>JAYGXS010000003.1:39885343-40119643 GCA_036362985.1 Ligula intestinalis
AACAAGGCGATCATCTCCTCTGCGCGTGCCACAAACGTCTGGTTTGAGTAAAATTGACCAGAAATAGGGGGTTCATCCGATCCCAACTGCGTGCGAGTGGTAGTGTAATCGCATTCAGAGGGATCCATTGCGGGATGCATCTTCGCTTCGAGTGAGGAACCGAGTTATCCATTAGCTAGCAGACCTACGGCTTTTAGTGTAAAGTCCTAGTTTGGAAGTACTTGAGATTGTTTTTTAAGGACGAACGTGTGCCAAGTGCCATGGAGCTCCCGGAGTCAGCCAAACTTCTTCTTTCCACTGTTGGTCACCATTCGGCTTTCAGAGCTAGTCCACAATATAAGCTGGAGGTTGGATGCAAGTAGCTGACACAGCGTGAGTCTGTGTCTAGTCATATCACCACATCCGTGGGTTTGATAGGTGTTATGGAGATGCATTCGGAATACCGCGTGCTGGGCCCCGGTTTAGCCCTGTTTTGGTCCGGTGCATCTCGCGCATGGCCACTTCTAAGCACACAACATATGCATACTTCAGCTGTTCAACGCATGCATATGTAAAGTGGCAGATAAGCGCTTACCGATCGATTACAGGACTCACTCGTTCCGCTGTTTGACTGCTATCGAGGCTCGAGAATGAGCCCGAAGGCAGAACGGGGCGAGTGAGTTCTGTAGTCACTCGGTCAGCGCCTATCTGCCACTATTTATCTTCGTGATCAAAACCGGCAAGGCAACGAGTTCCTGACGAAGTGGTTAGATGGTTGAAATCCTAATTAACAAGGTCTCAGGTTCGAAGCCAGGGTGCCCCCACTTAAAGTTGGGTTCAACTGGCTGATGACGGCTAGTGAGTCAGAAACGGTCATTCCAGTTTCCTTTGTCTTTTTCGGTTATTGAATTTCACGTATGTGCATATCAATATTTATAGAAGTGAGTTGACATGACGTAAGCCTGTGAACTAATGCAACGCGGTTTTGGCTAGCCTGCATGTCTGTTTCAAGATTATGTGCCGAAAAGAGAAACCTCTCAGCCAATATTTCGAATTAAATTGCAGGATTTCTTCAGTCTGCCGCAAGCAGAACAGACGGCGTTAAAGGACTGTTTTCCTGCCTATCGCTTCCTCCACTTGTTCAAGTCGAATCTTACAACTGCACAGCCTATGAGCACCACTATGCAAGCCTTCCAAAACCCACAACTGACACTTCTTAATGTCCTTTCCATGTCACTGGGCGACTTCAATTTCGTTGATACCATTATCGACCCACTGACGGACGACTACCAGATCACTCTGCACTTTCCTGAAGTCACCCTTATCATGTTCATCGCCTTCCTCCTCTGCTCACCAATGATCCTTACCAATCTTCTGGTGCGTTTGCCTCTCTTAAACTTCTGGGGTCCGTTAAGCAAATTCTTGTGGTAGCTTCAGTTTCCACTCGTTTAAAGTTATTCAGGAAACATCTGGCGAACACGTTTCCGATAGCTCCCTGACAGACATCTACGGCTAGATAAAGTGTATTGCACAAGTGTCCAACACCAGTATACCCGTGAGAAATATGCGGCAAGGTTTGAAGATATCCATTCGCCTATGCACTCGGGCAAATTGAAGAGGGCCACGGCAACCGCAGTGCATAGTGAAAAATGTGTCTGTATTAAACAGCAATGCGCAGATGAATTTCACTCACTATTAATGTTGCTGGAAGCGCTGTAACAGCGACTTCTAATAGTTAAGCAGTAGGCTTAAACTACATGAAAGACATCAGCGTTGCACAAGTTATGACTCACACTGACTAAGTGAAGGAAAGTAGGCTTAGTAGCGGCGCACGATTTACCTACCCCCGACCATGTTAATATGTGGCCTCCCATAATATGTTGTATCCTGTGAAGAAGTGTTAAAATCATTTTTAACCGCTATGCAAAGCTCAACATGGAGATGCTCAAAGCGCAACCTTTCCAAAGTTGCCTTCTTCCTATGGGATGATGTGAAGAAACATTTAGTTAACTGCAAATATCATCGTGCTACAAAAGTGAACTCATAATGAATAGTTTTCAGGTGATCATAAAGGACCTGCACAAGACTTAAATCTGTCAAAAATATTATTTCACAATTTTTGCATACAAAGAGAATGCTCTTTGATATAGTGCATACAAAACCCCGTCGAATCTAGACATCTATAAGAACATCAAGTCGGGTGACGATAACTGCCTGAAACTTCTTCTACACTTCAACTAAGTGGAGTATATTTGATCGCTGTCAAAGGAGATTTATAAAAAAGGAGAAAGTGGAAAAGAAGATTCGATCGCGGAAAACTATTGACTGTCCGTTTTATGATTTTTACTCAGCCGAGCAGTAGAGAGGTTCAGAGGTAAGGATACTTGAGGCACCAGGAGCTACTCAAGTCATGATTCTCACAGCCGCAGTTCATTACCAGATGGACTGACCTTCAATTCCGATAATCTTTGTTGACACTTTGCCTAGGCAAAGGAATTATTCAGGCGGGGAGAGCTCAGACGACCAACAGTTCCAGTGACAGCAGGTGAAATGTCGAGCGATGCTCATGCTATGATCCCATGCGACTGATTAAATCACGATAACTAGCCAGTCGACTGCAGACTAACAAGCAATCATCGAACAAAATAGATTCCTAGTTACATATTTCCAAAACAGTTCTTGTTATTCGTTGGATGCGCGTCGCAACAATTTAACTTCTCGTTGCATACATTGTAAAAGCCAGCGTAACAAAATTCCTCTGGAATATCGCCCAAAGGTTATACTTGTCTGTTAGCACAAACACATTCGCGGACAATTAAGTCACTGGACCTGGTGCTTTCTGAATGCTTCCAGTTTCTAACGCTAAAGTCACAAGAATCAGTGAATATGTGGAAAATGTAAAGAAAGAGTCCTGAATACAGTTCCATCGCATTTTTGTCAGAAGATGAACATAAATTTCGGCTCCATGTTCCCTTGGAAAAAATGATTCTGAGGAATCACGTTAATTTAGAAAGCCTTTTTGTGAACCAAATCTCCCGACAGAAGCCGAATATTGCTGTTAAGGATCCTTCGTACTTTAAAAGACCAGGTTTTGTGCAACTCTTTACTCTCTTGCCCGTCCACAGAAGTGTTTCTTATTCTTGGTACAACGAATACTACTATTTAGTCAAGTTCAGTAGACGGTATCACATGCTAGTTCCGAAGAACCAGCGTTCGTACCCTATTCGCTGGGCAAACGATTAAGGACTGACTGCAGTCTGAGGCAGAGAGAGATATGCTTTATTTTAAAAGTATCACTCCAAATTTTCAGCAAAAAGTCCTTCATCCACCGTGGATAAAAATATGAACATAAAGCAGATAAGACCAGAAGATCATAAACGATACATACCGGCCGAGAATGGCAACTGTCGACCCTACAATCAATTGTCCGTAAAGAAGTGGCAAAATATGCGACAAAGATTACTTCCCTTAAAAGGAATACCAGCGTAGTGTGTAGATTATCCCATAATTGTACTTCAAATAAACACAGAGGGGTAAAAATAGTTAATGACGAGGGGAATAGGTCTACCGATGTACATATAAGAAAATCCTTATGTGAATTGACAGCAAAAAATACCTTCTTACCTATGAAAATCCACTTTTATTAGCTGGGCGTACTAGCTAACAATCTCTCATTTAAATGCAGGTTGGTCTTGCGGTTGGTGACATCGATAATGTACGCAAAGAGGCTACCATCCGTCTAATTGCCCAAATTGTCAATTGGTACAATTCCATTGAAAGAGTTGTTCCCAGACGCCTCTATGCCTATCTTGTGGAAAGCACATGGAGAAGCAATTCTAAGTTCAAGAATATGACTCAAGTAAGCATGATTATTCCACTCCATAGAAAAATACCCTTATTTTATTACTTTTTCCGTTTTCTTTTAATAGGCTGTTTGCTGCAACTCGATGAAAAAGGTTAACAGACAGAATTATGACAATCATAAGCAAAATATGAATAAACAAAGTCAGTTGGCGCTTCGCGAAATCATTAGATCGTGTGCAGCCTTTATACTTCAGGGAGTGAAAGCTAAAAAGCAACACACAGAGACCGAAAAATTATTGATAGTTTTGCGGAAAATGATAAAAGTAAGGAGCACGTAAGATATAAGGAATAAAGGATCTGAACGGTCTGCTAACTTAGAATTAATATCGACGTTCAGGACAGAATTGACACTACTAAATCCGCTGGTCATTCCGCTCCCCACTCTTTGTGCTTTTTTCCTATTAGTGCTATTAAAGCTGCTAAAACTGTTTTCCAGCCACTCGCGTGGGTTGTAGGCCAAAACTCAAAGTCAAAGTGGAGTAGCTCGTTATTCACTTAGCAATCGGGATGAATCACTAAAGAGCACTCACGCTCAAATGACGGTTGGTCCTCACTATCCACGCATTACGGAAAGCAAGGTGACTAGGGGCTGTTTATGTCGAATTAAAATCGAAGAGAAGGCAAAGAATGTTTCGAAACCTTAAAATCGATTGTCACCGTCTCATCAGGTATTTCAGTAAAACACCGAAGTTGTGTTTGAATCGGGGACCTACATTAAACTTGAGGTGCTACTTAACGTTTGCTCCTAAAATATAATTTTCTTATTGTGCTTTATTTTCATGATTTTCGAATTTTTCTGCCTATTACTCTCTTCTCGTAGGTCTACGATACAAGTGCCACCACGAAAGATACCGGGTAAAAGTTATACTTATCACAATTTAAACTCATATGTACCGTTTAAGCCTGCATTTCCTATGTTGTGTCTATCACCCAGTTTTCAATTTGCTTAAGTTTCTTCATGAATAATTATAAGTTTCCTGGCATGCGTCAATACCTGTTTGCGAGCAATCATCCATCTTTCGCAAATTTTGGCATGAGCACTCATCAGAGTTTCTTTCTAAGCAGCTGACATTAGATAGTTCGACGGCCGCAAGTGATGAATTACCTACAGTGGCACAGAACATAGTTGGAGCAGGAAGGTGACATAGGCATGAATATGTGGGATGCGATGTGGTCCAGCCAGATAATAGACGAGAGAACGTATCCCAACATGTATAAGCTAGTGAAATAGGATAAGGCGTGAAAGGCCAGATTGTTATGAATGATTTACTAAGGTTAGAAGGAGTAGAATATGAGTAAGATGCAAGTGACTCCCAGACAAGTGCAGTCGAGCCATAAGTGGGCCGGAGGCCAGAGTGGCATTCCGGCAATTCGATCACCGGCTCTGGAGGTCTGCAACCGAACAGTAGGTCATCGGGCCTGGAAGTGACTGAGCGTTAACAACTCCCCCTACACTGGCCTTGTGAAGTGGGTGGCCAGTGAGCCAGACAGAGAATGACCTTGGCACTGCCGGGGCGTACGCGTTGGCGCACACGAAAGCCAGACATGTGGGACATGAAGTTGTTAGAGTACAAGGTCGCTACAAATATACTTACAGTACTTACAGAGCTGCGCCCATTCACCGCACATCCTCCCCTCCATTGGTTTGGGCCCGGTGGCAAGATGGATTCAGTTTGACCGGAGGCGGACTCGGAAGCAGTGGCTAACAAAGTTAATCAGACTTCTACAACAAACTGGTCCTCGCAGACATTTGTAACTATTCAATGGTAGATAAGTGCTCACCAATCGCTCTAGGGAACTTCCTTCTCAATGGAGACTGGAATGGTCATTTCAGGCTTGCTAGCCGCCCCAAGGCAAGACAAGATAAGCGAGTCCTGTAACCGATTGGTGAGCGCCTATCTATCATTACGCAGAGTTCCGATCAAAAGTGGTGATGCAAACGAGCCCGCGACGCAGTGGTTAGAGCGATGGACTTTTAGCCAACCGGTTGCGGGTTCAAGCCGCAACTGGCTGGGTTTTTGATGGTAAAGAAGCCAGAAATAGCCATTCCAATGTCCACTTTCTTGGACGGTTACAGTATCTTGTAAAATGCTAACAAACTATTTCTTTTTGCTCGAAGTACGACGACAACTTTGCACATGAACAACAGTCGTGGCATTTCAACTTTTTAATCTCCTGGGAAATTAATGTCTGCTCGCGGTATATATCAATATATGTAAGATTTGTAGGCGTAGACCGTAATTGTACGTGCATATTTGTGTTGAAGCCCGTCAACCCCTGTGAAATATACACCTGCTGCCATCAGACAGTCTTTTGTAGTACAGGGTGTCTCAGAAGTAACTGACCCTTTTGATTTGCCAATAAAACGAAAACTATTAACGTTAGGATATTGAAACTTGTGTAATTCGAAAGAAAACCCTTTCTAGAATTTGGTGCAATGAAAATCCAAGAGAAATTCAAGAAAGGCCGCTGCATTCTCTTCCTGTCATGGTGTGGTGCGGAATAACTGCTTCCATTGTGATTGGCCCATACTTTTTGAAAATAATGATGGCGCAACAGTAACAGTTAATGGTGAAAGACACCAAACTATGATTAGCGAATTTATAATTCCTGAAATTGAGAGACATGGGCTACGCAATACTTGGTTTCAACAGGATGGAGACGCAAGAGAAATTATGACATTGTTAAATGAGTGCTTTCCAAATCATTTGACTCCACGATTTGGTAACATTCCTTGGCCCCCTCGATCTCCAGATTTGACGCCATGTGATTTCTTTTTATGGGGCTACCTGAAGTCAAATGTTTATGTAACAAATCCAAAAAATCTGCAAAAACTGTAAAACAACATTTTTTCTGAAATAAGACAACTATCACCTGATACACTAAGGAGCGTTATGGAAACGACAAAGAAACGAACCCTAAGTTGTAAAAACAACCACGGCCATCATTAAAAAATTATTATATTAAAAACCTAGTTCTAAGAAAGCATAAAAAGGTTTTTCTTTCGAATAATACAAATTTTAATATCCTAGTGTTAATAATTTTCGTTTTATTGGCAAATCAAAAAGGTCAGTTACTTCTGAGATACCCTGTATAAATAGACTTTGTAACTTACCATACTAACAGTCTAGGTACATGTGCCAGAATACCGGCGAAACACATGTCTGGGCCTTTCGGCATGTACCTAGGCTGTTAGTGTGGTAAGTTACAACGTAAATTTATAATAATAACGACTGTCTGATGGCAGCATGTGTATATATCACAAAGGCTGACGGGTTTCAACACAAATATACCCTAACAATTACGGCCTACGGCTATAGACCTTACATATATTGATATAGACCGCGAGCAGAAATTAATTTCTCACGTGATTAAAAAGCCGAACTTTCAAAACAGGCATATCAACCAGGAAGCAGATAGGGAAAGCGGGGGACCCACTGATGAACCGGACCCCTAGCAGCTGTGTAAAGCAGCGGCAGAATACCGGCGAAACACAGGTCTGGGCTTTTAAGCATGTACCTAGGCTGTTAGTATGGTAAGTTACAATGTGAATCATGGTATTGACATTCGAAGGTATTGAGCTATATATTACGCACTGTTTTATTTACATTTTAATTACTTTTAGCAAATCTTTTCCTGTTCTGAAAGATTATATTTCTTCCTCGACGTTTCATTCCGAAGCAAGTCCCATTTCCTCTTAAGATAACGTACTGCTTTTTGTTTACTTCCTGATTGGTCAACCATGCAGCTTTTCTACCCTTGATGAGAGAATACAGATTCAGTTCAATGAATTGAAGGAGATGATAAAGGCACTTGGAAACAAGAATCCAAGAGGTGAGCATGGCTAAAGTAATGCTATAAAAATGTTTGCCTGTTAATCGTGTGTGAATTCAGTGGAGCCTCGGCTGACGAGCAGCTCCCTCTACATGTAATTCAGGAAACGAGTGAGCCACTCACAGAAAACACGTTACGATTGATGAGCTTCCGCTCAGTTAGCGAGCTGTCAGTGCGTGTGTGCCTGTGTCCGTCGTTGAGTCTTCCTTCCAGGGCGTGGTTCCTCGCTTGCCTGCAGCTAATTAGTGAACTGGTGCAGTTTTATTGGCTGCGTTTTGCAAGAAAAATGTTTCAGGTGCTGCATTCGGTGCTGTAACGGATTACACTCGTTGACCGAGGTTTCATTGTACATAAAACCCCTTCCAACCGTTTGACACAAGACTACGTATAATTTAGATCTTGTAGCATAAAGATTATAATTTTAAAATTAACGTAATGTCGGGAACTTCCCTGATATACTGCATTTGCTGGGCTTTTTACTCCAGAAAAAATGGATATAACTCCGGAAAAGATTATGCAGGTAGAGTGAATAGGTGAAGATATATGTGAAACCAGGTACGCAATCCTGGCAGACATGGTAATGAGCCCAACCTCTCGCATCGTATTAGCAGGGTTACCAAAATTATATGAAATAAATATCGGTTTTTGTGATTACTGCATGCGGCAACGCTGCTCTATGTGCTTATGCTAGGTTTAGCAGCAGTGCATCATTCAGCTACTGTTTGACGGATTTTCGTTTAACTAAACTTAATTGTTTGACTGAGCGTCAGGTTTTCTTTAAAAAATCACATTCTGGAAACGTAAATCTGCGTCTAAAACTCACATTGCCAGAAAGCACTGGTTTAACGGTAGGCATCACCTGGATGAGCGGAACACATCGAAGATACGTCGCAGAGATGTAGAAACTGGAATACATAAGCAGGTGAAGTAATTCATGCAAAATCATGATCGAAATGGGACTGGGTAGATTAGTTTGCATTTAGTCACATTATCTTGAGGGGATTTGAGCATGAGTTAAGCAAGGAAAACTACCGGTTCAGTTCATTTTACTTAAAGGTAATAGGCGGAGATTTGGAGAAATCAGAAGTTGCCCAACATCGAAGGTATTTTCTGTGATATTTATTACGACGGAACAAACTCTTATAATCTCATGCGTTGTGCTGTGGGAGAATACTTGGAAATACTACGTACAACAAAAATATCCCACTTTTTGGTGGAGCTTGTTATGTTGAGATAGGAAGCTAGAGCTCTCTCTACAATTAATGTAAAATTGTGGCTACGCTACGTAGACGTTATGTTTGTCATTATCATAAGAGACCAAATCCTAAACTGCACCTTCCGAGGAATTCAATTTACCTTTGAACCCGAGACAAACGAAGAAACCTTGTTCTTAGGTGTCCTCGTGCAAAGGAAGACTGATGGGACACTCCATAAGTCAGTGTATCGTTAATATATCTACTTCAAGGTCATCTTACATTTCAAGAGTTACTATCCAATGTCCCACAAACGCAGCTCTGGTAACATTTTGCTCGGATGAAAAAAGCGCACTACTCGGATGAAGAAGCATACCCATCAATTAAGGCCTTCCCTACTAAAAGGGTTCAAATCCCGCCAAATGCCGCGAATTTTTTCACAATTGGGTCAACTAGAATTTAGCAAATTTGCCAAACCCCCTAATAATTACGTCAGCCTAGTAGTCATTCTGGTGGATTATAGATGATCGCTAAAGAAATCCTGCTTCGGCAGTCAACTTGCTGTTTCGTATTGGTGGATTCCATACGAGCGGCGAAGTTGGGCGAGTAAAATCGATCAAAGTGTGATTAAACTCGCGGTGTGAAGCGTGGCATTTGTAGCTTAATGGTAGAGCATTGGCTGCCGGTTCAGACCTTTCCTACTATGCGGGTTCAAATACCGCCAAATGCCGCGAGTTTTTTCACAGTTGGGTCAACTAGAATTAAGAAAATCTGTCAAACCCCTTGATAATACCCAACAGAAATGAAATACATGTTACAACCATTTTTAAAAAATGGGCGACCTCCGCACTTTGTTCGTCGATGCATACGACAGTTCAAAGAAAAAGGTATTTTCACAGCTACGACCACTAAAAAGCCAAAGCCATCGAATTGGCGAATCCTCATATGTGTCGAAAGACAGCTAAGAAGCACCAGATACAGATTGCGTACAATTCTGCACCTACTGTTCGCACGCAGTCTGTACACCCTAAGGAGCGGGTTGGCTAGTTCCACATAAAGGCGATCATCTACAAAATACCGTGCACCAGTCTACTGTGGCCAAACCGGGATATATTTATCCATCCGTATACTTAAACACTACTTATCAGTGAGGCGACGAGGCCACCTATCCCGGGTTGCCATGCGCACACTGGACACAGGACATACACTGGCATGGGAGCCAACCTAAATCGTCGGCGCCTGGCCAACTAGGAAGGGCTGCGAAACCATAGAGACAATGCACTCAGACGAGGCATGCATTAACATGCATATTGATTGAGCTGCCAATTACAAGTCTCTCAAGATGGAATCATAGACATCAACAACCAACCGCATGACTTAATGCGTCCGAAGACCATTTTCTGCAATGACAGCATAATTAAACGCGGCTGATGATTATTTATCCCCACTGATCGCATAATTAAATACGGGTGACGAAAGTATACTTTCAATGGTATTAAATGGTATGCGAGAAAATTCGAGGTCCAGATAAAATATACCTTACATCATCCCCGTTGGTCACAAACGCAGTTGTGTTAGGACCCTTTTCCAACGCGTTCAGACACACTGTAGTGACGAAGGTGGGAAAAAGGAGGAGATTAAGTACTTGCATGCCCTATTTCACGCCAACGGTTATCCGAAGTCCTTTGTACGCAAGTGTCTAAAGAAGCCGCACCATGAGCGGTCGAAAGGAGATGACCCTAAGTTCTGGCGCGCAAGCCCTTATGTGAAGAATGTATCAGAGGCGGCTGCAAGAATTCTGAAACCATTCGGGATTGGTGTGGCTCACAGGCCGGAATCAACCATCAGACAGCAACTCATGAGGCCCAAAGACCCGCTACCTCTGACAGAACAATCAGGTGTAGTCTACAGCATACCATGCCAAGACTGCACTGCAAGGTATGTCGGTGAAACGGGCAGACGCCTTGGCACAAGGTTGCATGCGCATCAGCTCGCAATCAACCGCGAGGATAAGCTGTCTTTGGTCTATGACCACGTAAAGCAGAAGAAACACAAATTCGCCTTCGAAAAAGCAAGGATAATAGGCCGGGCCAACGACAAGATGGCCAGACTGCTGCTAGAAAGTTGGTCCTCGACTGGCACACTAAACAGAGCCATGGACCTTAATCCCGCCTACCAAGCGCTCCGCAAAAGGCTAACATCGGCTCAAAGCGGAGCAATAGGTTGGGCGGAGAGAGATAAACGGGGCCGACAGCCGGTAGCCGCGAGCAAAGAGGGTGGAATCTCTCACGAGTAACAAGAACGACTTGACATAACTCACGACGGCGCGAGCAATTCAAACAGCCAAGAAAATCGATCGGCGCAATCGACTGACGCATGGGTGAATGGACGTTCACATCTATCTGACGCACACAGGAATACAGGCACCTTGATCTGACGATGAAAGCGAGCGAGCTTTTGAAACGTCAGCCTGAATATACTTTGGTCTCAGAAATCGTCTCCTCTTCTTCCTCATCCCGGGATGATGTAAGGAGTATTAAATGGTATTTACCGACAAACGGAGAGCACACACACGAAGGCCTTTTCTGTCTCCTTGGACGTCATCAGGTGGTGGTAGCTCAACTCCAGTGTAGCAGCGGAAATTGTCGCCACACTCGAGTTTCGAACCCGCGTCTCTCGGGCCAGAGGGGAACGCTCTACCTCTGAGCCACGGGTCCACCGTTTTGTCGGTTTGTGAGTTTACTTACACTCTGACCCACCATAGAATCTTGTGTTTGTAATCATTCTGAATTAACTGTTTTCGTACAACTCTTATGTATCTGACGACGAGCTGTGGAACCAGACTCGAAACTCCACGCAATAAACAGTATTCTTGCCCAAATACTTTATTGTTAATAAAACTATATCACTTGGAATGCCCGTATTTCAATTAGTACTTTTTATATTTCTTTTAGGGTTTTTCATTAGTATTTTAAAGTTTTAGTACATGTGTTTATACGAGTTTCCAAGTTATTATAAATCTTCCACAAATGTCGGCATTTTACATGAATTTGCAGCCGCATTGTTATTGTCTAGTCTTACTGTTATTTTCGTTACTTTGCGTATGACCAAAGTAATTTAGCCTTCAAGTTGGCAATATACTACTTTGGAGAAGAGGTAGTTGGCATCAATTTATTTCTATAAAGATTGGCAGTAAGGCACGGAGATAAGAACAGTTCCGTAGTACATTCGGCCTCCTGAAATACTCCAGGAAAGTTATGTATCCCCATGTCCTGACCCTAACTACGCTTAAACCTTATGCCGTATCTCAATCTCCCAAGAAGTTATCAAAAGCTCATCTGTATTGTGAGGGGAGTTCATTTTTCCGAATCCTATTGAATTCAGATTTCACCTAAAAGTCCTACTTTGAACATTCCATAATGTTCAATAAGGCTGCGCGGTCTCTTGGCTAAAACATATAGGCCCAAATTTGTTTAGTTAAACTGCCATGGACATTTTGGTTGTTCTATATTTATGCGCCTGTAAAATTTTATTTGAAGCCTTTCTTTTGTGTTTAGTTTTTCCTAGATTGAGGTGTTCTACTGAACATTTGATGTTTTGCATGTTCTGTATATAAAATACCTAGTAATAGCCATGAGGTTTTCATATGCTAACCCCAAAAGTGCATGCCTTGATTCTTCTCTTGGGCTGTTCTTACCTTTTACCAATTCAATAGTTTGCTGCTACGGCACCAGTTAATCTTGGGGTATGCTATTAAATGCTACCCAAAAGCAAGCTAATAATTCATGGGTTTCGATATATTGGCATTAGGCGAGGCAGTAACTGACGTGCAAACCGCATGGGTAAGAACATGAAGGATTTTGATAACAATTTTTTCGTCTTTGGTCTGTCATGCATTACTCTTAGGACCTGGGATTATAATCCGGATGCTTCGGTTTACCGTTTTACGATCAATCTACGGGCCCTTGCGTCCTACTGGCTGTGATCGTGTGTGATTACTATCGGATTAAGAAACTGGCCCGTCCCGATTGGGCTTTAAACTCAACCAAGAATACTCGCAAACCGTCGTATAACAGTCAGTGATTATGCGCACGGACACCCCATTTTCTGTAGCTGGAATCGGTATGTCGCTATCAAAAGATGGTCATTGAGCCAGAAATTGACAATTTCGTCTTTTTGGGTTTGCTAGTACCCTCTGGTAGGATGGTAGCTTGACCAAAGGTTAGCAATCTTGTCGGCTCTCCTAAGGCGTCAAGCCTGTCGCTGACCACCACAATGATTCCTTTGTTTCATAGCGTTCGCTGGACAGGCCACGCGAGATAATCTTAGACCGCATGCATGCACACACGCACTCACAAGAGCCTACGCGAGGCACAAAGCCCGAGGGTCAACTGGTCGCGTGACGCTATCCCAATGCGGCCAACCAGGCCACAAGAGAACGCGCAGACAATCTCTTATAAGCGACTGTCACCCTTGACAGAGGGTTGCAACAGCGGACGCGTGGCGATGCCAGTCCGCTCCCAATGCCGGGCTCGCCCCGAGGCAGGACACAAAGAGTTGCAGCCACACCGGACATCGAGGACGCTGGAGATCAACCCAGCGACACAGCCACCCGAGACAGCTCCTCCGGGTTTCGCACACAATAAACCCCCCCCCCGGGTGGATTCCAGAATTATGCCTTTCTTATTGTGTTCTTCCTTGGGGATTTCAACAGGGCGTAGTTCAACGGTGACACACGTCAGATGTCATAGTTATAACACTAACGACGCTGAACCCGTCGTTATAACACCCTCCACTTGCGCGCTACAATGGAGACGGGAACCGAGATGGGCTCGAGCCCTACGGCAACAAAGAAATGTGACCACACGCTTCGCAACCAAATAAGCCAGCTGGCAGATACATGTGGATAATCAGGCAGCAAATGAGCGTGCGCTGCTGCTTGTAGTCGTGCTCGAATTGTCCTCACGAGCTCGACCCAAATATTTGAGGAATTTCCGCAAGGAGATTACAGCGTGAGAATGGCCTGATCAACATGTAGCACGTCGTAGGCCAGGATGTCCCGGAGCGCTCTTCGCATGTGATTGGGCAGAATGTTCGAGACAGCTCGAACTTCAACAAATAAGTAAGACTTGACGAGCTCATAGGTCTGCTGCTTCGGCAAGCCTTGAAAAAAGACCTTAGTTTCCAAAAACACACTTTTCCTTCTCTTCAAGCACACCATCGAGAGAGAACATGTACAATTCTTTTCGCTGTACGCCTGCCTGCGAAGGTTCTGTCCTGAGCTGCAAAGCGGAACGGACTTAAGGCGTTTCGTTACCTGTTCAGCAAAGAACCCTCCATTTGCAAAGCACCAGATGTCGTTTGTATATGTTCAGAGATTTCTGGTAATAGTTTAGATAAACTAACAACGAAATTGTCTCTGTAGTTCATATAAATGCTTATAATATTCTGTCCGGGGATTATACATTTTTTCTGCCCTTTATACAACTCCTTCAATGTTACATTTCCATTACTTGGATAAGCAGCTTTTCTAAAGAAGTGCAACACTTGATATGGTGGTAAGTCAGTGCTTACGTGCAAGGGAGGTTCACAAGCCCCACAGTCAGATGGAGATTTGGAAAATTACGTCCGCTCTTTCATTTATTTTGTAGATGCAACGTTTGAAGGTAACTCCGGCAAAGCCTTTTACTAGACGGAACAAGGACCACTCTCACTTTTACCACTTACACATTACTTAACTTAATTCAGCACTTAACGCATAAACAGGACTTGCATTGGCACGCAACTTATTTGTTTCACTTGCTTAGCTTAAAATATATGCCTCCTGTCAAGAGCTTCGAAGTGGTTTTGATTGCCGGTAGTGCAGACCAAGGACCCTTTTGTAGAATTACTTATGAAGGTCCGAGAAGATGAGCGCATTCGAAGAGTAGTTTTAACGGTTTGCATTTTCACACTTCTACTAGAGTACAACCAAACCTTTAGGGAGGCAAAATACTAGCACAAGTCACTATTCACATGCTGGAGGAAGGTCGCAAATCCGACTTAGCGAGAAATCGTACAGAGGTACGAGTCGGCAATAAGACGGACGGCTGGAGATGCTGGAGGCATGGGTATTGCACTACAACTCCATTAGCATACACGTCTATATACCGCTAGCACACGCCACTTCCCAGTCTTGCTGTGGCGCTCGCGCGCATACGGGTTCACAGGCACTGTCAGCTACTGCAACTACCCGACTTCAGACAACTGACTGGCTCAGACGGTGATCTGATGCTGAGGGTGGAGAGCGGATTGCGGCCGAACTCCCAGACCACTTTTATCCTTTAAAACATGTTAACGCACTTGAAGCTACCAAGCTGCACTAAAAACCGTGGCATCAAGGGTAACTACTTGGCAGAATGATTCGTACCGCGCGGTCAGCTAAGGGTTATGATGTTATATGGAGCGGCTGTCTGACTGACGGACTGAAGGTCAGGCTGCAAAAGCTGCTCCTTAGTGTGGCCTTTATGGCACTCCTACTCAGCTGGGATCCGGAACGACCCCCGCAATTTTGCTGTGGTTTTCTGTGGTTGTAGCTGATCACAACGAGTGGGGCTAGGCCCTCTCCCATGTCTGGTTTTCTTGACTCCGTCACGAGGCTGACTCCAGGTAGAGGAGTGAAAAAGAAAGTGAGATAGATGCAGCGAAAGTAAAGATCCCTGCAAGTAGACCTAGACTGGAATAAAATAAGATTCTAACGGTTTTAGCTGATATACACCGCTTTATGCGGAAAAAAATGCATTGCAGAATGCTATTTGAACAGTTAGCGGACAGAATCTAACCAAACCAAGGAAAGGGAGTGACAACAGATCGCGCTAAAAGAATATGCCGGTGGTTACGGATAACGCATGCAAAAAACAAGGACTGGAAGCACTGTTTTCTAAGATAAATAGTTTTACATGCGTAAAGATTAGAAGTTGACCTATCATTTCGCGTTCATCATCTGTTGAAGAGGAAGAAGGGGCAATTTCATTAACCTAAAATATATCTTGACTGACGTTTCGAAAACATGCTCGCTTCCATCCTCAGAGTAAAGAGCTTACTCTTCCGTGGGCGTTGAGTGAATTCACCTCGCTGCCAGTCTCGTAGCATGCCGGTGCTCACTGTACGTGCATTCGCCTGCCTGTACACCACTGGTTGGTTCCGACCTCTTTGCTACCGACCAATAGCGGATCCACGTTTCTTTTGTTCTCTTCGCCATCATTTCCTGTGATGCTGCGTTGGCGTGCTCGTTGGTATCCCCCTTTTGACATGATCGACCGATTGGCCGTTGGTGTTCGCTCGGAACGCTATCGGCCGCGCGGGTGCCTCCGTGAGAAAGCAAGCCACACCGGTCATGACTCCTGATAGTTGCCAACGTCTTCCTCCGTGGATGTCGGCCCTGTGTTCACTCTTTCGTCCTGTTCTGACCGGACGTGAGCCTCGCACGGATCGCCTGGTAGACAGAGTTTAAATCAATATGCCCGTCAAGGACCAACTTTCGAACACGAGTCTGGCCATCTTCTCGTTGGCCCTGCCAAGCGCCCTTGTTTGCTCAAAGCCGAAGTCGCGGCTCAGCTGCTGTACGTCATTATAGACCAACGACAGCTTTCCTCATAGCAAAGCGAGCATGAGTTAAATCGAGCTCCAACATTCAATTTCAAAACCAGCTTGTGTTGCCCGATTGTCAAGTTCGATTGAAGCTTGAAAAAGTAATTTAATTTTTTAGCCGGGCAGCGGGTACCTACTTGTGAAAATTTCCTTTTTCGAAACCCAGTGGTGAAGTACGTTTAATACTAGGAAAACTTTATTATGTATATTAATAAGGACAAAAATATCAATATACAGTCAAATTTCGTTGCTGAATTAATCATCCAGTGGTGAGGGCATTGTGGGCGCTATTGAAGGGCCGGGCCCATCGTCGTTGTTTGGATGTTCAGCTGCAAGCAGGAAGGTATGAAGAAAGTACACTGCCCAGTTTACAAATATGAAGTGGTGATGTACGTAGTAGTGTAAGCATATGTTAGGCGACATCTATGGGAACCCCGTCGTTTTCGGTGGTTGCAGCTTATGTCATGGAACAAAGTTGTTATCCTGTGATTGCTTACCAGCATGGGGACGATGATGTAGCAATGAGCAAAGTGAAGCCACTCGACTTACTGTCATCTGACACTCCTGAAACAGTTTAAATTTAGTCAAATGTGATACATACCGATTCGGGAGATGGGAGGTTCCCTTCGTAAAGATTATTTAGAGTCCCGAGGCGCCGACTTGAAAACAAGGCTTCCTGAGGCACTTGCGGATAAAGGATTTCAGATAACCATTGATTTTGAAGAGGGCATGCAATTAATTCGTCTCATGTTTCAAACTGTTGTCACTGTTTTTGAACACGTCGAAAAGGGTTCAGACACAACTGTGTTTGTGACCAAAAAGGTGATTGCTTCGAAAGTGGAGGATGCGCTTTGTTTTGGTTGCCTTACGGTAGACCACTGTCCTTATCTTCCCGTTTGTCGGTTTTTTTAACTTGAACGTCAAGGAATGACAACTGATTGTTAACTTCTTCTTCCACGGCAAAGTCATGTCAGAAAAGATGGAACTTAGTAATGCTTTGAAAGCTTAAACGTGGACCCTCTTCAGTACGACGAAGGTGTCATCGACATATCTGGCCCAAAACTTCAGGAATCTGGTCCGAAGACCCGCTGCTGGAGTCTCTGCAGAACTGCTTCGGCAATAAGTCCAGACATAGGCGAGTACATCGATGTCCCCTTCGTTTACTAGTCCACCTGGCCGTTGTAGGTGAAATAAGTCTTGAGACACAGTTCAAGCAGCTCGATTATATGCGCCCGTCTGAGCTTTTATTCGGTCTCATCATATTTGTCCTGGAGAAACCCGTCAAGTGTCAATAGCCAATGCGGTTCAGATAGAGGTAAATAACGAGATCATATCAAATGATATGATTACACCGTCTGCCTCTATTTTAAGATGTTGGATGTATGTTAACCATTATTCCGCTAACTTCACTGCCCACCTCGAATCTTTATTAAGGATAAAAGTTGCTGTTACGACCACTTTGACGGTCCAAAGTTTGGAGTCTCCCGTAATGAGACGATGGGGGCTAGGGTAAATCCGGGCTTCTGGACCCTTGGCAGGCCGAAGAAGCGTACGATCGCAGCATCAGTGGCTTTTGTAGTCTGCCCTTCCTTTGTCGTAAGAGCCTCCGTCTTCCTAAGCTTGTCTATCGTCTTGTAACTGCTGTTTACGAGCCCTTTGAACTCGTTAGCAGTCGATGGTGGATAAGATTCCTTTTCCATCAAGAAGTTGTTGAGTTTCACTCCATACTCCGCCTTATCCATGAGGACCGTCAGGCGCCCCTTGTCGGCAGGCAGGGTGACAATATCCTTTTTTTTCGTATTCTCAAAAGTTCTCTCTCTTCTGTTTTAGCAATTGTCATTTGGTATTCGTGCTGGCGGGTCTTAAAGTTGTCACTTGTTGCCGCAGGCCGGTTTTGCCCTCCTCATTTGCCTTGCTTTTCTAGAGCGCCGGTTAAAAGGATGCCACAAGATTTCTGTCCAAGCGGATCTCATGCTGAGCTTTGTACCATATGGTACCATATCCATGCCTTCTGTTTGCGGACGACCTCAAGGTATGGTGTGTTATACGCAGCCCCGAAGATACAATGACTTTCCAAAATGATCTTAATGTGATCCATGAATGGTCATTATAGATCAAGATACTGGTCAACTGGAAGAAACTGGGACCACCCACCCTATACAATGGGCAACATGACACTGGCAGCTGTTAGGAGTACTCGTGATTTGGGCGTTATCATTCAAGACGACCTCAAAACCCGAGAACAATCAACTCTTGTGAGACGCAAGGGACTGGCACTGCTTTGGATGTTCAAAAGTGCATTCACTTCCTGGTCCATGCAGTCATTCCGTAAGCTTATGGTCACATTCATCCGCCCAATCATGGAGTATAGACCTACCGCTTGGTTCCCGTGTACGAAGGGCGAGATGACCGATATCGAATATTTACAACGGTTGGGGTCAAGAATGGTGCCCGAAGTGAGGAGGCTGACACATCCAGAGCGTTGAAAAGCACTGCACCTGTTCACCCTCGAATTTCGACGCTCCAGAGGCGACCAAATCATGATGTACAAAGTGATCGTTTGCGGCGAAATCCCGGAGATAGCACAGTACTTCAAACTGGCCGTTGGCATGCCTACGCGCGGACCTAGCTTCAAACTGGTGGTACAAAAAACAGGTGGCCTCCCGCACATCTATCGACTCTCAAGGCGTGCCGTGAATGCATGTTACAATCTCCCCCAGATGTTGTTGCTGCTGACACAGTTGCCGAGTTCAAGAAGAAATACGACGCCTCCCTTGAAACACATGGCCCCGCCGTGAAGGCGGGGCTCAGGAGGGGCCAGGAGGGGATGGCCCCGTCAGAATTTAATTAAGGCCACTTGCTATTCCAGAAGTTATTTCCTGGTTGACATCTGTATATTTGAGGGATCAGAGAAGAAAAGTGTACCAAAAATGCATAAGATTCGGTGGATAAAGTTGATCTTTAAGCTAATTTTTGTAATTATATTAAGTGAAGGGGCTCCGAGTGGGCCAGGTGGGGATTGCCCCCTTTACTATTCATGGTAGTCGAATAAATGAGTTTTACTTCTGCATTTACATCCAGATTTACCATTTTATATAGAAATATATAACAAGCAGTTTTGTTTATACTTAAAGAGCCCAAAACGGACAATGAAAGCTCTCCTGTCGATATCACGTGAAAAGGATCATTAATTTCTGTAAAAAATATTTTATCTGTCAATAAATTATCCACCATCATTCATTTACGACTTGAGTTATATGTTCTACGAGCTGCTACAGCTGGCTGTCTTGCCACTTGTTCGATTGCCAAATTAAATTGGCCAATTTAGCGAAAATAGGCGCCCATCTGCGAAAATTTGTTCATGGTGGGGCCAGCCGGGCCCAAAGTGATGACATGCCCCGCCTGAGCCCTACCTGAGCCCCACCATGCCCACGGGGCATGGCGGGGTCCGGAGGGCTGGTTTTTCAAGGGCTTATTCGAACAGTGATCTGTACCGTTCACGGGAGTGCCCCTGCCTTGGCAGGAGGATTGGTCTAACCTGAAAACTCCTATATGTCCGGTGGCTGCAGCGAAGGGGTTTCCACGGATCCGTTCCCTACCCTCTATTGATAAAGCATGAAACATATAGGATAGAGCCGCTAGTTGTTGCTGAGTAAGAGAATGGGAGGACCAGTTGTGAACTAGGACACCATCAGAAGAGGGTTGCTTCGGCAGGTTGATTTTCTCAAAGGTGACGGACAACTGGTCATCACATAACTTGCGGTGATGTCGTGCATTGGCTAGGATTGCCGCATCTAGGGAAGGGCAAGCTCTTTATTTCGGAGATGGAAACGAGTATGTTTTTGCAATGTCAGTCAACATGTATCACGGTCCATGGATTTTCCCCCTTTTCGGGAGATGCGTTTTGTTCCTCGCATTGCCAGCAGGATGTCCGTATAATGCTTCGCTATTTTTACATTAACTGTTGGAATCTAAAACCAACCGCCTTTGACCTTGACAAATGACCTTAAGATAGGTTTTCAGCAAGCAGGCTTAAACAGTAGTTTAACAAAATATGTTTGCTTGATAATATGAGGCTGTGGAATCTGCAGACTCAACACAAAAAAGCACTTGGAGTGTTTGCGTCAGCTCACGGTCTGCGAACCGTTTGAGATATTCGTGCTTACTGGTGTATGATGGTGTTCTACACAAAGCCAGCTACATTTCTGATAGCTTTCAGTGATAAAATAGGTTTTTGTCATCTTTAGAATATGAATGTAGCCTGCGAACATAAATTTAAGGAAATCTAAACGCTGTTTGATGACCACTTGGTTATCATTCTTCTGCCAAAATCGGCAAGTGCTGAACTAATTAGGTCGTCCGTGATTTTGATTTTCTACGTCACGTACTGGGTTTTTTAGAAGGTGAGATTTTTTGTCAAAAGCCTCACTGAATAGACTTTGGTTTTATTTTGTAGTTGCCAGTTATTCTCCGCGAAGGCTAAAGTTCCATTTTTGGGCTCCATTTAATAGCGTTCACTGTAAAACCTTACCGAAACCACTGCTGCCGGTTCTCATTGCCAAATTCAACTACCCAATTCATTTCCACGAAAATTCGTCGATCCCATTGCACACTTTGTTCGTCACATTTTCAAAGTAATAGAAATTAACTAATTTATCATACATGAATGGTACGTAAAACGGGATGCGGATAAATTTTCTGTCGGCTTTCAGGGAAGCATAGTTGCAAACAACGTTCTATGAGGCTGGAGGTGCAGAGAATTACTAGAGGTATATTTTGGGCGCTTTAAAAATAACAAGCACAGCAGAAGCATTACATATTATATATAAGTTTTTACAGTCAACAGACCGGTGGTGACCTCCTATTCTGAAACATGCTAACGTGGCACGTCTCTGGGGCAGGTCGCATGTCTGTCTCTCGTGTCCAACAACACGTGCGCATCAGACAGGGTCAAACTTCCGGTTAAGGTTTCGGACGTTTGTTTGTCTGTCCTAACTGCCCAATCAATTTCCAAGGCCAGTTCACAAAGGACCTTATTGCGTTGACTGCCTACACTCAGACACTCCTGGAACAGGCAACCTCACAGCCGGTATACAGACTCCGGAGCCGGCGACCTTACAACCGGACTGAGACTCTGGACTGGGCCTCCGGACTGGCTCAATTGAACGGCTAGACTACACTCAGCTGCGAGTCAATCACCCATTACTCATATATTATTATTTTTGCACTAATTAAAGCTGGCGCAATTCCTGAGACCATGTTGTGTTTATGCTGACGTTTCAAAAGTAGTATCGATTCCATTGCCAGAACGTAATGTTTATTCTTCTACTGGCGTCGAGTGAGTGTGCCTAACGGCTAGCCGTCTGTTACAGCCGTGCCTGATGCACGCACGCCAGTCGATTGTACCGAGCGATTGCTGGTGGCCGCTTGGATTGTTCGCACCCTCATGGGTGCCTCCATGAGGTGTGTGACGTCGTTCATGTGCCTCCTGAGCGTTTCCAACTTCTTCACTCGCGGCTGCCGGCCTGCTTATCTTCCTTCGCCCGCAAGGTCGCGAACAGGTCGGGTAGTTTGTGGGTGTATTTCTGCTGAAATAAATAATCCTTTTCATTCCGGAGTTAAAGGTTCTCCAATCGTCATTTGTATCAGGATGCAGTTCTTTCTCCCAGGAGATCCGGAAGACGTATCTTCTCAGAAGTGAGAAGCCCCCTTCTAAATGTTTCCTTCCTACGTATCGGGCAAAGTTCGTTTGGAAAACAGTAAATATTCAAAGTTCAGCAAAATCTGGTCGCTTGACCCTAATGGGGATTGATCTTGCAAGTCTATCACAGTTTCCTCCTTTCGGATAAAAAACAGGTCAAGGTAGGCATACCATTGGCCTCCCCTAATCCATGTTCAAGAGGTGACATTCTTGTAGGCAGGTTTGTCTGTGGCTCACTGTAGTATTTTTGAATGAAGTTATCGGGCAGTCACCGCATAGTCAACAGTTGCCAGTAGAAACCATAATACAGAGTGTCCCAAAAATGAATACACATCCCTAATGGCAATGTTTCGGAACCAAAGGATAGAATGGTTCCAGTGGGAGCAAAGTGTAGCCTTTTGTTCCACTGCGCCGTGATTGCGTACATGGGCGGTATTCCGTGCGCTGGCCGGGGTAGTCTACAAGCCGTCATCGAGATCGATGGTCGAACACTCTCACACAAGCTCCCACGTCCACGTGAGAAAAACCCTACGCGCACGCACGCCTCTTGCATTTGCTGCCCCCCCCCCTCCACAAATACGGCGCCTGGATCGATGTCTTGCTTTGGAAACTTTTGCCGGCGTTTGAGAAGGTAGTCAGACAGCAAGTAAAAAACTACGTCTAAACATTTGGCTTAACCGAGCCTGCTCAGACTGCACTTGATGCACGCAGTCGCCCCCTACCCCCCCTGCCTCTCTACCCCCAGACCCCTCTATTTTAACGCTTGTGACCTGAACACGGGTTTTTCGCCCTAGACACACCTGCAAAAGGTTCCAAAGCAAGACATCGAGCCAGACGCCGTATTTGGGGAGAGGGGAGATAGCAAATGCAGGACGCGTGCGTGCGCGTAGGGTTTTTCTCAGGTGGACGTGGGAGCTTTGTGTGGGTGTTCGACCATCGATCTCGATGATGGCTTGTAGACTACCCCGGCCAGCGCACGGAATACCGCCCATATACACAATCACGGCGCAGTAGAACCAAAGGCAACACTTTGGTCCCACTGGAACCATTCTATCCTTTGATTCTGGAACATTGCCATTAGGGTCTGACATAATTGTAAGATTGGTATTTATCATAATTGTAGTATTTCAAAATGTAAAAATATTTACAAGTATCATTTGCTTGTTTTTTTTCATTAAATGTTCTCAAACTGCTGTCCCTTAAGTTCATGACACTGCTGAAAACGCGAAACAATGGAATCGCACACACCATGAAACAATTTCCTTGGTATTCGGATGCATTCATGCTCAATGGCTTCTCTCAATTCAGCTACTGTTGCAATATTCAAAATGCATTGAAAAAACAATAAAATGATACTTGTAGATATTGCTATCATTTGTGAAATAATAAAATAATAATTAACACCAAATTTACAATAATTCAAATTGTGTATGCATTTTTGGGACATCCTGCAGTTAAAATTCCCAACGATGAGGATATCCTTTTTTTATCTGGCCTTGTACACTTCCGTAATCAGGATGATGTCTTGATCAGAGGTTTGCTTTGGCGAACGATACGCCACGGAAAGCGGCAGTGCTTTGGCATAATTAGAAAATATACTGTTCAGTTTACTGATATCTCGAATTGGTATATGTGCCTTAGCCATGGCGTTCAGTTTGCAAGGGACATGAACTAAAACTCCTCCTCCCCGAGTTAGTCTGCCTCTCCTGAAAAGTTAGTATCGTCTAAGTGAATATTTCGGAATCGGCGATCTCTATCGAAGGGCCGTTTTTTCTTGCTCTTGCTAGCATCATGAAAGGAACGCAGTTCATAGACGTGTGGACATTGGCCCTATAAACCCTGCTTGGACTTTGTTATCTGCAATTAATTTTAGAAGTCTTGGATATGTTTACAGGTCACGGCCCGGATGATCTTTGTCCACTTGGAGAGCTCATTTGGCCGTGAAAATTTTCTCAGCCTTTAGAGCAGCACTGGAATAATCACGAGGAGGCCTAAATCATTCGTCACTCGTTCTTGCTTGGATTCTGGGCACCCTTTATCACAATCTTTTGTTATGGGTTCATGGGCGAGCTCTGTATTGCCTAATCTACACCAGAACGAAAATTTTTCATTGAGGAAATTCTCGTGGGGGCTGACACATCAACATGACACTTTCATTTGTTACCTGCGGCCTGGAAATTTGCATGGCCATTCACCTGTTGCAATGCTCTGAACACAGAATTGATGTGTTCACCTCCATAAGCACTCCATATAGAAGAAGTTAAGACGTTCTCTGGGACC
Organism: Ligula intestinalis; assembly: GCA_036362985.1. Taxonomy (NCBI): domain Eukaryota; kingdom Metazoa; phylum Platyhelminthes; class Cestoda; order Diphyllobothriidea; family Diphyllobothriidae; genus Ligula; species Ligula intestinalis. The sequence continues at coordinate 39,909,824 of JAYGXS010000003.1, forward strand.
AGGAGTTTATTTGTCCGACGTTTCGAACTCTCCCGCGAGCTCGGTTTCAAGGAATAAAAAACGTACAGCTCACAGTTTAATGAAGTCGGTTCTGCCGGGATTGACCTCTGCCCTCGATCTGTTTGCGCAACCCGAGGTAGGCATCAGGAAGCTCGAGATGCCTGTTAATTGAGTCCGCGCGTGAATGCCAGGCATCCTGCAGCAGGCGTGAAGTTCGGTCGTCTTAGCGACCCAGTATTCGCACGCGTTCAAAGTCGAAGCTGTGCCCTGGCTTGGATGCGTGGGCGGCCACCAGGGAATTCTTGGCATTCCATTGCACGCCGAGGTCATGCTGGTGCATTCTCGTGAGGGCCCGTTTGCCGGTTTCACCAACATAATTGGCTTGACCACAAAGACAGTCAATACGGTAAGTGACACCGGACTTTTGATTAACGGGTACTGGGTCCTTGGGCCGCATAAAATGCCTGTGGATTGTTGCTTCTGGTCTGTGAGCAACGCCAATCCCAACTTCACTCACCAGTCAAGCGAATTCTTTAGAAACACCAGCAATATATGGTATTGCTCGCCAGCATGTCGGTTCAGGCTGTCCCGTTGGTTTTCTTCGTTTAGCCCCTCACCCGCATTTTTCGACGAAGGCGCCAGGATAGCCATTCATTGTGAAAAGTTTCTTCAGATACTGGGCCTCGGCCTTCTTGTCAGCTGGTTCGCTGCAGTGAGTTGTTACATGACGATAGAGTGGCACCTTCCTGTAAACTGTTGTTTTGAGTTCCCCACCGTCTTTTCTGCACACCAGCACGTCGAGGAACTGCAACTGGCAATCTTTTTCTTCCTCCATCGTGAACTGGATGTCGGGGAATATCGAGTTCAGATTCTCTGTGAAATCTTCAAACTTCTATCGACGAATGAGGACAAACGTGTCATAAACATACCGTACCCACAACCATGGTCGATAATGTTCAAAAGCCAGTGTCTCCAGTCGTTGTAGCACTGCTTCAGCAATCAGGCCAGATAACGGCGACCCCATTGGTGTACATTTACTTGTTCATACACCGTTCCATTGAAGGCGAAAAGGTGCTCAAACAGTGTTTCAGGAGTCAAATGAGATGCCCTTTTTGAGCTTCGAGTCCGTCTCGTTGCACTTCTCGTCTAACAGGGTTTGGATAGTTTCAACCGCAAGGTGCTGCGGTATTGAGGTGAAAAGTGAGGTCACATCGAAGGATACCATCAATTCGTCAGGTGTTAGTTGAATACCCTGTAGGTTTTGTGTGAATTGTTCAGCTGAGCTGAGGGTCGTTGCAGAGCCCTGGGTTAGAAAGCTGAGATGGTGGAACAACAACTTGGCTAGACCAAATATTGAGGTGCCTCTGAGAGAAACGATTGGTCGTAGGGGGGTTCCTTGTTTGTGGACCTTGGAAGCGCTGCATCCTTTGGTTTTATCTTTTGCCAGTTAAACTGTGTTATGGTTTTTGATTTCCCAAGGCTCGTAAGATCCTTGTTGATTCTGTTTATTAGCGTCTTCATCGCGTCACCTTCCCGAGGTACGTAGGCAGTTCTATCGCCTAAAAGGGTCTCGACTTTGTTGACATAGTCCTCCTTGTTTAGAATGACTGTCGACCGCCCTCTGTCGGCTGGTATTATGACAATGTTTTTGTCGGCCTTTAGTGTCTGTAGTGCCTCGCTTTCTGTTTTTGAGAGCATTTGCGTTTTTTGTGGGACATCAGCCTGGAGGATATTCGCTGTCTTAGGAGATTTCGGCTTTCTTCTGGAATTGGAGCCTCACGAATGATGGATTTTGCAGTCACAATTAAGTCGACTGGATAGGCATCCGCGGTATTGAAACAAGCGTCATAACCCAGGACTCTTGTCTGCTCTGCTGTCCGTTGTTTGGAGGATAGATTGTGGTTGATATTGGCATGCAAGAGGTTGGCATTCTTTTCGTTCATTGTGGCAAATTTCTGCCTCAGTTTAGCGTCACGTGCATCGTGAATGCGTCTGGCGTTGAAAGATATTGTATGTTGAAAATCATTTGTCAGCACTTCCCCAAGGATTGTTGAGCATTTAGCTTGTTCCTCTTCGATTGCTGCTTTTTACTTGCGCAAACGTAGGTGACAGTCCTGGATTAGCACCCGAATCATTCTACGTCCGTTTTGCAGGGCCGTTCAACGACCTAGCTCGGTGTTGACAGGAGATTTGTAGGAGAGGCATTTCGGCAGAGTGTTTGAGTCCAGGCACCTATGCAGGAACCTCAGTTGAGCGTACGTAGAGGCCTGTCGGCAGGAAAAGGATTCCCAACGACGTGCTGATTTAAGCGCTCCGCGCCCGAAAATATTCTGAATGGTCGAGAATATGCGAGGCCCAGGTAACTGAATAGAAGACGTTAAGACGTTCTCTGGGACTCCATATACACCGAGCTCGTCTTTTGATAGAAGGAAGTGAAAGTGTCACTTTCCAGAATTAACGGCAAGCCTCTCTCGGAGCTTTAGCAGTTTTTTAGGGTTAACCCTGGCCTTTTATTCTTAACGCACGGTGACTTGGTAGGTGCGGTTACCAAAGCGGTTAGTGAACCTTGACCAAATTTTGTTGCGCTAATGTTTACTGTCTCGCTGTGCTGCGCGGTTTGTCTCTCTCGAATATCTCCAGAGACGTACGTCATCACCCCTTCCTGGTTGGCTTCGCGTTTCTTCCGTCCAAACCTTCTGTATAAGAATATTCGATGCGATTCCGTAGAGGAGCTGACGGAATAATTAGGGGTTTACCCTTACTGTCCTCCATAAAAGGTACAATAAGATTGGTCAGTAGGTCTTGTTGCTCGTCAAAAAGGTGGACACACTGCTAAATGTCCTCACAGCTGACACAACGACGGACTGGCGCGAAATTTGTTTCATTTGTCGCACGTACGTCGGGGTCCGATTCCAGTAAACCGGTCTTGTTTTCGCTTTTTACAACCTGGAGTCCACTATGTTTGACAATATTGGATTTCACCGATTTCGCTACTTTTTAACAGGAAGTGTAAAAGAATTAAAAATCTATCGAAACCGTTCATCTGTATGCCGTGCGTCGTTAGCATTGGGCTCTAAAGCAGTTAGTGGAGAAATGCAATTTTCTGCGTGGCTCCTGACCTGGATTATGCTACGCATCATTAAGAGCGATAGTACTATTTCTAGAGGACTTGATTAAGGGAAGTAGTAAATGGTTCGCATACTTTAACCGGCCCTTTAGAATTTATGCATCTTAAAAATTTCCTGGGCGTGTTGGGATGGTCGAGTGGTTAAGCCAACTGACACTTTGATGTGAGGTCGGAGTTCAAATACGGCCGATAACATGCGTTTTTCCCTTTTGCAGAATTGGGTCGTAAACGCTTACCTTACCCGTTATTTTTGTGGTTATATGAGAGTGCATTAATTAATGAGTTTGCACTGAAACCAAGTGTACTAAGACAGATGTAGTGACAGGGGTTTGCTTACTCAATGAATTTCAATAATCGGAACGTTTTAAAATGCAAAAGGATTCCATCTTCGATTTACCGAGTTCTTCTACTGTTGCAAACAGAGTCAAAAAACTGTGATGTTTATTTTGGGAGCGATTGAACGTCCAACGTTGTAAACATCGTAGAGATAGCCGCCAGACTGTGGCATAATCCACGATTGAAAACCAAGGATTCCTCTCAATTCAAATAGGTATTTCCGAAGATCGGATATTACGCATTTCCTTTTCAGTTGATTCAGACAGACCTGTCTCCTACACTAAAGCCGAAAAAAATACGCCAAAGTCACAGTGAGCCTAAAATTCAAAACCAATTTTAAAGCTCACGGTCACACTAAAACAAAGCAGCCAATGATTGTTGCAAACTATTTCGGTGGAATAATCAACAAAGAGGAGCAGTGTCTATGTTAAGTCTGTCCAAAGTGAAGCCGGTTACGATGTAAATAACAACAGATAACTGTAAAAAAATTTAATGACAAAATTCAAGAAAGGAAGCTGAAACCATAAACAGCCGAGAGAACTAACAGCGCTTTAAAATGCCAGAAGCAAACATTGGCTTGTTCTTCATGATGGAGGCATTCGGCGGGACGGATTTGAGTAGTCTCACGTTTCACTGTACTCGGACCCTGAATAATGGTCTCTTCTTCTACAACAGGGATATAAGCGCTTTCGTCTTTTTCCTTCATACTTGCAGTAACTGCCGTGCCTTCGCCTACGAATGCCAGTTCATTTCTTCATAATCATTCCAGGAACATAAACAATCGGATGGGGGAGCCAAGTAAGGGTTGATTAAAAATAGTTTAGTAGGGACAGCAATTGGGATATCACGGTAAAATCGTCTTGCACAATATCTTCACAGAATATTCTCTCCTCTTTTATCAGCAGTTTCTTGGCCCTCAGAGAACAGAGGGTCGTTGTTGGAAACTCAACCTCGGAATGGACAAAGGTTGAGAGTTGTGAACCACAAGGCTCAGGTTTGGGTCTGCTGCTATTCCTGATCCACGTAAACGACTGCCTCAGTGAGACTGATTGCGCGGCTCTCATGTTTGCGGATGACATAAAAATATGGGCTGAGGTTAGCTGCGCCGACGACGCAAAGAGGTTACAGTTGAACATCGATAAACTGGTTATCTGGTCGTCCACGTGGCTTCTTAACTTTAATGTATCCAAATGTCTGGTTCTACACATAAGCCCGGGGCGAAAAGTGTGGCCGAAACACAGTTATCTTATCAATTGCACCGCATTAAACGAGGTTGATGTGCACAAAGATCTGGGTATATGGAAAACCGCGAACTTGATGCCAATAGAGCACTATAAAAAGGCCGTCCAAAAAGCAACTGTTACACTGCACTGGATCAGAAGAGCGTTCAGAATCTTTCCATCTGAATTTTTCGGAAAAATATTTGGCACCTTTCTGAGACCACATCTTGAAAACGGAATGCCAGTTTGGACACCGTGGTTGAAGAAAGATATGCACCTTCTTGAGCAAGTGCAACGCAGAGCGATAAAAATGGTCTGAGGGACTTACCATATCAGAAGAGATTGATCAAACTTGACCTTTTTCCTTTGTCTTACATAAAGGTTCAGTGCAGCCTGCTCTGGACATTCCGAATAATCCGGGGCTATAGTTCCTCCCTAAAATTGGAGCATTTCTTCGAATTAGCCACCACAACTCACCTGCGTGGCCATCTTTACAAGGTCACAAACGAACGCACTCGATAAGACCTCTGAAAATATTTCTTCAGTCAACGCGTGGTCCGACCTTGAAACTTGCTACCAAGTGAGACGGTTTCCGCTGACACAATTTTGGAGTTTAAAAGAAGACTCGATGTTATTCTACTTGACAAGAGGCGACTTTTATAACACGATTTCCTACTGCCAGCATTGTAAACAATTCTTCTTGCTCTAGACTGTGTTCATTCTGTTCCGTGACAATTCACTCGAAATTCTGTAATCGTATCATATGTCCTCCACCAACTGCACATTAAATTTAAGAATAACATTGTTTCCTTTGCATTAATTGGGTCCTCAAGGGCACTTCTTGCCTTTAACCCTTGAATTTACATATACAAATCAGTCCTTGTCATCAATTGCTGGAACTCCGCGTGCTCAGTCGCCGACACTTCTCCTCGCTCACACACGCTCACTCCAATCCAATCGAAACCGAAAAACAGAAAAACAAACTTTAAGTGAGCTTAAAGTTGATTAAAAACAAAAATGAAGGTGACTTACTTCCTTGTTACAGCACTCTCTTCGAGGTGCGCTCGTGTCCCCAGGACCGCCGGCGGCTCGGTAGTGGCAAGGCTGATTTCAACTTCGTCTCCCGGGTCCGGCACGAGATGTGGAAGCACTATCGGAAGGGTGTTGGCAGTCGCCATCGGAAGGCGCCCGCGATACAGTTGGAGCTTATCGGAGTGAATGGTGAAAAGGGGTGCCTCAGTCATGTTGGCATCACGAATCGCATACACGTTATGTGGTAAGACCTTAAACACCCAAATGGGCCTTCCCACGGGTGAAAGAACTTAGCGGGGGTGCCAATGGAAGGGGTGGCTCGGCGTTGACACACTAACTGTCCGAGCTGGAATAGTACACCGTGAGCAGCCCTATCGAAGTAATCATTTCTTAATAGGATGTGCGTAAGTTGTCATGCGCTAGGTTATGGGTGTGGCGTTAGGTATTTTGTAGATCTAGGACATACCTGTCAGGCTGGCGGCCCGCGGTCTTGTATGTGGGAAACTGAGAGTCAGCGAGTAAGCGGAAATCACGCCTGGTAGACGCGTGGACATTGGCCTCAAAAGCCATCAGAGCGAAGGGGGGTTGTGTATTTTAATCGCGGGGTGCTGGTCGCAGCAGAAAGCCCTTAGTAATTTGATGAGTGTCGTTGGTCCGTTCGACTTGACCGCTCCCTTTGGGGTGAAATGGAGTGTTTCTGGTTTTGTGGATTGATAACAAGTCGCAGACGTCGTGGACTTCCTGACTTTCGAAGTTCGCGCCACAATCCGAATGCAGAGTAAATGGTGCCCCGAATCGACAGACCTATTTCGAAAGTGTAGCCTGGGTAACGGTCGTAGCGTCTTGTTTGTGTGAGGGGAATGCCTCGGCCTACTTGGTAAAGTAGTCAACCATGACTAAGATGCAGTGATTTTCAGAGTCAACGGAGATAGGACCGATAATGTCGAAACCTACGCGTTCGAAAGATAACACGGTTATCGTGGGTTGTAGAGGTGCCCTGGGTTTGGGGTTTGGCCTCTTAAAGCTGGCCCATATCGGATGTGTTGCAAAAATTGTTGACTTGCTGCTTCAAATGTGGCCACCAGAACCAACGTCTAGCCGCAGACTTCGTTTTCGTGCATCCGACGTGACCCAACTCGTGATGTAAATCCTCGAGAACTGTTATAGTCAGGCTGCTGGGTACGACCAGTAGTGCAGCCTCGGAGTTGTCATCTTTAAAGAACGATAGGTCATTCTCGATGAATAAATGACGCCATTGTGCACACAGTGCGCGTGCGATATCCGAAGACCCCCGGAGATCGTTGCCGGGAGGGCATTTTTACCGGATGCAATAGTTGTATCGGGTGCCAGTGCTTTGGGTGATAGCCAAGCGGTGTCGAGTGGGCTTGGTCACAATCACGGCATTTGCGGACGGTGGAATTGCGGCCTTGGAGTCGGGTTTACTGGTCGGCGTAAAAGGCTGTCGTTGTTTGTGTGCTTAGAGCCGGCCATGAATTTGCAATTATAATCATACTCTTGCAGTGTCCATGTTTTGGAGCCATTGAAGGGTCTTATGGTCGGTATGAATTGTGAAGCGTTTACCGAGTAAGCAGTGTCAGAATTGCTTAACAACTATCATTAGAGCTAATCATTCGCGGCGATGCGGGCAATAATTGCGTTAGGCTTTATTTAGTGATTTTCTTGCATAGCAAATCAGGCGTTCAACACCTGACCAATGAACCTGTGAGAGGACGCTGCCGATAGCGATGCCACTCACGTCAGTATCCAAAACGAAAGGAGTGTGTCTGGTTTCTTATTCGGGAGCAAGGGTATAATTGCAGGCATAAAACGGTGCTTCGGTTCTTCGAACGTGGTTTGGCACTCGGCAGTCCAGTGGAACGGCTGGTGTTTGTCTAGAAGACAATGTAAGGGTTGTGCGATACGGCAAAATATATAAAGTGAAGCGATGATAATAGGATGCAAGTCCTACGAACCTGCGTACTTGCTCTACGGACGTGGGGACAGACCAAGTGAGTATCGCCTCAAATGAATCACGGGAGTCGTTGATACCGGCGGTTCTGATCTCATGCCCGAGGTACATCACCTTCTGCCTCACAAAGCTGCACTTTGTGGGGTTTAAGCGAAGGCCAGCCTCCCGAAAGGCTGAGAGGACAGCCATGAGGTTTTAGTTATGTTCTTCGGCCGTTTTTCTGAAAACTATGACGTCATCAAGGTATATCAGGCAACGCGCGAGAAATAAGTCAGCTAAGATTACCTGCATTAAGCGTTAGAAAGTTGCCATGGAGTTTCACTGCCAAACGGCATAGGTTCGAATTGGAATAAGCCCTGGGGCTGGATAAAAGTGGTCCTCGTCTGATCGCATGCTTCGACCTCGACCTGCCAGTAGCTCGACTACAGATCAAGAGTAGAGGACCATTGGGCGCCAGCTAAAACGTCTAGTGTCACATCACTGCGTTCAATGGGAAAGAAATCTCGCACTGTAAGTGCGTTCGGACGCCGGTAGTCCACACAGAAACGTATCCTACCGTCCTTTTTGGAACCAGTGTCACGGGTGAAGCCCATGGTGAACTCGACGGACGGAAAACTTTAGTTTGTAACATCCATTCTAAGAGCTCGTTAACCTCCGCCTGGAGATGGGCGAGAATATGGCAAAGGGTTTGCCATAGGGGTTTGGTAGACCTCGTATCTATGGAATGATGGATGCAAGTTGTGCGTTCGAGGGTATGATCGTCCCATGCGAATACATCATGAAAAGATTAAAGAAGCGATTGAAGTGCCAGTTTAGCCTCTAGAGGAACATCACAGTCTTCACAAAGGATGCGGTCTATGTTAAAAGATGGGAGTTTGACGGCCTCTATGATCGCTGCACAAATGGCACACTCATGGAACGGATCATCGTTTGTAACAGCCTGGCTATTGCGGCGGAAGCTAACGGACCGATTTTTCACATCAATTAGGCAGTCAACCCTCGCAAGGAAATCAATACCTAAGACTAAGCCCCATGTGAGCCCCGGCACTACGAGCAACTTGTGTGTTCGGGTAAAGCTTTTGACTTTCAGAGTCAAGTGAATGCTACCCGCGCATGACAAGGGGGACCCGTTGGCCGCGACCAAAGGGTTATGCAGTGTGATTTAACATACCAGCGAGGCTAGAATTTTAGACAGGACACGTGTATTAACTAAAGATAAAGTGACACCGGTGTCTATAAGTGCCTTATACGTCTGGTCCTCTAAACCAACTAGAATAAAAAACGAGTTATCAGTCTGACAAAGTAAACAACAATGCGACGAACATTGTAAAAAAAGAAGGTAAAGGGACTAACCATGGTTGCAGGGCCGTGGACTTCGCACTCTCCGTCAACTTGCGAAGCCCACATTTCAACTGATTGGTAGTTGGTTATGGGGTGGAGCTCTTTTCCACAACATTAAGTGGTTGCTGAGTCGAGCAAGGCGGTCCTAAACGGCATGGGCGCACGCCGATGCAGTTGCGGAACGGCGGCCGGTAGGCCGAGGTGTCCACGGTAATGGAGGGTGAGGCCGGTTGCGTTATAGTGATAGGAAACAGTCAGCGCGATCCAGGGCCTCTTCCAGCAGCAAAATGGGCTGAAGCATAAGATTGTCGGAAAGGGCCCCAGAAGAAAGCCCTTTTATGAAATGATAAAGTGCAACATCATCCGCACCGGATGCATTGAGCGAGCGGAGGGCGTCAAAGCAGAGTTGTAATAAGTCGGCCGCGAATGGCCGAGGCGTCTTGCCAGGCTGCTGGCGGGAATTGAGGATTTTTGCGATTCGTTGTCCGATCCATGATTTGGGCAAGAACAGGCAGCGCAACTGTTCGCAGAGGTCATCGTACGGGATACTTCTGCGGACGCCCGTACTGAGTGCCTGCCTTAGCTGTTAAGTGTCTAAATGGCATAGCAGTAAACAAATTCGTTCGCCTACGAAACCTCTTCCAAGAAGAAGTCAATCGTATCAAGCCAATCAGAAAACTCTCCCGATCCGTCATAAATATGAAAGGAGGGCAAAGCTTGGCTCGGAGGCAGCGTAGAACGATGGGATTCGTGGCAATCGTGGCCATTGGCTGCCACCACTGTGGTAGTCTCTCGTTCTACTGGACTCGGACCCTGATTGATGGCTTCCCCTCCTAGAACAGGAATCTTAGTACACTCGTCCATTTACTTCGTATTTGCCGTAACTACCGTTACTTCACCTACGGATGCCACTTCGTTTCTTCACAATCGTTCCAGGAAGATCAAAAGTCAGAATGGGGAAGCAGAGTAGGGGTTTATTAAAGATAATTTAGTAGGGACAGAAATTGGGATATCACGGAAAAATTATTTTGCACAATATCTTCACAGAATATTCGCTCCTCTTTTAATCAGTCCTTGTCGTCGATTGACGTGACTCCGTGTTCTCAGTCTCCGATACTTCTCCTCGCCCACACACGCTCAATCAAATCCAATCGAAACCGAAAACCAGAAGAACAAACGCTAAGTGAGTTTAAAGTATATGCGTCGATTAAAACAAAAATGAAGGTAACTTACTTCCTCGTCCCAGGATATCATATTCGAACTCAGCCGCCACAAATGGAGCCTTTTTCGTATGAAAATCAGGTAGGATGGGGGTATATATGGTCGATTAGGAAGAAGACTGGTTATCAAAGGGCTAATACTCGAGCGTCGATAAAACCGTTTTGTTTCATGCATGAATCGAAACCTCAATGAATTTGCGTCATATAGGCACCAACTGCTCCATGTGAATGCAATCGGAGCACCCACAGGTCAAAACCTGGTGTGATTGCGGTTATCTTTACGGATTAACATATGTGCATTGGGCCTTCACGTATTCGGCATATCACTAGGAAACATTTTTTCCTAGGCCACATTGTCTGGATCGTCCTCAACGACGACAGCCGTGGGCGAATCTCGCAGGATACTTCCCATGCTCTCCATTTTGTTAGTGATTCAGTCGTTCAGAAAGTCATTCAGAGGATCCGACCTGCTAGAAGTTCACAATAGGCCATACCGAAGGAGTTCTGCAACGACAAGATGTTTACCACGACCACGTATTGACCACTGGTAATAAACGCCAAACGCACATTTTCTACAATCACCAAGCGGCTCATACTGATTATCCAAATGGATCCATTAATAATTTTACACCTGAAAAACTTATCCGTAGCGACTCTAGGGCATCTGAAGTTCCCGCAAGTAATCTACAACTACCATCTATGACGTCGTCGGCAGACTCCAAATACTTTTGCCTCATATATCAACTAGAAGTAGCAATACATTGGAAGCCGCAGCACTTAAACTCCGTCGTGCAACACCATCAGCAAATAAATGCAATCAATGTGACCATTCTGAACAAAGATATTTAAATAATTCATCCAATGATAAATATTTGAGCATCAAGATAAGAAGAAAGGGCACTATATAAGAGAAAAAACATATAAACATTTAAATAATTCATTTGAATGAGTAGGTGCTAACACGTACGTCAAGTCAAGTTTATAACTTGAATTGACTTGACTTCAATGCCACAGTTATACTGTAATAAATATGAATAGTGTCTCAAAAGCCAGGAGCTAGGTTGTACTTAAGTCACTTTATTAAGGGAAGAAGGCTTTCGCCCTTGAGCTCCCTATTCATAACCAAAATCGCATAATAGGTCCACCGTAACAATAGTACATAATACAAATGTACAAATGTAGGCTTAACATCAGCGATAAGTATGAGCCAGTTGCAAGGTGCTGCTACTGACACTGTGTTCATTTTATCTGCCACAGTTTCTCAGCAAATGAGAATCAATTTTGTGTTTAAAAATGTCAACAGTATCTGAGAGGACCACATCTTCCGGGAGTCCGTTCCACGCTCCAATGGCCCTCTGAGAGAAGGCGTTTCGTCAAACGTCGATACGGGCCGGTTTCCTCTTTAGTTTAAAAGGATGACCTCGCAGATGGTCAGTCCAAGCCAATTCGAAGAAATCATCAAATTCTAAGGCACAGTCTTGGCCTCTAACAATACGGTAGGTTTGTATGAGGTCCCCGCGGAGTTGCCTATAATTGAGAGGGAAAAGATCAACTTCGGTCAGTCTGTCTTCATAAGGCAGATGACCAAGATTCTTGACCATCTTCGTAGCCCTCGCCTGCACTCGTTCCAGGTGCAGGTAATCCTTCTTGAACCACAGACGCCAGGCCTGGACAGCATACTCCAAGTGGGACCGAACAAACGCTCCGTAGGTTTTCCTGAAGAGCTCCTTGTCAATGTTTACGAATCCCCGCCTTATCGCAAACAGCACCTGTGTCGCGCGTTTAGCTGCCTTTACACACTGAGTAGATGGTTTGAGTGAGGAATTTATCAGAACACCGAGATCCTTTTGTTCGTTCACATTTGAAAGCGGGTGCCCATCGAGGAGGTATTGGAAGGAATCGTTCTCCTCATCAGTCCTTCTAGTACGGAGTCTTAAAACCACACACTTACTAATGTTGAAGTTTAAAAGCCAACGAGCAGACCAGCAGCTAAGTCGATTAAGACTCTCTTGAAGCGCTTTCCTATCGGCATCAGACCTGATGGCTCTCCAGAGTTTGACGTCGTCGGCAAACATGATAGCGCTGCAACCCAGGTCGTTGATGCTGTCGTTGATATAGATAAGAAAGAGCAGTGGCCCTAAGACAGAGCCTTGGGGGACGCCACTCAGAACAGATGTAGGGCTTGACTTTGAGTCACCGATGCACACAGTTTGCGATCGCCCTGTGAGAAAATCTGTGCTCCATGCCAGCAGGTTTCCTCTTATGCCAAATGCTGACAATTTTTACATTAGACGCTTATGTGGGACGCTGTCGAATGCCTTCTTGAAGTCCGTATAGATGACGTCAACCTTACCATCTTCATCTAGTGCGCGAGTCCACTGCTCAGTGGAGAGTAGAAGGCTGGAAAGGCAAGAATGGTTCTTTCTGAAGCCGTGTTGGAGCCCTGACAGTAGGTTGTTCTCCTCCAAGAACTCCATTGTCGTCTTCTTAATTATCGTTTCCATCACCTTACAGCAAATGCAAGTTAGGCTGACGGGCCGGTAATTGTTGACCTTCGTTCGCGCTCCGCCCTGGTATATCGGGTAAATATTTGCCATTTTCCATTCAGATGGCAGTTTTCCTAGTTCAAATGAAGAACGAAAGGTATGTGCTAGGGGCTCTGAGAGTTCGCTTGCGAATTCTTTCAAGAACTTGGCTGGTATATTGTCTGGACCGGATGACTTTGCTTCTTTGAGGCTCTGCAGCTCTCTCTCTCTCAACTACAGATGTTGGAAATAGTAGAGAATGAAGTGCTGGACCGGCGTTTGCAACAGCACTGCTGGCATTATCAAAATGAAGTTCGGTTTTCCTAGTGAATACTGAGGCAAAGAACCGGCTACAGTACTCGGCTTTCTCGTCATTCTCAACGACTTCTCCGCCATCATCATTCTTAAGTACTGCGACAGGATCTTTGTTTTTAAATCTACTGTTAATAAAGCGGAATAAAATTTTGGTCTTTACTTTGGCCTGTTGGAGGATTCTTGATTCATAGTTTTTCCTGGCCTGGCTAATTGATTTTTTTACTGCATTTTTTTGGTGTCGGAATTCCTCGAGGTGTACTGGCGACCCAGTTTTCCTGAATAACTTCCATTTCCTATTCTTCTTCTTCAGTTGCCTGTTAAGGTCTCTCGTCAACCAGGCAGGACAACTAGTCGTCTTGTGTACCTTGACCGGACAAAAGCGCTTAAACAGATCTAATGCAACCCTCTTAAGTGATCTCCAATCCTCCTCCGGATCCCCCTTGAGTATGCAGTCCCAATTCACGGACGATAGTGCATTCTTCATTGAATTGAGATCTGCCTTCCATATGTTTGGCTGGTCCTCCGTTTTTCTCAGCCGTTGAGTATGGAGTGAGTAATCCCACATTAGCGTCATATGGTCACTCTTACCGAGCGGAGCACTTGAGTGCACTTCATCTATGTAGGATGAATCCTTCGTGAAAATGAGATCCAAACAAGTAGCTCGCTGGTTTTTTCGAAATATGGTTATGCCCTTAACGTTGACGCCGCCTCCACTGTCAGGTTGTTCAATTCAATTGCAGGAGCGTTGAAGTCACCAACGATGAGAACCTCCTGGTGGCTAGCAGCTTCTTTCACCAGACCAAGGAGTGAGTCGTCGGCTCCGCTCAGAATGTTTGGTGGCCGGTAAACGGCCAGGAATTCAAGGTTCTGTGAATTCGCCTTCCTGATCTTTAACCAGACGGACTCATACTCCAGAGCTACAATGTGTTCTCTTTCTACAACAGAGATTTCAGTCCTGACATACACGACAACCCCACCTCTTTGTCGGTTTTGGTGGTCTTTGCGTAAAACCTGGTATGCTGGAATCGAAATATCCGAATCTGCGATTTCTGTTTTTAGCCATGTTTCCGTTATGGCAACTACATCAGGGTTCCGCTCCAAAAGTACTGCCTTGAGTTCATCAATTTTTGAGGGAAGACTTTAGACATTAGTGTAAAGAAAGCTCAATTTAGACTTATTCATCACTTTATAATATAATATGTTTATTATGCCAGTTTACAGGCAATTTGCAGGCGGTTGCCTCTTGCGTGAGATTGCATGCAGGGAGCTGTCGGTGCTGATGGAGACGAACTGTTGTCCATCCCGACAAGGCTGTTAGTGTTATCGGCTTTCTCCAGATGAGTGACCTCAAGACATGAACGATCTCCCCGTTTCAGAATTCAAAGATTGCTCTCGCCGAGTTCGCATCTCCTGTGCAGTTCTACTTTTAGCAATCTCCATTTCTCCCGCTCCGCGGGGGAAAAATCCCACTGAAAAAAAACCGTCGGGAAACCGTCTAAGTATTGGTTTCCAGCTTAACAATAGCTGGACCTCAGCCTCACTCTTCAGAACAACCTTCAACGGTCTTGGTTGGCGTTGTTCATCTTTTGAGTCTGTTATACGGCCCATTCGGAATGCCTTTAGAACTTCGAATTTATCCTTACCCTTTAGGAGAAATTTCAGATATTCTTTAAATAACTTCCCGTTCTCTTCTAATCTTGATTTCGGGGTATCGGAAGTACCTTCCGTCATGCCTTTTATGACTATGCAGTTTATACGAGTGGTACTAACCTTCCAACTGTCGTCCCCTTCTGCTTCTCTAGGGTTTGTTAGGACAGATTCGATTCGAGGTTCAGCGCTCCGGTTCGTTTTGGCCTGCGAAGGTGCCCTTTTTGTTTGGCTGGTGCTCAATCTCGGCCAACTTATATTAGCACTTGGGCTTGGTTGGCCTTTTTGGGAGCCCAAGAGCGCTTCTTTGTTGTCTTGGAAGCCAGTGGGTTGACCGTTTCCCCTGTCCATGGCAGACTACCAACTCCGTCAAGCACCCTGACTGCCGGATCATTTTTGTGCTCAGACACTTCGGTGAGGGATTTTGTTCCTCCGTACGTTAGGTTTCCTCGCTCAAGTTCACGCATCACCGGTTTCTCCTCACGAGGGAGAAATAGAGAAAATATTTTCAGCTCCCCCATCTCCACTCTAAGACTATTAACCACCTCAAGGTTTCTAAATTTGTTCAAAAGGGTAAAATATGATACGAAGACTTTAGCTTCACGAGTTACATCCCTTAAACTTTTACGACTTTTAGTTCGCTTGACAGGAGGAGATTTCAAAGAACTTCGAGATCGAGTTTCCGTAGTTAGTAATGGAATTTGGAAACTATCGGAGCATCCTGTGATGGCGAAGTGGGGCAGGCGTTCAACTTCTACGCGGGGGGTCCAGGGTTCAAATCCGAGCGGTGTTGCGATTATGTCAGGATTTCGAATGCAGGCACTGGCGAACATTCCTTACCGTCTCCCAAAGCTGTATCGCACATAGTTTCAATTTTTCTGTCACCATCTTTCCACAACAGACCGTTAATGAATCATATAATTAAGTGGATTGCTTTTTGACTGTTAATAACCGATTTTGATTGCTGTCATCCTGTCTTCGTGGAGGAGTTGATTAGACGCTTAACTTGGTGTTCGTAAATTGAGTCTACTGAACTCGAGATACTTTTAGCCCTTTTAGCGGGGGTGATTTCGTCGCATCAATCCTGCGACTTCTACCCTCGAAATTACGACTAGGGGTTTTAAACCAAGTTAAATTAGAGTTAACTGTCGACGCTGATGGTGTGGTGGTAACGACTGATGCCGACGAACGACAGGTTTTGGGTTCGAGTCCCTCTCGCGCCGCAACTTTTACAGGCTGATCTACACGTTTATTTTTGTCTCCCATAATAGATCCGACTGACGATAAACGATATTAAAGCTCTATGCAATATGTATAAAGCGTTTAACTGTATGAAAAGGTAATGGAAACGAATCAGCCGTTTGTAGGGAGCTGGAATCCGGGAGAATTGTTGACAGAAGGCAGTGACGGAGATGATGCTCGTTTTGACTAATGTCCTGTCGTGTCTTCTGAGGCTGGAATTATTGCGAAAGTGAATCCAATAGCTAACAACGAAAGTCCGCCAGAGGGCTAGGTGAACCGAAATCCCGAAAATAATATTTCCCACGAAAGACGAGAAATTTAAACCACAATTTGAAGCGCGCGCTGTCCTCTATGTCCAGGCGTCCATCGTTGAAATTGACGGGGGAATTGTCGTCATGTCCAGGCCTCAAGAAGAGGGCATGCACTTGCATGATAAATATTCACTGAGTAAGCTACACACCTGGAAACGTTATTTTCTTCAAAGAAATTCCAAATGTAGGAGTATTAGACAACGTAAAACGGAATGCCCAAATTAACTAGATCCTAGGTTTAACCAGATCCACATGAGTCACCTAGTCCAAATTTGTTGCAGTCAGGGCAAATATCTATCCTCATGCTCCATTTGATAAGTATAATTCTGCTCAGCAATTGAGGTGGCCTGGATGCGAATAATGCAATTACATTCAATGACATTATAGATTGATCAGGTTTCTCAAATTTATTTGGATGTCAGCGAGGATTTTTGGAGACCGGTTTATTATCCGTTACTTGCACGTCTTTTCACTTAACTGAAGTTGGCACAAATTTGACTTTGGTGTACCGCTTGACAAGCGTGCAAATGTGATTTATGATAAATAGTATACGAATAATCACATTAAAAACGAAAAAAATACGTAAGCATTTCGCTATTCAAATTTACCGTCATGCTGCACGCTCATTGGCTTGTCAAAATACCCTTGAAATCCTACACAGTTCAAGCCGTGTATTTACCGTTTTCCGTCTTTGGTCAGGAATCTTTGTCCCGTGCTACCACGTATAGGTCATTGGATGCTTAATTATTTACATGCTTAAACCGTATAATTCCTCCTAGAAGGTTAAGGTGAGTATATTCACCTGATTAGTTTACAATTTTTACTGAACCATGAAACCTGTTTCACTAGTGATATTATAACCAAACCCCACATTCTTACCCCCTTTTTAGATTCCTCTGAAACTTTTCAAATAAAACATCAACCTCTGTCCTTTGTTGGTGTGCATCCTTGATAGCAAGACTGGTGTTCTCTTGAGTTTTGCTCTCGTAATCCCTAAGGCCGCTCTCCCAGGATACGTCGTGCTGACCTTTAGCGCTTGCACGTTTTACGTCTTCATAAGCCTTTTTCCAATCAGACGCATTTTCATCATGCGAGCTCTTTTTACTCTAACTTACCAACCATTGCGAGATTCCAGAAACGTCTGTGTTTTTTTGCATGGTTTAGCAAACCAAACTAGCCAACCTGAATTAACGGTAGTCTACAGCGTGCAACTTATATGTCGATTTATAGACGAACCACTTATTTATCTGGAATACACATGGCGGAAGCCGTCGCTTATAGTTGACGACCGAGGATGTTGATCATGACGCGCACGGGTTTATATAGAGCGGCTGCGATAAATTCCAACGGAGAAAGAACTGAGCAGGTTCGTTTAGCATGCCATTACGAGAATTTTGACGAACGGGTTATAATAAGTTTTAGAGATGTTTAAAAATATTTTTCGGTAAAGGGTTGAGATACTATAAAGCATTGAAAATACAAGTACATAGATGCAGCTTAGCAACTGCTGGAGGGTGTTGTTGCGAGATCAATTGCAAGGTAAGTGGCTTTAGAACCATGACTTCCGGATCTTCTTCAGATACCGGACTGTGGCAGAGGTTCTTCGGACGGTAAGGTCGATCGGAGCTCTCAGTCTGTAGTTGAAACCAAACTCCTAAACTCTGGCGACCATCTCGGCTGTGCATTCCATCAGGTGTTCGTTGGTCTCTTCCTCCCCACAAGCTGCACACGTGGAATCATCAGTCAGATTGTACCGCTTCCTGACGTGATTCAGTTTTGGAAAATGTCCGGTCCTAAATCTCACTAGGGTCGTTCTATCTAGCCGAGTCATTTTCTTTTCTTCATCCCAGTTGATGGGGGCCGTATACGTTCTTCGGCTGCGTTCATGTGTCATTTGTGGCCTGGGGGTCATTCGTCTGACTGCTTTCATCGTTGCCGTAAAGGATGTTGGTCTACCGTCCGGTTCATTCATGGCCTCTGATGCTTCAGCTTCTGCTTGTTTATTTCTGGGATTACCCACGTGGCTGGGAATCCACGAAATTTCCCCTCTCCTTCCTGTTGTGGCTCTCTCCAGAAAATTCATCACTGTCGCACTGGGCACTTCATTTGTGTGCTGACTTCCCACAGCAAGGACAAGGCCACCTGGGTCCTGGATTTATTTCTACGCCTCCTGAAAGCTCCAAACGCCTTCTAGGACACCAGCCAGCTTCCTGGTATCCAGAGACCGCTGCTGGTGCTTTGGCTCCCGACTCCAAAAATATGACGGTCCTCTTTCGGTGCACTTCTTGCATGTTGTTGGGGTTTGATCCTGTAAGTTCCATTTGTAGACGTCGTCTTGGAAGTCGACGTACAGTGGACCCGGTACCGCGTGGAGGTTGGAACATGACCGGGTGTTGCGATATGGAGGATATCGTGCTGTGGATGACTGCGGGGATAGGTTATAGGGGAGGCTTACCGAGACCGGTTTGCAGCGGGTGTCTGTAGTTGAGAGAATAGGCATCGGTCGTCTTCATCGACACGCTGCCTAAATTAATGCCCATCTTAGCTAACAACGTGATACTGATTGCCCCACATATCAGTGGTTTTACTTCTAAGGACCGGAACCGCGTTGATTTGAGCTTCAGAAAGTCTCCCTAGTAGAAAGTGAGTATTTTAGTCTCAGAATGGTGTGGATCGTCATTCACAGTTGAATTTATGCGGTTAATTAGCAGGAAATTTATTAGAATAAAAATCGATTTGCTAGCTGCGCGACACAAGTGCGTCCTTAAGCCAAGTTTTATCAGGCATTAGCGAGCCTGTGCTGCAGAAGAGGATGAAGCAACTGCACCACTATAAGCTGCTAACGTTTGGCCTGCAATATCAATAGTTCTGGAACTGTTCGGTAGCTCGCGTGAGATATAATACAAATGTTAGCCCTCGGAACGGCTTTCTTTTCGAAACTGCTGAAATGTAAAATGGTTCTCATTGGATTATTCGTGGTCTAATACTTTTGCGCTGTTTCCGGTTTTCACAGTAACCATTAAATCGGAAGAGTCACGATCTAAAAATCTACCCGGGTTTCGAGAACAGACACTAAGTCTTATTACCGAAACAACTGCTTTCTAGATCGTCAGTTCATGGTTGTGACACCTCTATCGTTTAGACAGTGTTTATTCCATCTACTAACGCATTTTTCCTATCATGGTGTAGGTGCATGCCAAATTAATCAGTGGATCTGGCTGTTGCAGATCAAAGGGGTATGCATTCCGAGCGGTATAACGAGAAAAGGAACATGTTATTTGGAAAAGTAACAACAATCAAATGTGGTTTATCGCAAACCATGTGCAAATTGCTCTCGCGTGTATGTTGGTCACACAGGTCGACTCCTGAGTACCTGTACCAAGGAACATAACTTAGCTATCCGTCGCCGGGACCCATAGTCCCTCATCTTCCCACGCAATCAAATGCGACCATAGTTTTAATTGGGATGACGGTGATATTGTCGTGACGACCAACACAAAACGAGCGCGAGAATTCGTTAAGTTAACTTCAAAGACCAAGATCGAGACTTTCCGTCCCTCGTCTTAAGCACACATTTGCGGCCGCTGACCCAGCCACCCTGACATCCACCGATCCGCCATCTGCCTTCCACCTTCGGCCTCCAAACAAACTGTGACTCACCCCCTCACACGTCAGGGGTCTACTTGTCCTGTCATTTAAACTGTCTAGTGATTAAGCAAGCATAGAGACGTGAAATAGCTCTGAATGCCTGGGTATCAGGTATCCTTATGCCCATCTTCAAAAGGGAGATAAGACTAAATGCGAGAACTGTAGCCAAATACGCCTAGTCAACGTTGTTGCAAAGTTCCTTCTGAAAAGATTCTAGTCTGTGCGAGACTAGGACGAGGGTCAACCAAGCCGGATTCTGAGCTAGGCGTAGATGCGTAGACAGATGTCCACACTGAGGCCATGGCTACCTGTTTTGTCGCTTTCGCCGCTGTGTTAGATTTCGTCCATAATAAGTCGCTGTGGCAAATACTGGAAGTAGATAAAGTACCGACCAAAGTCGTTGCAATGATCAAGGCCTACTGTCACTCCACCACCGCGTGAGTTCTGTTCCACAGCCATCTCTCCCAACCGTTCGATATCCGGTATAATGTTCCTCAAGGCTGCGTTCTATCGTCTGTTCTGTTTCACTACGCCATTTACTGGATTCTCAATGTGGAGTTTGCATTCAGATGGCAGCTGACTAAAATTGACTATGCCGACGATATCGCCATGCTAGCCGTAAGCTTAAGTGGTCTACAGTCTGTAATGTCATGAGTGAATGAGATCGCTAAATCGATTGGCTTGTCCATCAATACCATGAAGATTAGACTATTCTCGAGTTGCCTCACTGACTAGGAGAAGGCACCTCCGGGGATAAATGGCGGTCAACTTGAAAAAATATACAGTTTTCAATACCTCTGGCGAAGTTGCTACCGAGTAAATGGAGTAAGGACGACGTTGTCTCCCGCATCAATGTTGCCCACTGAGTTCGCTCAATACTCAGAAAACGTCCATCTATGCGACGTGACATATCCTTCACCATGAAGATCCGTATGTACTGCGCATCCGCTGGGTTGTCCACCTTTACAGATGTGAAGGTTGGGCTTCGCACCCTCAAGATGAGCGAAGACTGAACATATGTCACCACCGCAGTCTTAGGACCATCCTTTGAGTGAAGTATGCCGACTTCGTCTCAACTGAGACAGTCCGTACCCGCTGCGACAGTATCACGATGCTATCTGAGGCCAACCAAGAAAGACGACTGAGGTGGTTTTAGCACGTTCTCCGTCGTCCGTCTCACGGAATTTGTTATACTGCTCTTGCTCCGGCGCCGCAGTCTACCCGGAGACGTCGAAGAGGTGAGCAATTCAAGGCTTGACTCGGCACCTTTCATCAAGACATGGAAGCGGTTATTGGACCTTCAGTTTTTGGTCTCCATCGGTGGAGAAGAGAATAGGTAGAACTTTCCAGATCCGCTGTCGTTAACCGTCACGCTTAAAGAGATACCTTCCGTGAGGCCGTCATTAAGGCCGGTTAGAATAGATATGCTCACAGTCGTATCGAGTAAAAGTAAGTGCGAGTACTAGGTAGCAGATTTTGTTGGCTGGGAATGACAGAAGTAATAGACAAACCAAACAGCTTGTGCACCTGGTGAGTATTACCACCACTTTGTCGATGCAGAAGCATTGCGGGCTAATACAGTGTTCGTGCAACCCACCAGAAACCATTGCGACGGCATTCAGCTATGCGAAACAAACTCCAGAACCACTTTCAATAGGCTGTACATGTACCCTATATATGTATCTATTAGCCTACCCTGCATAAAGTGGGCCCCACTTGAAGACGATGCACTGCTTAACGTTTTTAATTGAAACAACCGCAAGCCATACTTCCCTTCTACATTTATGGTGCAGTAATGTGCGGCCTAAATCTAATTGTATTTTTGTCCACATTTATTAGACACGCTTTGAAAGGCGTTTACTGCAGTATTGGTTGATGTTTAAATATTTTTTTTAACTGTTGCCTGCAGATCTCCTTAAATTCGATTCAAAGGCGTTTTTAAAGTCTTTTCTTCGACAGTGCGGTTCTGAGCTCAAAGACTCGGGCCCCTATTTCAACTTTGTTGTGTGACCGTTTTTTATCCCCCGTCATCTTTTTAAATTGATAGCTTATCATTATGTCAGAGTTCTAGGTTTGGTGTTGGATTAAAAGGCCGTTTTGGCAGGGATATGTAATGCAGTCGGGGTTAGCAAAAGACAACCCATGGAACATGTTTCACGGAAATGGTGATAATGTGGATAATACGGATGGGAACTTAGGAGGCAGACCCCCAATCTTAACCTCGAACCCATAAAGAAGTGCAATGACTTACCCAATCCACATTCGGTGCTGAGACTGGTCAAAACAAGTCGCCACTTGGGAAACGCAGAGACCACGGTGACGTCTTGCGCCAACACCAGAGAACCAGATGGCCGAGAAATCATCACGTCCAGTTCCTCCACACAGCATCGCAAGTTCAGGAGGTCACGGCCCACGTGCCAGTCAGCAAGCGAGTAACGCACAAGAAGACAATTATCGTTACTTGTCGTTTTCTTAAATGTGCAGTAATGACTATATCCTATAAATACAGCAACTTTCTGTGCATGTATTACCCGCTTCTGCTACTTTTTTCTGCTGATGTCTCTGACGGAGAATCCGCAACAGATGTTGAAACGCCTGGCGAATAAAAGCGTTGCCCCAGCAATAGAATCTTATCCCCAACAACGTCCTGGGACTCGCACATCTCTTGTATTTACAGAACAACGCCTGAGAAGAAGAAGAAGACTCGATCGCTGGGACATTTTGTTTATTCGCCTGACGTTTCGATATCCGTCGCGGATTCGTCATCAGAGACATGAGTAGCAAAACAAGAACAACGCCTGCCTAAATAACTGCAGTAGCGAGTCTTGTATGATAAACCGCATCCTATGTAGGTACCATATTCTTACTCTTATTTCCCCAATTTCGGCTCTTTCTTTATCATTTTTTTTGCCTAAATCTGACGCATTTACGTTTTTTTTCCAGGTCCAATGACAGTACCAAGCACCTATCTTCTGGACTTGCTTACGGGCAAGAAACAATCATCTTTTATCCTGCTGGCGGACAGTGCCACATGCGATGCAAAATCCTGTCTTTGGCCGTGCTTATACAAAGCCACGTGCGATATGTACAAGTACCTAATCGTTCGGTCCGAAGTCTTCGGGCTGCAGTCTCCCAGCCTGCCATTGACACTCGAGCAGTCGGCCAAAGTTTTAAATAGCAGCACCTTTCCGAACGCTAACGCCTGTTTGGACGCCGTGCAGATGGAAGTCTCAAGGCCACCAGATGATGGAGGCAAACGCTGCTGGGTAGTAGTTTTCGATAATCTGGACAATTTTCTTCTTGACGGTGGAGACGGTGGCAGTCGTGAAATGCGCGATTGGATTTATCAGCTAGCCGCCCGACTTTCTTTGATTTCCACAACGCGCTACGTTGCCTCTCTTTTGTCTGGCATTAAGTTGTACTCCGACAGTTTTGGCCTCACGGCGGGTAGTGAATGCCTCCTCGATATCTTAAAGTCTGTGGCCACAACATTCCTGAGCTTCCATAAAAGTGTTAGGGAGAATGATCGACTCTGCCTCCTTTCGGCTGACTTTTGGCACAGAAGGGCCAAAGACGCTCTTCTCAAGTCTACTAAACAGTCATCAGTCCTACCCACAAATAAGCCTGCTATCTCAGACCGGTGTGAAATTTGCTTGGATTTGGAGTCGCTGGCTGTGCTGCACTGTAGGCCGATTGTGAAGACGAGTCTTGGCGAGGAGAATGGCTCCCAGCAAGGATCCCAGGCTGCTCTTCCCTCATCAACTTTCCGGCTCGACCTCACTCCGGCTGAAGTGGCCGACCGACAGAAAGTGGTCTTGCCCTTTAGGGCTATCGCCAACGCTGATTCAAGTAACGATGAATGCAAGATCGACTACGATCCGGATGTGTACGATGATTTTGACGATGAGGACCCAGATGATGATCTGGATATATGAGTTGGACCATTATGTATACTGCGATTGTATACATCTTCTCACATACTCTATCAAATGTATCCCAAGCTTGTACATAATTGCTGTTTTATTTTGACATCCAACTGATTGAATGTCTTTCCTACAATATCGACGTTTTCTTCTTCGCTAGATATGTGCTTGGTCGCACTCCTTTGGCACTAAACTCCTTGTCAGAGGTGGGTTAATCGACCGGGTTCCGGGACCTGCTTGTCTGTCTGTGCCTTAGAGTTCATTTATCACGTAGTGACTATTAGTGTATGCATAAGCAGGATACTGACAAACACAGGGAAGTCTAGGACGGTCATTTCTGGTCTATTTATCGTCCTCAGCCAGATTAACGTTATCTAAGCCTCGAACTCGCTTTCTCTGGTTGAGACTTGATTTTGTAGGCACAGCATATTTCAGAAGAAGAAGCAGAAGCGACAACTGGAACAAGAGTTTTATTGTCCTGACGTTTCGAATTCTGTCGGCAATCTTTACTCATAGGTAATCATAAAGAAGTCTGCGACATGTGCAGACTCAGACTTTTCTACGATTACCTATGATTAAGAATTTTCGACAGAAACCGAAGCGTCAGGACAATAAAACTTGTTCCAGTGGTCGCCTCTTCTTCATCTGAGGTTAATATTATATTATTAGATAAATATGATACCTAAATGGGCCGTATCCTGCGTTTGACTTTCAAAATACAAAAACGCACGTTAGCTTTCCGCGGCCATAAGTCTGCGCTGTTGAGGGAGTTCGAAGAATGTAGTAACTCTTGAGGAAATATGATGTTGTTTCTCTTCTCCCCACTGCTGTGCTGTTGGCTAATCCACTTCTGGCGTCCCTCAAGGTTTCAATTCATGATGTGATATCGTCGAGTATTCTAGAGTTTTTTCCCCAGGGCAGAAGCGCGATGGCTTCGAGACATCCCTCTGTTCATGATCAAAGGATAAGCTTATTTATGTGCCCGTTGCGTTAGGCGTGAGGCTGGTGGTAAGTAGAAGTATCTACCAAAATAATCGATGAGGACCGCAAAAAAAACATCTCACAAGTACGGCTGTGGTCGTGTCTGATCTGACCGGTATGAATTGTGTCAAATATGTTACACATTCGTGGGAAGAGGTCAGTTTTCTGGTATTGGATACACAGTAGAGTATTCCATTTCGTTTAAATGGCAACGCTCATTTAACAACATCGACGAGGCTAGAATGACCATACTGCCGTATTTTTGCTATCCGACCACAAGGATCACGAATACTATATCCATAAGCAGGGTAGGAGAAACTTGTTCAGTCGTCAGGATAATTCATGTATTTACATGTTTTCGAACTCACGAAATGGTCCGTCGTTGGTGTTAAAAACGACGGCAGAACAGCAACAGTTATAGGGGGTAGTGGCCGATCCAATATCAGTAACGTTAGTCTAGTGGTGATCGCATGCCGGCACCAGATCGATACATCGATCTGTGTGATTAAGCGGACAGTTTTGGCACAGGATACGATGCAATACACTCGTCAGTTCACTGAGGTTGTATTAGTCGTAGGTTTCAATGACTGCCCTGCATTGTAGTTTTGGTCCGGCATGCAATTGTAGCGCAGTCCCACACCAATGCACCCTTTTTGTCGTTGACATATCCTTGATACATGGCGGTGTGCTATAGCATAGGTGAAGTTTTTGATTGGGTCCTTAGGAACGAATACACAGACATAGAATGATCAGTGTCTTCGGATTGCCGCTCCTCATAAATATTTCGCGGATCTATCTGACCTCACATAGTTTTTTTCTGGATTGCTACAATAAAGATACGTATCGTTCATTGCCTTTCTATAAATCATTATTTCTACTCCAGCTGCTGTTCCTTTTCTTCTGCCTCCGTAAATATCTGAAGAGATTGAGCTGAGTCAAGTTTGGAAATTTGGCAGCATGTTATTCTGGATAATAAGAAAGCGATCTTCCAGGCAACGGGGTGAAAAGAGGTGTGGCTACTAGATCAAGGTAAGTTGATCTAGTTTTTGTAAGACCAGTTCTGTTACTAAGCTGGGATTTGGGGAACCTATTGAAGTTATTTCGAACTGATCGAAAGTTTCTCCCACGAAACGGAACTTTGCCTTGTAACAAAATTTGAACAGCTTTATGAGGTTTTCAATTGTGCACAGGCTCCGAATTTCGTCATATGTTACCTCAAGCTTCGCGTACAAGGCTTCTTGCGCCAGACTCGGCGGGATGAATGTGAATAACGATGCCATGTAAAAAGAGATCATGATTTCGGTTGATTGGATTCGAGGATGGACTCCTGCCCGCGTCCGGAATCTCGGAAAAATAAAAGAACGGTCCCTGCGATCGAACATCCTTCCTCTTCCCTACTTCTACATGCACAAGGAATTCAAGCATTTGTGCTAATTCTTGGCTCATGCAGTTGTTTGACTTGCAACTGTGATACATGAAAATTAAAAAATTATGCCTATTGGCATTTATCAGTAGCAATTATCAGTGTGTGATTTTGAGAAATGACGGAGTGGCACCCAGACAGCATAAATGTTCGTATTCTGCAGTTTGTCTACTGTAAGTGACAGCGCTCATCCCGCAACCACCGAAATTAGAAAAAAAGACCAGTAACTAATTAACACACTTGGGTTAAGGCAAGGCAGATTTGCACGGTATTTACCGCGTTCGCTTCCTCTAATTGCCTTGCTTCGATGACAGTGTAATTTCAGGATGACCGATGGTGGGTCCGGAGGCAGTGGCTGACAGAGGCAGACAACCTGGCTGCGCATCCCACATAAAGCTTGACCCTAGTTGATTATGACATAAAGACCACATTTGCAAGAAGACATTCTGGCCTGATTATGGGTTCTGAGGATCAAGCCAGCCCGTAATTTGACAATTTTCCAAACCATGACCCTCAACGTGGCGCGAAGGATTCAAGCGCGATGCACCGTAAGGATGGTTCCCCATTGTGTCAGCCATGATCGTCCGAGTCAGCTTGGCAGCCGATTATGAGATTGGGTACAGTCAGGATGTCAGTTTCGGATGACCTGTCTATGTCTACTGTAGTGGTAACCGCCTGTCCGATGTTTGGCTTTTCTGTCGTGATCTCAATCTGTCTGGACCTCCAGGTCATTGCAGTCGCCGGACTTATTGGCGCGAGACACAGGCCACCCACGTTGTCCAACAGCGGTGTCCAAAAACAACACGCTGTCCAACCAATCACAGGCCGACCTAACTAGTGAACGCGCTCTCTTTCTGTCTCCTTGCCTAACTGCTCTCAAACAGTCACTTGGGACCCGGTCAATCGCCTTGGCGGCCGTGTTCTCCAAAGTCAGACTTCCTCCATCTATTCTCCTTTCCTTTGTGTACACAATATACTCTGTCCTCTTCTCTGGCCTTTAACGACTTCTTCTCTATTAAGCAACAATGGTCTGAAGATCGCAGTTGCTGGGTTTAACTCACTTAACCCCGTGCAATATCTACCATGCACGGCCTGATCTCCACCTCGAGTACCAGTTTACACCAGGGGGCATGCTTCATTCTGACCTGGGTCTCTTCACCCGTCATTTTGACGCTGGGAAGGTGAATTGTAACCTATCAGCTTTATTTGAGCATGATGTCGCGTGTGTCACTCCTCTGCACACGAAACTTTCCGTTGGTGGATAGGCAACAGGGTGTCCTTGGCAGTGTGAAGTGTGAAGATCATCCCACAACCTTGACCTAGCTGACATGACCGTACAGCTGC
Organism: Ligula intestinalis; assembly: GCA_036362985.1. Taxonomy (NCBI): domain Eukaryota; kingdom Metazoa; phylum Platyhelminthes; class Cestoda; order Diphyllobothriidea; family Diphyllobothriidae; genus Ligula; species Ligula intestinalis. Next base: position 39,937,428 of record JAYGXS010000003.1, read on the forward strand.
CGCATAGGTTTCCACTCAAAAGGTTCCTTGAAACTACATTTTTCTGACTGTTTGCTCTTTCTGTGGGCCAGTTTTCTTAAACGTTTTACCAGTCTGGTGCTTTCAGACAAGTAAGTGGGTTCTTTGGATAAGTAGATTTAAATGTATGGCTATCGAAGGGGTAGTCCGGGACAGGCAGTTCAGGAAGTGGTGGCTGGATGTTGTCGGTGGCGACTTAAGTGACCTGTATTTCTACAAATTATCGGGAAGAATGAAGTCGTTTGAATAAAACAAATAAAATGTCCATTGGAAGGAAGTCTACTTAATAAAGGCTGATCAGTGAAAATTATGAGCCAGTGACTGTAAACTTTCAATTCGGAGCAGGTCTATTCTGAATCTTAAAACGTAATCCCAAGACACAGAGAACTACTAAATGAAAAGCGTGCTTTAGTAATTATTTCCTTTTTGTAAAATCCTAGGGCGTTGTGTATGGGTGGCCAAATCGTGTATGTTGCAAGCTCAGACTCTGTCAATCATTACGCCAAATTCCCGTGTCAGACCTACTAGGAAAATGGACAGACTTTTGAAAGAGAGAGTAAACTTACCTGTCTCAGGGTATATTTCTAACGATAATGCGATTAAGACCCTCAAGATGAGCCGAGGGCTGAGCTGGAAAGCTGAAAACTGAAAGGTTATCTTGGTCATTCTCTTACGACGGAGAATCTGGCTGCAACGTCTCTTTCTTAGTGTAGTCTCTATCCTAATCTCTCTCAGTCGGGATCCGAATAACTTCATATTTTTGTTATAGGAAATCTTGGTCTTTTGTGCGTATGCTAGGCGTGCCTAGGTACGCTTTCACGTCGAGCCTTTCACCTCTGTCTGCTTCAGCTTCCGATTTTCTTGGCTTTGTCTCTACACCGGGCCCAGATATGTGAGAACGGGAGAGTACGCTAAGTACTGCGCAAATCTATTACCATTACAAACAAGTGATTCATAACGATATGGGTTTGACGTATCTGAAAATCCAGCCAAGTGGACAGTAAAAAGGTCATGTCCTTCGAGGCATTAACGACAAAGAATGCAACAGAATTTTACGTCGTTTAAGCTAAAAAGCAATTACAGTTTGACTGGACAAGTGGTATTAGCCTCAACAAAAACCACTTAAATTGCAGGTCGAATAATTAGATTGTTTATCTAAAACCATTTATAGAATGTATGCATACAGGCATGCTTAGCAATAAGGGGATGGACCAAACTCTTGAAAGTGAGGAAAAACCGAAACTAATAGCAGCCTTTGGCATCCCGCAAAGAAAGTAATATGCTACCATTACAGGCTACACATCAAGTCTGAAAATAATTACAAGAAGCATGTCACCGCATTGTCATTGGAAAATAAATTGACCCGTTCTGGTACCTATTCGTCATGCCAATCATTTCTTGCAACTACTTCATTGCCCAGAGTACAAGGTGAAGACCTCGATGTTGAAGGGAATAGTTGGGCGGTTAAGGGGGTCTGAAATGCGGATCCCTATAGATGGGTAGTTACTGTCCCAAGAAAGTTAGTTTTCCGACATTTTTAATATGATGGGGAGAGGGAAGTGGGTAAGAAGGGGAAGAGGCTGATGGTAACTCTACGGCCTTCGAATTTTTGGGCCTTAGCATTGCTAGAGATCAATTCGAAATAAAGTTCTGAACCCCGGGAAATGTATTTATTAATCCGATGGTTTTGCCTCTGCTACTGTTCTAAAATTTCGCGATCGCAATGGCCTCGAGAAGCATGCTATTTTTTACTAAATTACCTAAAGGCTTGTTCTAAATAGTGTAAATCAGAAGAAGATCCTTGATTTATGTTTTTCCAGCAGAACTATAAGGTGGTTCAGGCATTAGTGATATAAGAATTGCCTGATTGCTATGACTTAAACCAATAAGTGGGTGAAAGGATAGGCATAAATAGACCATTTTTATCACCAAAGGAAGAGTATTGAAAACTTATAGACCACACCACGACGGGAGAGACGCATTTTGTGGATATGGATGGTCCCAAATATTTGCTAGCTGAGTTCGCACTGCACATAAATCGCACAACTTTAGCAATCTTGAATATTTTAAGCTTGATTGCGTGTTCCAACATATTCTTGAGTGGTCATCGTTCAAAATACATGTGGGAATAGAAAAGCTTTTTGATTTTATTCAGCACGTTTCGTCCAATGCAATTCAAAAGAAAAAAATTATGGTTTGGTTCAGCAGTAGGCATGGATAAAAGATGGTGCAATACGCTGTCCATTTTCGATACATGTTTCCTCAAACAAAAGAAAACGGAAATTTCTGGTTTATTTCTGCGTTCAGGTGCATAATTAAACGTTATTATTAATTTATATCTAGGAACACTCCAGCGATTTGTTTACATTGAAACTATTTGCCTCCATCAAGCGATGGGGTTTGTGCAGGAGAAATTACAACTGCGTGAGGGGACGCCTTGGAAATATTTTCTCGGCATGCCAACCAGAAATATATCACATCTTTTCTATCTTCTGTTTTTGTGGTCTAATCCCAACTCCACGCACAAAAGAGATACAAAACCAGGCCAATTTTAAATAAGTTAATTGAAAAATTGAGGCACGGGGACAGACTTTCCCGGAATTTTGGATATTTCCAGCTTATCCAGAGTCTCCATAATGTTACAGACGATAAATCAATTAGCGTACATTTACTCCTATAAATCCAGCTAGGAATTGTGCTGATTAATCTACAAGATGCGTTAAAATCGCACCGAAATTATTGTATAGTTACCAATTTCCGTGGTTCTGGTTAGTTTCATACTCAAAATGCAAGCCTTTAATGGCAAAGGTAGTTTAAGTAGTGTACCTCATATACCCTTATTCCCAGAATTTTGTCCTACGAGATAGGGTGAATAAATAGGATGGGCAGTAAGGGAAATTGGTAGAAGTAAGTGAAAAACGGAAAAATGTAGCCGCTGGGAGTAGGTTGCTTCATTTGTAAATTGAAGGTGTACGCGGCGCTTCGTGCGGTGAGTTGAACCTCAGGTAAGTCGAAGTAGACTACCTCCTAACCACCTTTTCCATTTTTCAGGTATTTAAATAAATCTGAATTTTGATGATTGGGTTTTTCCGCGATATATTAAACGATAATACAGATTATGAAAATCTACAGATATAAATCAACAAAGTTCCTAAATACAATAAAATAAAATGCATATAGCAGTTATTTAAGTATATTTAACTGCCTATTGTAATTCCTCACCCATAAAACCCATACAACCTCCATTTCCATAAGACAAAATGCTCGGACTAGAGGTGAATGAAGTGCTCTACTTAAGCTACTGTCGCATCTTTCATGTTCTCAATTACTAGCTGTAAAAATATAATATTCTGCATATATGGTGTCGGCTCATATACTTGACGTGCACTAAAAACTAAGCTTAAAACTAACTGATACATAACTAGAAATGTCATATATATAATGAATTCCACCGTAGAAAATTTGTATAATTTATGTTTTGATAAATCAATATCTACGTTGTGGAAGATGATTCCAATTCATTTCAAAAAGGCCAAGAAAACTGCAGATAATGTTTTGTTTACCGCTATCTTTAAGCGATAATTTTTGAAAGAATGTTTAGTGTTGATAGCCAACAGCAAATGGTTCTTTCAAGTTTTTATTTTTTAAACAATTCCAGCATACTTTCAAGCGCAACATCCATTTAGAAGTTGTCTGCAAAAGCGTTAAAAGGCAAAAGCAAAACCCCACCAGTGAAACCTTCGAAAGGGTTATGAAAAAATACCCTCGCATGGGTCAGAAATGTCCTGCTCAGTCTATGCTTGCGCATTCCAAACATCCACTGACTGAGAACAAACGTAACAATTAGGGACTAGGCTTCGCCTGAGTGACTGCAAAGAGTTTTTATGAGAAACCAATATTTAACTATACAAATATCAGGGTAAAGGCGTTTCCCACTCCCCGGGTTTTGGTTAAAAATTTTCTTCAACCTACATATTGTGCAGTTACTCGTTGGACAACTTTTTGAGTGCATTTTGTATACACCAATTTCTGTAGACAGCCTCCTGCTGGGGTTGGTGATTGCCGTATTTTTAAAAGCAATTTTCAGGCGAGATTTTAAATTTCTTCTCAGTCAAGTGAGTTAAAATATGTTTTTTGTCACCCGTAATTTTGATAACAAATAAAGGCATGGATTAGTTTGGGGACAAAAAAATATTATTCAGCTCATATAGGTCGGGCAGTAAATGAAATTTTGACAAACTGCCGTGCAAAACATTGCTATGCCTAGTCACATTTCAAATTGAAAAGAGCCCATTTCTCCCCTACCCCTTAGCACATCATAAAGAGTAATCTAATAATTTTTATATGACAACACTAGAGACTATAAGGAGTCTTGGAGAAATGGTACTGCTTAGTGTAGACTTTGACTGGGTACGTAAGCAGTACAGATAGAAATGAAAATCCCACTTATGACAAAGTTTTGCCTTCTAGAAGCCAAACAGCGCAGCATAACATAAAAGTGAACGCGAGCAAAAGGCCAAAGTAGGAAAGCGGCAAGAAACGTGGACGAATGTTATATATGGAAAGCTAATGTAGAATTACGTAGAAGTTACAGCGCGAAAAGTTGTGGAAGGTTGTTGAGAGGAATAACACCACGATAGGGGAAGTAACCGAAACAGTTATAGTACGTGGGCGAACGGTGCTGTCCATCACACTCCATTAAAAATCGTCACTTACACGAAACAACCCGAATTTTTCTTGGTCGGCAGTTAGGCAAGGGCACCATCGGTGTAGGTGGGGCAGCCCGCGATCAGCAGCACCACCACTGATTCACCTATTCCCATTCTGCCATGCTTCGCAAACTCCACGTGACAATCTACCTCGCGCGCTCTTAGTCGATCCGCGGCGAGGCCACCCACATTGTCCTCTTGGCCGCCTCACAATCTCGGCAGGGTCACTGCCGCGCGCTTTGACCTTAGTCTCGCGAACGCTCGACGTTTGCATCATTTCGTTATTGGATGCAGGAGTCAAAGGACAGATACACAGGCACAGACAACAACGACAACTGGACTAAGGAGACTACGGGCAACACCTTTCTGTAGAGCCCTTTGTATAACACTTTCCTCACGGTAAACACTGTCCAAACTTATCAGTCTTCCCTGACTTCTGATTTGAGAAAACCACTGTTGACCTCGCCAACATTTGACAAAGTTTTTAGTGCCAAGGGCGAAAACGACGGCAGTGGAGCAGGGTCAGCGGTGGCTCACTGAATGTCATCGTTAGGGGTCTCGGACAACAAGCCTTAACTGCAGAAAAAAGACCTGTTCATAATACTGCCTTTGTTAGGCGATGCAAGAAGCCAACGGATAAGACGCCATCTGAAGACAGCGATTGTCAGTGCTACTTACGCGTTTTCTTCACCAACTCTGCCGCTCTACGTTTGGCAGGCAAGGGTCGACTCTGACTAGATTGAGTTCGAATTATATTCTTGCACACCTAGTCAACATGAAACACCGACACAATCCAAAGGGAAACTCTCAGGCTGACTTCCGGACACCAGCCAACATTTCAAAAGGCCTTACCCAACAGATGCAAGCAACAGCCGACGTAGTTACTATACGACTATTGAATCTAGTGCTGCGCTCTCAGAGCACGCTTATATAGGCATTCTCTTTTCCATGGCCGACGCTGTCCTCTGGTGGCAATCGCATGTGCCCCAATTCCTGAGAACATTTATTCATTCCGTGTACGTGGTAGTGATTTCCACTCCGTGTACTCAACCCATGACCATTACTTAAAACCTACCTTATTTTTACCCCTCACTCAGCCCGATGACCTTTAGAGGTTGACCTCACCATGCGGACGGTGCAAAAACGATGAGCTTTAGCTATAAGACATTTATAAAATCCTGTTCAGTTCTCCTGTTTTCATTATCAATGCAATTGTGCAAGACCGATAATTAATTGCTAAAAACATATGCTTGCTGAGCTGACCCTTACAGTTAAACAATAATATGTTGTAAAGTAAAATGATTCTCAGAAATGGCAACAGATAGCGTCAACTGCATATCTAAAAATGTCTCTCAGAAAATTGTGTAGCAGACAGAGAGAGAGAGCTAAATAGAAACTTTGGAAAGTGGATATAGTGGGAGAGGACAAAGCAGTTGCAGAAGCCCGCTGCTGAACAGTTTACTAAGTAAGACTGGAACGGTCGCAAATGCATGAAGTAATTTTACCTCATCGTGCTTAACTGTCATAAAAAAGAAAATACATAGTGTTGGGGTCTTTAACTCTTATAGCCAGGCATAATTTCCAAACTAGAATATAGAAGTTGCCGCAGTTGAAACCACAGATTAAGAACTACAATAGAGCGGGCAGCTAACCAAAAACTGGAAAGACCTTCCCCTCATTCAGTGACAATTTGTATAAATATGACAAATATAAGTCGACAGGAATACCATTGTTGGGCATCAGCTAGGTGTGAATCTATTGAAAAGCAAAAGATATATTCAAATTAAAACTTTTCAAACCACAACTTTATGGTAGAGGAAGAGTAGTAAGATTATTTTCTATTTCTAGGCGGGTCAGTTGGTAAAAAAATATGGGGAAGTTATATAAAACATAGATGAAAGGGTGCTTGATATCGTCAGTACTCCAAACCCCTAGGACATCAGCCAGCTTACATGCAAGTGCAGATGTATGAACAATATACACACGGGAAGCATTTGCGCAGTAGATGCAGCGAAGTGCGTTTATTTGTTGATCCTTTATTCATATGGCCTAATTCTGATCACCGTTTTTAATAACCAAAAACTAGCTATCCGTCGCAGACACTCAATCTCCTTCACCTTTGCACACACATCCAAGTGCGACAACTGATTTAATTCAAATGGCACTGAAATGGTCAGCATGGCCGGCAAAAAACGAGCAGTAGAATTGCGCAAGGCTTGGTACCCCACTGTGGGTAGAATCTACCACCATGCTGATCTGGACATCTACTACGAGGGCCTATGTTTATGAATTATTAAGTCCTAATAATAAGGGCCTCACTAAACAAGTCCTGCCGCAATCCCACGTGAACGCTCACTAGGTCAGTCGCTTCAGTGCAGAGAACCGAAGTATTCAGCCCTATATCCCCTTGCTATGATACCTGACATAATATTGTGACGTACCCTCTTACAGGCCAATAGTCTTTCTGTCCCGTCTCGTCAACTGATCTATTGTGATAATAGCGCTCTATCGAAAATTCACGAGGAAAGTGGGTAAAAACTCAATCAACCGATGTTTCAACTTTATTCCGGCGTACTGAGCCCTGTGCAAACACCTTCAGACTTGCGTCACTGGTAATTGATGGGTTTATACGTTTTACACTTGTCATGTTTTTGCTGCTGCTGTTACGTCTGACTTTGAACTACTGTACGAGTTTGAAAGTGAAGAATAATAGACGAACTGTTTCGAACCGTTTCACTTACTCATGCCTGTTTACATGTAGAATGAGAAGATAAGGCAATCTCTCGGGGGGATATTTTAATCCTTGTTTGACGTTCCACAATCATACTTAAGCGCACCATTGGAGATAGGAAAACGGGGAACGCATAACTTCAGTAGGCCTTTTCTTAGTCACTTTTAGTCCTCTATTCATATTTAATGTACGTCTGACGGTCTCGTATGGCGCTGATAGATCTATCTTACGGTTAAGCTGGTTGGTATCAGATTGCCAGGCCTCAATAACTTCTCTCCACATCTTGCTTTCGGTTCGACTGAATATCAAGTATGGTGGCCGGGCGTTCAGCCATCAGTTAAGGAAACATTCTCATCCGTCATGCTTTGAGATTCTGTTAGGAGCCTCACAGGTCCACGCTGAAGGGTAGGGAATGCGTTTAGTAGCCTTAAAAAACATCTCTGACATAGATCAGAGCACGGAGGGCTTCGGCTTTTCCGTTAACCATCTTCTATTTCTTTACATTTGGTAACCTTCAAACTTTCAATCATGCTATCTTGACAAGCCACCGTTTAACCATTTGGCCATGAACCCGTTGTCACGCCACTTTCCATTGAACATATCGAACATAGTGGAAGATCACTCACTGCTCAGTTTCCGTACTGCTTTAAGACTTGGTCAAGAACCATCTCAGACTGACTAATAGCGACCAGTAACACATGCTCAAGATAGATGTTCCCACCAAGGGTTACGGTTAAAGGTCCAGTAACACTTTGCTGAATTTTTACTGAGCGAGATTCGGCTCATCGTCGTATCGGCAAATTTCCCATGCGCTTCCTACTATAACTTCCCCTGCCTTCATCTGTTGCCGTACCTCATAGTGAGTAAGCATGTCACTTCATACCATCAGGGTAGGAGATTCTTCTTCCAGCTAATATCCTTCCGTTTATCGATACATTACAGCTTGAATTCCCAAGAAGCCTACGTTTCACTCGTTAAGACTCCACTAAAAAATAAAAAAATAAGCAGCATTTGTCAATAAAAGCATAGATTAAGTTGACCGTTGAAACTCACAAATCTCCATGGCCTAGGATTTATGATCCTCTATGCAATACGTGCGTCTTTTTTCGGCCGCTATAAATTACAGATCTACCCACTGGATACCTTACTTCCAGTTTTGCTAAGTGCCTACACAGACACCTTACGTGCCTACGTGCTTCCTCACACAAAATTGTTAAATATTACGCATCGCTCTAAAAGACAAAGAGCCTTAAAAACCTGAGAAATACGGCCTCTCTTTTGGCAGCTTTATACTACTTTCTTGAGTATAACCTAACTTGACCACAGCAAGTTTTGACTAACGCTCACAGGATAGCTCTGTGGACATCCAGACGCAGCATGTTTTAAGCAATGCTCAAAATCTGCCACATAAAATACCGTAGGCTCAAAGATTAATAAAAACGACAGGTTGATGGAACTTCAATGTGCTTACCAATGATGAAAATCCTTACAGAACTAATCATACGGCAACTGAAATAGAGTATTGGCAAAAATTTCACAATCAACAGTGTGGTATAGTCATGTAGATGTACGGCAGTGGGAAGTTGAACACCGATATTTTGAAGCCACACACTGCCTTCCCCCTATAGATGTTAGTACGCAAAAAAGAAATGAGAGCAACCTCCAAGCAAACGTCCATAGAAGAGACTCCAATGAAAAGATTGGCCTCAAATTCAAATGCAGCCATCCTGATAATCATTAAGTAAGTTGTGGCGCAACCCCTTTTTTCTATCCTATTCATAAATTCAAAAATAGCAATCTGCTTATAAAGAAGCTAGTTTGCCTGTGTCGATTGCCCTGGTTTAACAACTGGAGGAGCAGTTTTGTGTAAGCTTTCGGATAGTCTCAAGACTCCATTTCCAATAAAAAAGTTCATGCACTTTTCACTTCCTTCGTTACTTGCAAGGTATCCTAGCAGCGATCAAGCGTTAATAAAAGCGGTTTGGTACTCAAAGGTCTCGTTAATTAGCAGCATCCTAACGTGATGACTTTTGTCATTTAGTGCGCTAACTACTGCTTTCTATAGTTTGGCCATCCAAATGGTTAGCACACGACTCGCGTTAAGGATAACTGAGAAATGCTTCGTTAGTTAGGCAAATATGGAACCCTTAGATCACTGGAGCAACTAAGCCTATACAAATAATTATTACTGCAGCTTTATTTTAAGTACCCGGACGTTATTATCAATAATGACCTATATTTCTACTAAGAAAACAACTATAAAGTTGAAATTAGAAAAGGATATTTAAACACAAACGATACAAGAAACAAGAAAATAATTTATTGGCACCGTCGGGGTTTTAACATCTCGTATCTGCTATTTATGTCATTTATACTCATAAATTCAGAACACGGTATCTTCGATAAAAGCCTAATCCCTGGACGAGGTGTTAAAAAACCCTCGATGGAAATTTCAGGGGTAGTTTGTAAATATTTGAAACTAAAATGAATTCTTCTAAAAAATTCACATGAAATGGTAATGGGAAAGCAAGGCAGTCTTAGAACATATGCACAGATAAAAAAAACACTTACTTGCTTGATGATATAGCGATTGTAGCCTTCATCACGAGCCCTCTAAGTTATAAAATTGGATGGCTTTCGTCGAATATACTCATGAAAGGGCGATAAGTGGGTCAAAAGTATCTAAATATTTGCACATGGCGATATTGGGTTGCAGAGATGCTAAGGTATGAATGATGATGGAAAAATTAAAACCACGGCAAGAGTGATGAGCCTAAGGGAGGTGGCGTTACACTTATGTGCTAGAAAACACAACCTATACCGTCGAAGCGGATTTTGGAGGATTTCTTTATGAAGCGTAGCATGCGTAGCAAGCCGACTTTGCTTGAAAATTGGCGATGTTTGAGACCAGAGTTCCCTGATCACCTGCCAGCCCACCATTAAGTATGGGGAATTCATATCAGTCAGCGAGCAGTCCCAGGAAATTTTAGCGAACATTCTTAAATGCATTCTAGGTTGGAAGAGATAACTTAAGTAGGGTTGGAATATCAACCGGTATGCAGCAAAACTGCATAATATTGTAGATCCAGCGGAATGTTCGCTCTTCAACGCGCAAATTTTATAGCTACCCACATAAACCGCTAAAAATAACTACTTAAGTAGCATATGCTGCTTCTGTTGAATTTCGGTATCCGTAAACATTCCAGGATATTTTAGAAGGATATGTCAAAAAATATTATTTCTCGATTTCACTTGATTGCAACTCAATTTCGTTGTAAGTATTCTATTCGAAGAAAGGAAATCTGGCAGTTTTAAAATAGTTTTTAATCATGCAATTTTTGACGACCGGACAATGTCTATTGAAACCGCCTTGAATTTTATCGTTTATAAATACTTCTTATGAATTTTACCGTACGGTAGTCATTCAATGGATAATTTACTTACGATGATTTGGTACCCTTTTAGTAACATTAAGAAATGCATGCTATTTTTTATGCGTACAGTGCTGCTAGTTCTACAAGCAAATTTCCTAAATTTGTAAATGTTTGATTTTTTCATACCAACCGGAACGCATCTAAGAAAACTTATAAATAATGAGCAGCATAAGGCATATAAAGTACTTAAAAGAACTATAAAAAGCACTTGGTTTTTGTTAAGAAAGATAAAATTTTCTCGATAATTCCGAAATTGTGGAGACGTCAAAAATAGCTATAAATTAGAACAATAAATTTAAAAAGTTCGTGAAGTATAAAACAACTTAAAGCAATCACCTTCTTTATACCAGAAGAACTTGCCTTTTATCAAAATATTTAGCAAATATGGGAATGAAAAGATACGTAGTTATTGAATATCGTTGAATAAATTCTCTCTTCATTTCGCTAGTTGTCCGTGTATTCATTGATAAGTTATTTATTTGTCCGTTTGTTCGACGTTTATATCAAACCCTTTAGAAAAGATATAACAAAACAGCATTTGCCGGAAAAACGAACTTTTGGATATGATTTCCTATGCAGTTGGCCATGTTGGTCAAATGTGGAAATGGTTCAAAACAGCAAACCACATTTTCGAGCATACAACATGTCTGCTAGGTACCACGCATATTTTTATTTCTTAAATTAATCGAAAAAGTTTCCATAATAGGTTACTTCTTTAATAATTATTTTATTGGATATTTTGCTACGTATATTAACTTTTTACCAGATAATCTCACAGGGAAATTGCGGACGTTTGACAATTTCTTTAAATTAGCCGAAGAAAAACGATTAACTTTGACTGGTGATGAAAAAACATAACTTTCTCTTTATAACGGATTATTTTTCGCATAATTTGATTTATTCAAAGATCCGTAATAAACGTGCGAATAAAAAAACAGGCCACATATATGACCATTTTTTGAAATACTTATTAATCTGCTGTCTGTTTTATTTCTAAATGACGCTTAATCGGAACCTATTGTTTACAAAAACTATATTACGTGCAATTAGGCCTTCTATTGGCTGTCTTCGTGGCTACATTTAGAACCTTTGTTTACGTGCATAACTAGCTGTATGGTACACGAAAATGTTCTACAAAGAACTTTTTTGTTACTGTATCTTTCAAAGAAACCTCAGAGAAAAGCTTAATATATTTTTTTAAACTTCTATCGCTGCTTGTTAATGGAAGAAAATGCGATTCTTTAAACTTCGCTTTAGTTCCATTTGATCAACTTCGCACAAAATCTTTCAGTTTTAAAAGGGATCATTATTCCACCTTTTTTTACTAATTATGGAATTTTCCCACGGCACAGTGCATATTAGAAGAAAGTTTCGTCCTGTCTTTCCTTATAGCATACAGAATTCCTTTAATATAAACATGCTCATGATTTATCAGAAATGAGAGCCCATTTCCCCAATAACTTTAAATAAGAGGGCAGTTTTCCAAACCAAAGCTCTTCTTATTAATAAATCCACTCAGTTGATCAAAATAACCTGTCCAGATATACGCTTAACTACCAAGTTAAATTTGCCCTGAAATTTGTTTGTAGGATTCGCAGAAATGTAAGGTATACAGCTTGTAGGCTGAAACCCTAAACCAAAACGGAATCTTCCATTGGCCTCAACACTTTTCGGGAATTGGAAAACTTTTAAAAACCTAATTAAGCTCTTGTTTTGGGCAAAACACATAAGAAGTACCTGGTGTGCTATTGAAGAAGTGCGAGAAAGAATATCCTAATATACGCTTCTTATGACAGGTATTTTGGTTTATCAGTGCAGAAAAAAACCATAGACAAACTGAATACTTCACAGGTAGTGTTTATTATCGAGCGCCGCTTGTGTAGGCCTTGAAGCGGCATGCACTAAAACAGCTGCATCTTGGCGCGTCTCAAATATGCTGAGATTATGCAGCATCGTAAGCACTACTTACACACAATTTATGTAGCCCTTCATAAAAAACACATTTTTGAAGTTAGTTAACATTTTATAGAACTAGTCGCTGTTCTACAGCAACTGAAACACTAGTGTTTTTTAAAGTCACTTGCACGGTTATTGCATCAATAAACCTACTGCTGAAGTTAATCTTTTGAATAAAATGTTTGTCGGCGCCATAGCTTATCTTTCACTCTATCTGGGTGATTAAGTTAATAAGAAAAAAATCAGAGGAACGACAGATAGCAATTCTGCATGATAGTTTGAGCATCGATTTCGACGAGGTCCATAGTATGCTTCACAACTGAGTGGCGCAGGAACGAGGAGAATGCACTGGGCCCGTTGTCAAGACATAATCAAGAAGGCTGGAGGTGGAATCGGGCGCGGAATAGGCCACTCCTTCAATGCGTGCCTAAATAACATCTGACTAGGATTCCACGTACGTGAGATTGTCATCCTAACCACAGTAGGAAGAAGCCATTGCAGTCTGACTCTTAGTCCGCCAATCATCCACTCTATACAACAAGACACACTGGACTGAATGTGCGGTCCTTGTTATCCCGTCAATTGCAAACGCTTGGGGCCACCGATTTAGTCCACCGTGATGACTTTAAGTGTTTATATTAAGGAAGGAAATGCTCTATGTCGTCGAGCTCACTCTACCCCGACGCTAACAACAGGTCACTGTCTAACCGATCGATCGCCTGATGTGGGATGGGCGCAGTGGCTGACAGGCCGTCTGCACGCACCGCAGCATGACCTTAACCCACTGACATACCAGGGGGTTAGAAAGAGCAGTTGCCGTCTGACTTACAGTCCACTTATTCACCCCTAAACACATAAAGCACACTGGGTTGATGGTGTGTCCGGTGAATGCATCAGCTAGCTGCTTTCTTAGGCACGGTAAACCACGGTAGCCCGATACATTTATCACACATTTAGTGGGGGTTAGATCTGGGAGGAGCTGAAAAAAGCAACACTAAATACTCATACAAATACAAAGGGTAAGTCATGGGAGCGGATTTAATTGTTGTGCAGCTACTTTTGAATACTTATTATGTAACGTCCTGCGTTAGTCAGGTAAAGCCTTGAGCACTGTGAATGTATAATGGGTGGTCATACGAGATTAGCTGGTAGTTTATTTTTATAACGTATTTGAATACGGTGACTAAGGGACAGCGTTGATTTATTTGAGTTATAAAACCTTCCAGTCAGTGGTAGCATTGGCCTTGAGTTTAAGTACAAGTCCATTAAAAATCACCAGTTTGGAGATAATAATAGCAGCGATAAGAAGGTTAAACCATGTTGAAACAAAAGGTTCTTTGAATATCACAAAACTTTTGTCAGAGTTTTGATATAAAATTCGGGTTTTCAGTGGAAACCTTGAGCGTAACTAGCAGAAAATAATGGAGTTATGAACGTAGGGCACAGGGCTGCTCATAAAGAAAGTTGTCTCACTCAAGAAGTATAGCGAGAGTTGGTGAAGTTTGCCCCAATCTTTGAAGTATGCCCCCTTTCGAGGCTACGGTTACACACCAGACGTGTTGGACAAGCTCAATCATTTGCCAGAAACCAATTAATACATAAGTTTGGAAAAAAACGTAAAGTCCAATTATGAACTTCATCTGTACGTTCAGCGTTAGATGTGAATAGGTGGAGTAGAATTTCCCGACTTCCATGCGAAAAGAATATAACATTTATTATAAAATTAACCTTATGATAACGGTTGTTGGATGCTGATGTTAATCATTTTCATTTTCTGGAAGCAAACTTCGCGAAATTGTCTGACCAAATTTATTGCTCGGTGATTGACTTTTTATATTGGATAGGCGTGTACGAAACACGTGGCAATGCTCTTTAAATTGTAACAGCAAGTTGTGTTTGCAACCTTGACCGTTAATATGCAACACGTAAGGCTGAATAAATAAAAGTGCTTTCCTTCTGTGTTTAAATTTATTTGGATCTCGTTGAATTTAACCAGCCCATGTAGGTAAGACATGGCTAATGTGAGTAGTTCAGTAAGCGTACCAGACAGTTTTGTTCCCGCCAACTATAAAGCCGCGCTGGCATAGCTTTTTCTTATATCTAAGCTTTGGTGGAATTTTAGCTTTTTATAATCGAACATGTGAAAGGAGAAAGATCCATGTCACTTATGCGAGTAACTGTACATATCTTGCCCATTTTTGTCTTCAGCTGCTTCAATTTCTATTTTACTCCTACATTCGGCCAGTGGCCAATGTTATTAAACGACTGTATTTTTGTGCTAACTTTTTAGTTTGTTGGCATACTTTACATGGTGATGAGCAGAGTGATGATGATGATAGCACCAGCTATTTATATATATATATTTATATATATATATATATCATAAAGATCCCCTTCTTTATTATCGTGAGCATTTTTCCAAGCATATCACTGGGTTTTATGATCTTCAGTAAACTAAAATTAACATGATGGTAATCGTGGATAAAGGAAAATTTACTTTCTCAGAATCCCTGTACTTCTAGTACACGCTTCTACGTACAGTAAAATTAAGTGAACTCATAAAAATAACGGTGCAAATATTATGTTATTAGGAGGATGTTTTTCTATTAAAGTAATTCCAATATCACTTAATTTTGTGGTCACGGAGAAACATGGCTAAAGAGTGTCAGCACAACTAAATGCACATAATGGCAAACTACCTTGCAGAAAGTCAGGCGAGTGTTTGCCAATAGTCTTATATTGCAGACATTCTTCCCCATCACATTATCGTGGTGGTGACGAAAACTTTATCCGAAAAGTAGAATATTATGCATTCAGCACGGTAATTTACTAACTTAAAACTTTCAAAGCATTTTTGGTGACAGAAAAACACTTTTACCTCGAAATTAACCTACTCAAATACACCAGGTAAATGAACCCCCACTGAGACATTTAGGAGCAGTTCGGACATGTTTGTGATTATTTATGATCTAATTGTTGCCAAGTCATCCGAGTTATTTTGTAATGTTCAAATTGAAATATGTTTTGTTATTCCATCGGAAAACGCATGTCTATGCGTGCCAAGCCACAAAATGCGATGACAGGGAGCCATGGGTTAAATTGCATGCTGCTTTTCCAAGGAGAAGTCACTGTGTTTGAAGAAGATATATCAATCGTGTCCACAGATTGTTCTAAGAAGGAAGCCCAATAGGCTTAAGATTAGTGATTAGTTTGAATATATTGTAAACTTATTGCTCTGTGCACTTTTCAATATGCACCAAATGCATCGTCCCTAACCGGTGATATGGCTTTTTACGGTAGATTTAATCAGCTAAGTAAAACGTATTAACTGATTTTTGTCCTGAGAGCGAGGTATGAAAACAACCAATAAATCCTTCAATATAGTTATCTGCCGTTCTCAAAAACGCATCGACTTCTACTATTCTTATTTGTCTTAAATGTTGTGGTCTTAATAGTCCATCCTCCTTGCCAACGAATCGGCTTTTAACTAATTACTGCAATATGAGTCTTGTAAAATTTTGAGAACTACTCTCCTGTGGTATTGTAATTTATGTACGTTTTGGCCTGTAACTTTTTCTTGCACCCGTAAATTTCCTGGCGCATGCTCTGCATGAAACTACATAAATTAATCGGAAGGCCATTTTTTTTACTTAAATGGTGCCTAATTTAGAGCATACGGGCTTCACGGGAGTCGTGGTAGCCTATCTGTAGGCTGGAAAACAGGCTATTCTGACTGTAAATGGATCGCCTCTCAAAACGGCTCACAGACTTTCACATTGCAGTGGGCGGTTTTTCATCGAGTTTTTATCGTAAGCATCTTTCCTTTAACCATTTTATAGTATATTTCGGTCAGGAGCTATAAAAATGATGCATCAGTAAAACCATTAAACAAACGCACCTTAAAATTGGTATTAATATAAAAAAACTAGACTCATGTATGAACCTTCCATATATATCTCTCTCAATTTATTTTCCTCAAGGCAAGTGGATATTCAGTTTGAAGGAAATATACCCAGATAATCTAAATATAGTGTTCACACTAACCTTAAAGTTATATGATGAGTTCAAATAGACCACAGTACACTTACCTACCTTAATAAGCTTATTTTGTTGGCATCGGAGTATGTTAGGCTGAGAAAACATCAATGCGGCCATTAAAAGCAGACACTGTGTGGATAGACGAGCAAAAAAATTCGTTGTTTTAATTATTTTTTAAATTTGATTAGTGGTTTTATGTCTCTCAATACAAATTCAATTTGATTATCTACAATAATTCTGGGTTTTCACGACCAGCCACGGCAGCGCACCCTGAAATCCTTCTCTTTCTTTAATTTTTTACATATTTAATGAAACCATAACCCCTTCGATCAAATTATGCTCATGGACTTACCTGAAAGTCAAAAGGTTTGAACTTTTATCCCGAATAATTTCTGTATGACTTTCAGGTGCAGCTGTAGCGTTAGGGATTGAGTCCTCAAAACAGATATCTTACATATGATGCAGGTATCTTAAAGGCCACAAGCACATTGCAATATTCGTAAGTAGCACCTTTGGTCCATTTCTATGACAGGTATTTTGAAGAAGTCTATGCTCGCAAACTCTATCAAATGGTCACTTGTTACAAACAGGAAAAGAGCATCATCTAAGACTTTGTAAAATTCTATCGAGCCTAGACTACGTTTGAACTATTAATGTTGATTAGTGATAAATAGTGACGAAACAAAACTACATTATTTTAAGCGTAGAAAACTGCAATAAGCTGTAATATGGAAAAAACTGTATGATAAAACGGGCAGCTGTCATTAACATAAATATAAAATTGTCTATACATAGTTATATAAGAAAATAATTTTTCGTATACTTTTGCCACCATAAAAAGTCCCCAACGCAACGCGCAATGGGTTATGTTGCCTGTTCAATCATCTTGGAGCTCTAATCGCCGCAAATTGAATCAAACTCGTTTGATTAATATTCGTGGCCAGACAGGCCAAACGTCATTGGAGACTGTCGCTATTGGGAGTTTATTCCCAGTCCAATGCCAACATTATGATTTAGTTCATTTGCATCACAGAATCTTGAAAGGCAGCAGCAGTAAACTTAATTATATCTGATTGCACTAAAATACGCAGCAACATCTAAAATACTGATAAATATAAAATTATTTGAAAACGCTTTTACCTTTTCCCGTGTGAAAACCGAAGGAATAGAACAATCACCGTAAGATAAGACTGAAAATGACAAAAGACAGTCAGAAACTATTCTGAATGAAAGCATATTACGACAACAAAGTCACATAATCATTATCAGCATCCTCACCAAACAGTCAGTTCTGGAAAGCGAAAATGCCGATGTGATCGCTAAGACCAGCATTTTATTGCCTGACGTGAATCCATGATCAGAGAAAGTAGCAGAAACGAGTGGATGGCAGTCTTGAAGGAGCACACGAATCAGTCTTCTTACGTATTGAAACTTTGCAAGTACTGAGAACGCCGTTTTAACCGGAGGTTTGTATATAGCATACCTCAACAACAGGTTATTTTCAAGCTACCTGTGCAAAAACCGAATCTGCAAAAAGGTTAAGGCTTCTCGAAGGGCAAACATCCCCTGTCATCGGACTGATTGCCGTGCAGTGCGCCCAAATAAATAGCCAATACAATCGATAAATGCGAGTCCCAGGAAGTAAGGGAGAAGAAGCCAATGTAATCGCTGGACCAAAAAGTTGGTTAGCCTAGTCTTGCGAAATCTGTAGCAGATCCATCATCAGTTGCAGTAGGCACCTTTTTAGCATGAATTGACCTGATTAGTCCTGTCTCATATGTCTACATTTTATGAGGCTATTCTTCAATAGCAGGGACCCATTTTGCTGTAATTGACGGAAATAGGAGCTCTCCAGATAATGAAATTTGTCTCGTGAAATGTTCGAAAGTGTTAACGGTAGGGAGCCATCATTCCAGCTCTCAAACGAATCTAAAGCTTTGCCATGATTACAAATATAACACTTACCCTGGCCAAAACACACTTAGCGTAAAAACTCTGGAATGAGCGCATGCCTTCTGTAAGAGGATGGCTTCGATTCCTGTGTCTTTCATATTCAGCTGTGTGTGCCTCCATGGAAATGTAGGCCAAACCCTTCATTCCACATTCTCATACACTGACGGAATACATGCTTGAATTTACCCAACAATAGGTGCAAACGCATCATCTCCTTAACACTATGCTGTTCTTCTGCAACAAGAATGTGATTCCCTTTGTCTGCATTAATGTGTTGGGCGCAACGCTACACCGTAGAACATGCACATCTTACATAACCAGAAAGCATGTTATCGGTGGGTCTAGAATGAAGGTAGGACACACGCCGATGCACCGGTTAGCTTTTTCGGCCACTCTCATTTCGAGTTCGAAAACGGGTTCGGAAACTAGATTGGTGCATAGGAAGGGGAGGCTAGTCTATCCAACACAGATAAATACATATCCATGGCACATCCCCGCCTTCCACTATACTTAGGCTGACACACCTGAAACTGTCAGAAACGCACAGGCAGTTCCGTAAGCAGTTGCAGCAGATGGTCTCACAAAGGATGTATGTGAGATGATTATGTTGGGCCTCAGTGCGTTCGAATGGGATTTGTCCACTTGCAACCAATCAGCAAAGCACACAGTATCAAGTGACCTTGAAATGCTGTTCCAGTGATGCCAAGTTATGTTTGATTGCAGCAGTGCATGGACAAAAAGCATTAGATGAGCAGCAAGGCGGCGTGAGTAAGCGGTCGTCGTGGTGATCGCAGGAGCGGTCATTAGGGCACAACCTCTAGGCTGTTGGTTCTAAATACCACAATTAATATCCTAACTAAACAAATTAGAGATGACTTCTAAAAAACTCTCCGGTGAAATGCACTCATAAGTATTGCATGTAGTTGTGGATGTAAGTGCAACAACCTGATATGCATCCAGTTGTAAATTCCATCAGCTGAAAGTATACGGGAGTTGTTGTTGAACGAAGGAATTCTGTGGCAAAGCGCAGTGAATCCAAAGACAGCATTTATTATCTCATTCAGAGCGATGACTGGGTATTCGGTGAAATATTGAAATTCTTTGTAAGCATTTGGAGCACGCGATCCATTTCACAATGGGAAAAAAGGCGTGCTCCCTCCAGTCCTACCAACCCTACGCGACTGCCTAATGATCACGTTTGATAAGCTTTCGCCGCAACCGTAGCTCATGCATAAACAGACCTTCAGTTCTTCCACACCAGAGCGGCGGGCACGTTTTATCAATACACGCCTATCTTTATTATGAGCTAAATTATTTTTTTCATTGTAAAGCAAGTTTTTAAGCATGAATTGACCATTCATAGTGGAATTGAACGTCAGAAAATACAAGACACTAGGAAATTCTGTATGTTTCCCCATTTTTTGCCCCAATCAAATATGGTCAACAAGTATGTCTTTCGATTTTTTGTAGAGTTTTGTGCATTGTTTGTCAAAATTATTGCGAGTTGGATAACCGATATGCTCCCTTCTGCACGCAAAGCTTAAAGTTATTTCCACTTGTTCAACAATTACAAATTAAATTGGTATCTTTTTATGTTCGCTGTTTGGTTAAATGCTCTAATGTTATCGCGAAGTCTCGAACACGGAATATTAGTTGTGGTTACTGCTAGATATAAAACGCTTTAATGTTGGCTAGTCTGCCCTATCCATGCTGGCAGAGCAAACATTAATTTGTTTTAATAAACTTCTCATAAAAGCAACGCGCAGTGGACAGCGGAATTGTCCAAAATAAATTCGACAAATTTTAAGCAAAAGCAATTCACACTGTTCCATCCGCAACTGGTAAAATTTTGACGAAGTATTTTTCCCGATTCAAAAACATAGTCAGCATCTTTTCTACAGCCCTTGGTCAAAGCCAAGGTCAATAGTATCATACAGAGTGGCCCAAAAAATTTATACACATTTTAATTGATTTCAAACTTAGCGTTTATCATATTTTTATAATTTTAAAAAATTTTAAAAAATTGCAGGTAACATTTGATTGTTTCTTTGCAAAATCTTCTCAAACTGATATTCATATTAATCCAGAAACTGCAGAAAACACGAAGCATTGGATTCACACAAAAAGCGAAACAATTCCTTTGTTATTTGGATGCAGTCATTTCCAGCGGCTTCTCGTAATCCAATGATTTAAAACATAGTCAAATTGCAGTGAAAGGACACCACAATCATATTTGCAAATCTTTCTGCATTTTTAATCAATAAAATTATAATAAAGACCAAGCTTACAATTATTTCAAATGTGTATAAATTTTTTGGACACCCTGTATTTCCATTACGCGTGAAAAAAACAAGTGGTCTGATGGAAGATGTTAAGCAAAGGGAAAATTTATATTTTGGGCAATGTTTTGCCATTATTTATGAAGATAAATTGGCGAACATACGTTTGTTTTCGATAAATTCTCGTCAGGCCTTTACATTTATATGGTATGAATAAACTATGGTGGTTGGTGGACAGATGAAGTGTTCTCGTTGTCACTGTGGGGAGGAGGGGGGAGGAAGTGGGCGGGGGGGGTAGGTTGGGGGAGTTGAGATCAGTGTGTCAATGTCTAGACGGCCTGGCGTCCAAGACCGACGATAAGGGGTGTGTGGCTGGACTTGGGACTTGGTCGTCTCTGCGGGGGCCTGTTTCCGAGGCCTGTGGTTCGCTGTGGCTGGTCGTGTTTCCTAGTTTCGCCTATGGCAACTGGGGCGCCGCGACAAAATTCTTTTAAGCACATAGCAGCGGTCTGCGTAGCCTGATGGCGGCCGCCTCTGCCATCGCAAACAGACGCTGTCCGAGGAGTTTTAAGTAGCTTGAAGGCACCTTGTAAATCACTCGGAAGGCCTCTTTGGCATCCACGCGATGGTTTGCGTCTACCAGGTGCGCTAAGATTGAACTGTTTATACCTGGAAGTTGGCCCTTTCCTAACCATGCGGGTATTTGTTCTCTTACTCTTTTGGACAAGCACCGGCTCGTGCGACCAATATATCCTGCCCCACAGGAACAGATAAATGAATATATGCACATTGAGGTGGTCTGTAGTCTGTTCTATCCATTAGAACAACACCCGTTCCCTTATCGGGTCTCGTTATAACCGCGAAAGGATTGAAGAACTGGGACATCACTTATTCCAAGGTGCAGCCACACTTGACCACCTAAACGCAGACGAAAGACTGGAATTCGAGAATTATGTGCAGTCCATCGGGGACAAGCGAGGAGAAGCCAATACAACTTCTCTTCTTCGTAGTGTACAGGAATGTAGACCACAATTGAAGCTTCCTGAGAATCCCAGTCGGCACGTGCACAACAATTCCTCCGTATCTCCTGATAAAACCTCGCTAGACGCCATATCATTGGGTCCAAACTTTTGCTGTGCCCGCCAGAAACTAAACCAGCTAGAGCTGGAACACAGTTTGAAAACTTGCTTAATTTAACACATGACCTTCAGCCATTGTCAGCGGAGAGTAAACAGCACTTTAAGTCTACACTAGAACATGTTCATATCAGTACTTAAACATTGGCCAAAATCATCGGGGTCTGCTGACGAAAGCCCACATGGAGAAATTAAGACGGCTCCGACAGAATAAGGAGATCCTAATAACAAGGCCAGATAAGGAAACGGGTGATGTTCTAATGGATAGAAAAGACTACATTGCGAAAATTCAATCCATTTTGTCAGACGAAAAAAAGTTTAGCAAGACATAAAAGGATAAAAATCGCACGGATGAGGTTAAAAAACCCAGCTGACTGATTGTCCGAAAAGACTTCAAAAGGACGGCGTCATAAGCGAATATGACTTAGAGCGTCTTTGTCCCGTAGGCACGCACATACCTCGACTATACGGGCTGCCTAAGATTCCCAGAGATGGCGTGCCCGTTCGTCCCCTCCTAGATATGAGGAACTCGCCATACCACGTGACAGCAAAATGGCTAGCAGACAAGCTGAAACCCAAACAGAGTCAAATAGTACCTCACAGCCTCCAAGAAACCTTCGAAACCATGGATGGCGTGAAAGACCTTGACCTGAACGGGATGAAGATGTTTTCACTGGATGTCTCGTCCCCATTCACGAACGTACCGGTCACAGAAACAGTAGAATAAATCTGTAAATTCATTACCTTGACTCAGCAGGACATAGGAATGCCGGTTACTGCACTGAAGGAATAATTGCTGAAATGCACCTTGAATGTAAAGTTCCTATTTGACAATAATCTGTACAGACAATTGGACGGAGTAGCTAAGGGCTCGCCTCTGGGTCCTCTTCAAGCAAATATATTCATGGGAAAGCTAGAAGCTACGCAACTTAGCCACCAGATAAATAATTTTACGTACTAAAAACGGTACGTAGACGACATATTTGTAGTTGCATCAGATCAAACAAACTTATCAACGCTAATGCATACAGTAAATCGGGCGCACAAATCGATACAATTCACCCTAGAAAAAGAACAATCTGAATCGCTTGCATTCCTTGATGTGCTACTGAGTAAAAGAGCCGATAGGAGCATTAAAAGCAGGGTATATCACAAGAAGACGTGGTTCGGGCAATACATCAATTTTGCTAGTTTCATACCATTGAACCTCAAACGAAATTTAGTACGGTGTTTGACGCAAAGGGCGAAGAGGATTTGCTCGAGTGATAGCATTGAAGGGAAGCTTAAGATTGTTGAAGGCGTGTTTCGACAAAATGGGTATCCTTGTCGATTTATCACTAAAAACATGGCTAAAAGGCCACAAAAACCCCCAGTATTAAGAGTGGAGAATAAACAAATCTTCATCAGAGTCCCATTTCAAGGGGACGGACCAAGCGAGCTACTAAGGAAGTTCCTGAGTCAAGCCGTAGCAACTACCTTCCCAGCAGCCAACGCCCATGTTTTGTTCTCGACTAATCTCATCCTATACGGAGAGATTAAGGATAAACTGCCAGCCCAGACCAACTCAATGTGCATATATTCATTTATCTGTTCCTGTGGGGCAGGATATATTGGTCGCACGAGCCGGTGCTTGTCCAAAAGAGTAAGAGAACAAATACCCGCATGGTTAGGAAAGGGCCAACTTCCAGGTATAAACAGTTCAATCTTAGCGCACCTGGTAGACGCAAACCATCGCGTGGATGCCAAAGAGGCCTTCCGAGTGATTTACAAGGTGCCTTCAAGCTACTCAAAACTCCTCGGACAGCGTCTGTTTGCGATGGCAGAGGCGGCCGCCATCAGGCTACGCAGACCGCTGCTATGTGCTTAAAAGAATTTTGTCGCGGCGCCCCAGTTGCCATAGGCGAAACTAGGAAACACGACCAGCCACAGCGAACCACAGGCCTCGGAAACAGGCCCCCGCAGAGACGACCAAGTCCCAAGTCCAGCCACACACCCCTTATCGTCGGTCTTGGACGCCAGGCCGTCTAGACATTGACACACTGATCTCAACTCCCCCAACCTACCCCCCCCCGCCCAC
This sequence comes from Ligula intestinalis, assembly GCA_036362985.1. Classification (NCBI taxonomy): domain Eukaryota; kingdom Metazoa; phylum Platyhelminthes; class Cestoda; order Diphyllobothriidea; family Diphyllobothriidae; genus Ligula; species Ligula intestinalis. The sequence goes on from JAYGXS010000003.1 coordinate 39,961,759, forward strand.
TTCCTCCCCCCTCCTCCCCACAGTGACAACGAGAACACTTCATCTGTCCACCAACCACCATAGTTTATTCATACCATATAAATGTAAAGGCCTGACGAGAATTTATCGAAAGCAAACGTATGTTCGCCAATTTATCTTTTTAAATTTTCAATGGGAATTTTCGCAAAGTTATTTATGGGCAAAAATTGTTAAAGGGTTACTCTGTGATTTTATTTTTGTTTGGCAAAGCCATAATAAAAAGGCTTGTAGACTTACAACTTAGTACTTTTATCGCTTATCTGTGAAAAAAGAAGGCCAACTTTATTACTGACGTCTTAATGCCTAAACCTGAGAGATGGCTCTTTGCGTGTTTCCAAAATGCTGTGGTTTTTACTTTCGTACGATGATCAGCGTTTTTGTCGTAAAGCAGCAATTACGAATTTGGCTGAAAACATTTGCTGTTAACAACTTTTTATTCATAAATCTAGTTATCAGTATTCCTCAGGGCTTGGTTACTTGCAGTCCTTAACTAATTATTTGACTCCAATATGATACTTTATTCTTAAAATATGGAAAACTCCTGAAGCAAAAGGCAGATCTTTATCTTTGGGATTTACTTCCTTTAAATCCTGTGTCCTCTTTACTCCCGCTGCAGGCGCAAAACCGTAAAATATACACGAGAAATAATGTACGTATGCAATTTAAATATATGTAGGGGCCCGCCGAGAGTTTATCAAATGCACATGTATGCTTGCCACCCGTTCTTCTGAATCCTTCAATAAGAGATGAGTCAACTCCAAAAGGGATCTTTCTGCAAAGCGACTATTCTTATGCTTTACTGCATAAAACGTTGCGCAGTCGCATTCCAAACTACTAATACTAAATATAATAAAAAATAAGGGTTGGATTATTTCCTCCAATAATTTTTATTTTATTAAGCCGGAAGTCATCTTCTGAGTAGAACAGAGCTTACAATTTTCCATAAAGTATACTTAAGTTTTTTATAACAATAAATTATCCGTTAACCTTTCGACTATTTCATCATTAAAAAAATTTCCAACGTGAGGACAACTCGGTCATAATAATGCACGGCACAATTGTATTTTAGCAAAATTAATTGTTTTAAATGAAGGCGAGGTTCATTTCACTGAAACTTGCGGTAAAAGAAAGCAAGGACCTGCGCAAACGTATATACTGATAAATCGGATTTTTTTCTTTCGAAAAAATAGAATTAACTCAATCTTCTCTGTTAATCCTTGAAAAGTTATGGTAAGCAGTAAGCCGGATATACCTTTCAAAGTATTGTCATGGAGCAAAAATAGTTTTCCATGTCAAAATAGTTATAAAAAGGTATTCTTGGATTATGACCAAAAACCACCCTTTTCTACCATCTTTTCCGCGTGTCTGACTTCAAGTCCTAGCAACTAAGGATGCAGTGCACAATTGCAGTCTGCTTGCATAGTAAGCCAAAGCTCATATCACAATCCTACATATAAACGTATAAGGTTGCTGACCAGGAAAATCTCCAATGCAACATAACTTATATTGCAATTCCTGCATGCAATTTAAATGACGAAATTTAACTCGGTAGTTTTCATATATTTTGTCAAGTTATTTTATCAACCGAGTTGATTTAATAATTATTTTTTTCCGAAAAGTAATCGTTTTTTCACCGTTATTTAACCTTTGTGCATGCAACTCAAGCAGCTTGTACTTTACGAGGACTTAATGGCGATTTTTAGCCCTTCCTTTTATAAGTCACTAACCACAAAGGTCCGAATCATGCACGTTGCAGTAAACTGTCAAAATTCTAACGCTTGCTGTTTTGCTAAAAACCTTTTAGGTAACTGTACACTTGCCCACGCAAAACTTGCCGGCAAGTGATATAACATGCTCGGTTGATAATTTGATTGCCAGATAAGGGCTACCAGGGGCACTTCTGAGTAAACTTGAGCGAATAAGAACGATATCTTTATGAGCGTCCATGACTATAGTTTGCACAGTCAGCATAAAAAATGTCGGAGATTGTCTTCAGATAGATGGGCAACAAATGCGCTGCTGATTGTCGAGCGTCTTCGTCGATTTATTGAAAAAAAGGTTGTAAGTATGCATTACTGGTTGCGTACGAAATGTCAAAAGTATATAAGCAAAGAGAAAATTTTCTGCGATTCCCCATAATAATTTTATTTGCACTGTACCTTGAAGAATCTTCCAGCAGATATTTTAATGCAATATAGCTACCATCTGACTGATTGCCGCTTGATTAGCTAGGAGACATTAAATAAGTAAAAAAGCTCGTATTTTCAATTTTGCATTTGCAAGAAAAATTTAATACTAGTGCTTGCACACATTTAAAATCAAATATATCATAGAATTCAGACTGATGAAAAAAAAAATTTTGATTTACTTTCAGATAGGCTGATGTTATTAGCCTGCGCGACTTCAGATAATAACAAGGACCTTTCATTAGCGGAATTAGTGCTCACATCTGGAAAATTTGTGGATTAAGGAAGATAAATCCTAAAGCATGTGAGTTTCTGACCTATAGCGCTTATTAACGAAGCTCAACTGATAGAATACCAAAACTTTCTGGATTATCACGTCTGATGGCATAAATATGTATATAAAAACCTCTAACAATGTCTAGGGTCTCTGCATACATATATTGTTTCTTTTAATAGTAAAGTGAGGCATAAATACTACTTTATACAATAGTAACTGATTCACAACTCAGCCGCAAGGATATTTTTTAAGTTTTTACCTCCCTTCTTAAACAGCCTTATTACGTCTCGTAAAAGGGAATTGTGTTGGTGGCTCAAATAAGGCAAAGCAAGCTGTCGATAGTTAAAGGTTTGCCTGAAATAATTTGGCTAAGGAAAGTTTACCGTATGCCTGGTGCCAAAGGCTTTTATTTACAACGGTACAGTATCAAAATTACGAATGAGGAGATACATACATAGGTCACTATTCATTATGTTAAAATATAATAATAAAGATTCCTTTAGAATAACAGAGGCTAGTTCATCCATTATCACTGCATTTAAAATACATTTAATGCCATTCTACTCAGAGTAGTGTAAGAGAGTGACTGTAATAGTGTGTGTTATAAGAGCAGTGTCAGTTAGAGAAAAAATTCTCTAGATTTTTAAAAATAAGGAACCATTTATCTAACCATGCACCGTTGAGGAAAATCTAGACCTAATTCAGCGCCAACTTGTAAATAGCCCGAGGAACTCGCAGATTTATTGAAGGGAAGGCACATTTACCACAAAGAGACCTTTTGTTTCATGTCCTAGTTACTCACTGTTGTTTAAAGTAAACAATGGGTTGTAACGTTGAAAACCACCGACCTTTATTTTGCAGATATTAGTTGTTTTGCTGTGTTAACTCCTACAGATCTAAAACTGTTCCTTAACAGTTGTAAAACTAAAAATTAGATCCCCAATGCTTCAGTGGAAAAGACTGAATAGACGAAACACGCAAATTTGAATCCCAAAATGCAATAGGAAAGAAGTAGACGTTAAGACTGAAAATAAGAATTCTATTTGACGGAATTTTTGAAAAAATGCACGAAACCATCCTCGAAGACAGCATCAGACCTGTAGCTGAAACCCTTTACCCATAATAATTCGAAACATGAAGCCCCAACTTCAGGATCAAACTTCTCGTTCTAGCAAACACGTATAGGTTTTCGTAAAATTAAACATGGTCATACTTGCATATATTAAAAGTAAATTGAATATAGATCAGATTAATTTACACTTTTTCTTCCTCCAAACGTAAATGATAGAATAGGATCGATTAAAAAAACAAATAAGGGCTATTTACTAAAGCCTCTTTAAGAGTTGGAGATCTTATAATCTTTTTGTCTTGCAGTAGAAACCATTGACAAACCTGACGCGCCATTTACTAAAGAAGATACCCATCAAACATTTCTTTTCGATCAGAACCATTTTATAAGTTGTAAACCCTCCCGAGTAGTAGGCTTTTACCATAATGAATTATTTTTACAACAAAGATTATATATGCAGACCGAAATAAGTTCCGATGACCTACTGAAAATAGCTGCCACTGCTGTTGGGAAGCGTTCAGTGCAGCTTGTGACTATCTAGACGAAGGCTGGGTTTATTTCGCAAAATGCCTTCCAAAAGTATCCAAATATTAGGATTCAGCTATTTTTAGCACAATTACTTGCAGGAAAATTTGTTAGGGCCTCTCAGTTAAATAACTGTTGATCAATTCGAATCTGAAGGTCAGTGTTAAAAAGCCATGCATTATTAAATGCAAGCTTATTTAAAGTCAGAATAAAATAAAAAAGACCATAGATATCCGGATAAAAATGAACCACTCTTTGGATTTCATGACATTTGATTTAAAACACCTGTGAAATGCTCAAAGATGAATCTAAGAAACCTAAAAATCACAATAAATGGAAACGTACAACTCGTTTGCTCTCCTGAAGAAAACACTTTTCGATTGAGGAGGCAAATATCTAGAGCGGGGCAACCTCCTGCCAGAGGGCCCTCAAATAAGCGTTGAAAGCAGAAGGAGTCTATGGAACTTTCAGTAGGATGAAACATCACTGTATTTATGTACTCCTATACCTGTTGCCACACCTAGTCTTAAATATCATCAGCCCTATAAGTTGAAGGTTGGTGAAAAGAAGAAGAAGAGATTGGACGCATGTTCCCATATTAATTATACTATTGTCTCCTACAAAGCTTGTACAGCCTACTTATTGAATCGCATGCGTTTTGGTAGATAACTTACGTTTCTGAACTTCCGACGGTTTCGGAATTAAAACTTGCAAAAAAACGTAGATCATCAAGAACGAATCAAAAATGGTTTTGGTTGTCTGTAAGGAACAAATAAGGTTTGAACGAGATATATCTTTATAGATTGTAAAGAGCGTTTATGACAGTGTAAAGTTGAGAAAATTCCAATGTAGAACCCAAGAGCTAATTTAATATCCAACCGCTTTGTTAATAATATTTGACTTACCAGTCGTGGTCAGCATTTGAATCAGAAATGCAGACGTTTCAAATATAGCGAAATTCTCCTGTTTGTCGAGTATATTTGCTTAGGTATCTTTTTATACACGAAAAGACTTTTAAAGAAACAGGTGTCCAACAGATTCACACGAAACATGTCAAAAATTGTAGCATTTCCCGGGACAAAGAACGCACGCAATAGACAGCCAGTATCATTCTCCTTTACGAAGCGAGGCCTATGTTTGATGACACAATTAATTAAATATCATAACTTTAATCCGGATAAATTGAAGGGTTGCTATTAGTCTTACTTCCTCTGGAGACGAACATAACTTTTTTCAGCAAACATTTAATTGCTCAGAATTATTTGAAGAATAGCAGGACATCTTGTGACCAAAACGGGTGGTTTCTTTTTTTTCGTATATTCCTCGAACTATTGACGCAGACTGCGGGTTTGCGTGCTCCTTACCGTTAAAGTACACGACGACAAGCAAGTAAAGCTAATAGTTATTGTCTAACCATGCGTCAGAAAAACATCAGATGAAATCAATATTGAACTATGATTCCCTTGCATAAAATGAACAGCGTACTCGAGACTGAAGACTACTAACTTTTTACCCAATTGTGAATTACAGGGCATGGAAAAAATAACATATGCAACGTTTCTTGATTATGATTGCGAAAACGATGTCTAGCTTAACAACGGAATGTTCTGCCATGGGGACACCAAAGCTATTAACTTAACGTCAAGACGTGCTTTTGAGATGATCTACGTTACGTAGCTGCCCGGTGTTTGGCTCACTAATGGATTCTCCAACCTCCCCTACGCGCTTCCTGATAGATGAAATTCACGGTTCACCCACTTTTTTATTGATGTCGAAAATTAATAAGCTGGCATGGAGAAAACACCTTTAAACAGGTGTTTTGTATGAATATTTGAATTGAATACCATCAACTACCACGGGGTGGCGCAAATTATTCACAGGCTGCTAAAAGGATGTGGAAAATACTTAAATATATAATGACCGTCCATACTGTCGGACCAGGTGCTAGCTAAAAGCGAAGGTACGCACGCGTTGCTGATCGTCTGCCGCTGCATGCTACTATGCAATTTGTCTGTCGGTTATTGCGAACTGATAAGAATCGTGACAGTAACGAGTTTGCGGCCTGATTCAGCAACTGATGTCTTTAGTGTTAGTCATGTCTCTCCACAGCAAATTCTTGACAAGAGAACTGTGCCAGATATCAGCAATAACTAATTTTTTTTGAAAATAAATATAGAAGGCAATTCTAAAGTACTCAGTGTGCCTTATCGGCAAAAGACTAAGACTATTTGAGCTTCCTCTGCAAAATACCACGGCGGTTCAATTTGTAAGTAGTAAGGTTCTCGAATTTCGTCGTCCTACTGCAAAAAGTACACTGATTACGAGTCTTTACTATGAAAAGTGATTGCATATGAAATTAAGCCAGATAAAACCAGATAGTCATATATGACGGGTTCGAACCTCAAGATCACTGATCACAACTACCAAGAACTACTGAGGAGCATCGTACCAGGAAGATTTGCATCGACATTGCGAACTCTCTTCAACGCTTGCAATTTCCAAAGAATGTTTATTTCTGTCAACGCCCTACTGGGAATACTTTTTAGTCTGTCAAAAATCCTTCACACAACAAGAAAGAGCATTTCAATGCAGAACAGCCTGACTTTGGGTATCATTTGTACACAACCGCAAGCAAATAAACTACGTTGTCATCGTGTTGCCTACTGAGAAGATTAAAAAAACCGTTGTGATGAATGGCTTCGAATAAACTGAGAGATAAAAATCCCTCAGCGGCGAAACGCAGCCCCTCATACCTTCAACCACCAAGAGTTTAAACTGAATCAAGGGCAAAATGTGAACTGAATCAAACATAATTCACAAAGCATCGTTCGGGACCTAAAAATTATGAAAAAGCCTTACTGCCACAACTCTTCTTCGGGAAAGTATTGCTCGGATATGCAGTTTTGCAGAAAATCTGATCTAGGTAGTGGCCCAAACGCTAAACTATGTGACAATTTAAACACCTTCTACAATTTGCTTACAATTCCCTCGCTGACACCTGGTTTATCCGTGAAAACCAAAATTTGCATGCTTTTGGCTCCCATAGTGTTGATCACAAATGATGCGCAAGTTCTGAAGCACATAGTTTCAAAATGAGCTAAACAAGCCCAAGGAGATTAAAAACCATCAAAAATCGTACAAAATCGATCGTAAGCTACCTCAGCAATTATCGATTTATGTACGAGGCAGGAGCATTGGGACGTTTTGCTAAGTGACGTAAATGCATTGCAGCCATCCAGAGGAACGAGAGATGCACTTTGGCATCTACTGGAGAAAGAAGCAGAGAACTTCTTCAAGGGTATTTCCTCCCGTCACTGCCATCGTTTTCTAAGTTTCAATCAAGCAGCATTTTGGTATTCTCTATAAGGAGTGTCGCAGGAACTATAAAACATATTGCCGCATAGTTCGGCGTAGATATTGTTTTATAATCTGGCAGACACTATATGTTAAAGTATCAGACAGATGCAAGGTCCTCTGCGGGCAAATGATCAAACCGGACCACCACTTACCTTGTCAGTAAACAAGCCAGACAGCAAGGCTAGGCGGCTCACTAATACGCGGACTAAACTTAGCTGCCTCGATGGAACAGTATTGGTTTCAAATCGCTAGACGCAGTTGAGAGGAGGATGGTGAATTCAATTTCGCTAGAACATAGCTAAGGAGATAGGCCGTTATTGTAGCAGGATAAAGGGTGTGGCGGAGCTGAATTCCTGCCAAAAATTATGTAAATGTGCTTTAATTTATAAGGAAAGCAAAAATTAATCAGAAAAACAATGCATACTTATCCAGCAGTTATTTCGCAGGGTGAAGGTCTTACAGGTGGCCTGAAATAATTCGTTCCCAAGCTAGCACCCCAACGTGACAGAAATATTTTGGGATTAGGCTGCACAACCATTAATATGAAAGGCCTACTCAAGTCATTTTTCGAATTAAAAACACATCCCAGAAACGTCGGTTCAAGTCGATAATTGCATTTTAGAGGAAGACTACAAGCTCAGTTTTGCTGGCACATGGGCAAAGGCAAGAGCCCACGTTAAAGCGGACCAACAAGTTTTGGAGGTTTGCATCTTTGATAAAAATTCGCAAAAAATGAGAGGCTACCTTTAAAACGAGAATACTTCACGTTTTGTAAAAACATTTCAGGCGAGTTTTTCAAGCATTTATCCTTTTCATAATACTGTCCAGTAAAGCATATACACTTTTCCCAGAGGATTTTTCCTTGTTCGATGTACCTTTCCTATTCTTTTGAATAACACTTCTGTCAAGTTTTTCTGAGAACGCTTTCGTTCAAGATTTTTAGTTCATAGTAAAGAATTAGAAGAGATTGCAAGGACTAGTTCTGGTGGTTAAGTGACTACCAAAATATGGTCATGTCGTTTCGCACAAAAATGGCGCGTTCTCAGAATAGAGCAACCAATAACACGGTCGTGTTTTTCTTTCACTGCTTCATACAATCTCTTCAGCACCCACAGATAGTAATCTTGGCTCACTGTGAGGGCTTGAGGAAAGGTTAAACGTAAAAACTCCTTTGATCTCGAAAAAACAAGCCATCATGAACGTATTGAGTCATAAGGTTTGTCATAACAAAATCGCCGACCATTTTGAAGGAGAGTTTATTCGAACAATCACACTGCCTGCTGCGATGGCCGCTCGTAAAGGCTGCTTAAGTAACTTTTTTCAAATCAAAAGATAATCTGAGAAATTTGGTTGACATTTCATAACATAGAAAATCTATCGTATCAGTTTTCTTTGCGTGTCACCCAGCGCGCGAATAGGGTCTGAGCAAAGCTTTTGACTAACGATAATTGACTAAAAAATGGGAAATTTGTCAGCGCTACTTCATGGTCTTTCGCGCTATGCCTCATGCGCTTCTTCGAATGCTCAGGCGTAAATAGTGATCCCTATAATGATTGCGTGCTTTTCGCTCTCGCAAAGGAATCCAGAACTCGCCTTTTCTTCGGTATAAATTTTTTTAAATAAAACTAAAGGTAACAGAGCCATCAGCAAACTACTTATATTTTATAGTTCTTGTGGGGTTTAATCATGCCATATGTTCGGGTCCCTTTTTACGTCCTCGTACCCGAGTGCTATTTCTCAACCTATTCTAGAAATCTGAACCTTCCCATTTACAGTGTTTTCGCAGTAAACATGTGATAAGCAGTAAACCTAGGCGTCCTGTTTTTAAGTAGCGTTCAATTATTTGATGCACAAAAAGTCTGAGCGGTGTGGGAGGCTGTTTGCGCAGAGATTCGCATCGAAACTGTCATGAATTTTCAGGGTCGCATTATTTAGCCGCGTGTTGTTCATCATGTAAAAAATCCCACTGTAGAAAGTTTACAGTGAGCCTGTACTTGTGCCTAATTAACTTTCTGCAAACATGACCTAACCGTTGTAAACAGTCCATCTCCACTACAGCACACTGACAGTTTTTAATTATTTTGCTGACCTTGGCTTGACCGTCTGTTGTATTGCTTTAAAATAACAGCAAACTGTAATGGGGCAAACAAAAACATTGTTTTTAATCTTCGCAGTAACGACAAGCTGCAAAACTGAAAACCAAAACATGCATAGAAAGATTGAACAGCAGGGGCATTTTTGAGATTCTGTTTTAGAAACTCTGAAAAAAAATTCACTTATAAAGGGATATATATCGATATCCCATTTAAACAGATTAAATTTGTCATTATTACATAGACAGGTTAATAAGTGCTTAAGTTATGTTTAAAATCAAGGAAATCTTTTGGTGTTTGTATCAGTCATTAAAATATTATGATGAGTTGGCTTAATGGACACACTTGAAGGATTTATTTTACTCCATCGTAAACAAATGAAGACCCTCTGTTCGGCCCTTAAGCTAAGGTTTCCAAATATTGGCAGTACTCAAACCCTGAAAGCACTATTGTGGAATTGGATTTCTTTAAGTCTGCCGAAGCTTTCAGAGTTAGTTCAAATGAGCGTAGTTAAAGCAATAATGAAGACATAGAGGTTGGAAAATGTTTTGACATTTAGCCTATTTGCGTCCTTAATCAAAGGTGACATTAAAAAGAAAACAGATTATCGTGGTGACTATTTTTGCGCTAATGAAGTTGCGAGCTGCCAATTGCATGTTCAGTAGTCGTTAATGACCATGCAACGTTCATTATGAAATTTGACCTGGCATTTACGCGTTTATTTACTAACATTATTTTAATTAATTCAATTAATTGAATTCTGCGAAAGCCTTTCACTAAGTTAAATCTTCATTTGAGTTAGAGATAAACGGCCATTAACTTAGGGGAAATTGGGATAAGTCTTATATCGAAGGAGTTTCCTATGCTTTTACGAAAGAGAGAACTAAACTGCACGTTAATGTGGAAAATACTAAGAAGGAACTCCAAAAAAGTAAAATAGGTATAAGAGACATCCCTTCCCGAACTGGAAAAGTTTGTCGAAAATTGTTCAGATTCAAGTGAAGCCAAGGTTAAAGAATCACATTTATTTGCATTTACATTGTTGATTTGTATTTTAAAAATTATGTTTTGCTATCCTGTGAATTTTTGCACAAAATGCGTTTGTTTATGTGTATAAATAATTCGCTTTTTGACTTTGACATAAAAAGAAAATATCTAACATTCTTATGTGAATTTAAAGCAAAGAAGGTCTAAATGAATTTAAGTCATGTCGAAAAATAGGTTTTTGTACTTTACTTTCGTCTTTTGCGTTTTATAGAAACGGAACAGACAGAAAAATCTTTCAAAGAAACGGCAATGTATATGGTCAGTGGAATTTATTCACTAGTGCGATAAATAATGCAATTTAAATAGAAAAGAAAGTCCTATCATCTCCAGTCAAATTGAATCGTTTTGTCTTCAGAAAACTTAAAGAAATTTGCAAAAATTCGCGAATTTCATTGTGATACTACGTTTGAAAAAGTTAATATACGCCGAAGGTCGTTAGCTGAATAACTAATCAAAGGACTTTCTAAGAGGTTAGCTTTTATGGGAAGTTTTTTCTTAATTTTAGGAATAGTAGTTTCACAATTCACTGCGAACAAGATTTACCCTCGACAATGTGTTTTTGCTGTTTTGAGGCATTTCTGTATATTAAAAACGTTGCCATATTCATTAAAACTAATATATAAACACTTTATTTCGGTAAATGCTCTTTATATATATCTGACTTAAAAGCGTATGTTGTAAACGTCAAACAAATGCAGAATTTATAAATTCATCAATCAAGACAGTGAAAACAAAGAAAATTTTGTCACACTTTTTTCATGACATTCAATAAATATTTAACCAGTAAGAGTTAAGTTTAAAGAATATTTTGACTTTAGAAAAGTTCTTTCTATGTATAGAAAGTCATTGCTTCAAGTTTACAATTTAACAAAATATCTAAATTGATTGTTCTAATTTATGGCTCTTTTAACGTCTCTGAATCCGCGGGATTTTTGAGAAAATTTAAGATTTCTTTACAAACACTTAGTAATTTCTATAGTTCTTTTAAGCACTTAATATGTTTGAAGCAGTTTATTATTATTTCTTAATCTTTCTAAATGCATTCACATTGGTATTCGAGTAATGATCAAATTTATACAAAATTATGAAAATTGCGTGGTCTTTGGTGACTAGTGTACTTGTTATGTGATAAAAAAGAGAATAACAAGCATCTACATTTAATTTAATAATGATATTAGAATCAAAAGCAAATCTTTAACATACAATTTACTACTCAGAGTCAAAATCTCAGTTTTTGCTTATTAAATCTTGCTACTGATCGATATTACCGATCAAATACGTTAGGTGTAAACATTTCCGGCTAACTTCCAATAGAATATTTAGTAGCGAAGAAATTACTGAAGAAGTTGCAATAAAAATAACGTATGTGAAACGTACCATTATTTTTAGATATGTCTTCGGTTATTATCGATTTATAATTTAAATTACTTCATAGAAGCAGCTTTAAGATAATTTCGCTTTCGGTTCTTGATGCCAGCCCTTATCTTTAGATTTTCCTACAGAAATAAAAATTAAGCACCTCTGCAGATGCTGTGCGCCGTAAAAAACCTGTAAATACTTTGTGTCCAAATTGCCCTTTTGGCTTCTTTTTTCACTGTCAAAAAAACCAATTTGATGAATAGCCCTGGCATTTTTAGATTCATAGGTTAATTTAATCTGCGCCCTTGAAGACGACTGACAGAACTAAACCGCATCAACCTATGCTTATAAGTGATGATCTCATTGTATTTTCCTATAAACGAATAGTTCAGTATATTAATATTAGTAGGCAATGCCTTTGAAGACCTAGTGAAAACAGTATGCATAAAATATCCAACATAAAATATATCACTTTAAACAATGAGTAACATATAGACATGTACAAATTTTAACGTGTGCCTGTGAGCAGTCAGAATAGTTATATGATAAAAGTTTTTTCACTTTATAGGTCTACTTTGCCTTCAAAATAACTGGCATTAGTGGACACCTCAATGTCAAAGAGAAACTTGCCTTAAGATAACGGGTTTGAAAGATATTTCAAGAAAGCAATTCTTAGCAAAATTTCAGTTGCTGCGCGGATAACCTTCATTTAGTTACTTGGAAGCACAGAGCGTCCACAAGGCAAACATTCAGACTAATAATTTTAAATTTAAATTTTCCTTGAAGTGCGGATGGACACCAAAGGGTTTCCTAGTGCGCTTTTATGAAGTGCGCATGTTTAGGACATGACGGGGGTTAGACACCTATGAACTGCATGGGAATAAAATTTACGTTTTGGCAGTCTTAGGGCAGTCCTTTCGTTAACTTGCTCCAAGGCATTGACCTTAGTATGTCAAAGTCACGTCCTCTGTTATCTTGCAATTTTGCCAGGCTTCGACAGAAATAAAAGTAGACATAAAGCCCATGACCCCTTTGGGAATGTTTTGATTTACGGCCAGAAGCTGATGTAAATATTTACTCAGCCTCCACTGCATCAGACAAAAAGGACGCAGTGACAGCGATGACATGAATAACCCCCAATTCGCAGATAGAAAACGCAAATAGTGCCAATACTCGACAGACTAAAAATTTAGTCTTTAAGGCATCTTCTCAGATGGCGTGCAAACATTTGAAACTGAAATACTTAAATATGGCCTGCATTTTGCTATATCGGCATTGCATTAGATTTCGTTCTGCTAAAACCGGCATAAGGCTAATAAGTAAATATAATAAGAGAAATCTTTTTTCAATTTTAAAAGAAGTGGATACATGCTATCCACATAAGTTAAAACTAGAACAAACGACTAATAAAACAAGTTCTTATCGATTTTACTGATCCTTAATTTATTTGTATATTTTTCCTACCAGGATACTATAAATAAGAAATTATATTTTCTTTCTTGTTGACGGAACTCAGGGGTTCATGCAAGTTCAATATTTTCCTGACTTTGTAGAATTCCATTTGGGCGATCTTTGGATGAGAAAACAACTTACTCATGATAGAATTTTAATAAACGGTTGTAAAATTAATGGTTTTATCGCCAATAGAGAAGAATATCCAAGTTCCAAGAAACTGTTTAGAAGAAAAAGAAGCAATCATTGAAACAAGAGGTTTATTGTCCTGATATTTTAAATTCCCTTGGGAATCCTTAATCATAGGTTATAGTCGAAGAGTGTTTACGCTATTTATACGCTTTTCTAGATGCTAGCTACATCTCAAAATCAGGCCCAGGTAACCGTATTTTATGCGTAAAAAGGTTAGACTTAGATATCACTAGCGAAAATATATGAAATAAATATCACGAAAATGTGACCAAAATTTCTATGACATTCCTTTATTCAGAAGAGTTTTGGCGAGTATACGTAGCTTTCGAACAATTTTCTTCGGACCGTTACATTTACAGTTCTCGCCGTTAATGGTGCAATAACGGCAAATCTTCACAAAAACGTTCCAGCTTGCAATGCATTCACCTAATAGACTTGCAAGTAATACTGCTTGAAAGCTTCAATAAATTCTAAAGGGAGGCATATTTCGATACATAAAGTACCATTCATTATCTAAGGACTAATATGTTTTATCAAAAACCATCATATCCAAAAAAGGCAGTAAGTCGGTGGGCGATACAAACTCGTTACATAAGTGACAAAAGTGTAAAAACTAGAATGAAATGAAAAAATTAGTAAAAGTAATCAATAGGTAACATACTATTATTTTCTTGAGCGTCCTTTAGCGTTTATGAGTGCAGTGATACGGGTGAACATGAAAAGGATTGTATTATCAATTGTGGTTTGGTCTATATAATTATCCAGAACGAACGCCAATTTATTTTCCATTGAAAAGTGTGTCGGAGGCGTGTGCCAGTTTCGCTTGATTTAGGCTAAGATATTTTCAATTGGATTGAGGTCAGGGCTATAGGGCGGGATGATAATTGTTCGAAGGCCAAATGCATAAAGGCTGGCTGCAGTCTTAAAAAATAAGGTTATAGTTGTAAGGTAAACTATAATCATACCTTCTTTGATCAGTGAGCAGGGGCATTGTCGTGTAATATAATAGTATCCATTCGGCGCCTGTGCATGTCATTATAACCAAATACCTCGTTGGCAATGTTTACATAGACGAAACTGTTAATGTTCTCTTTCGTCGACCATCAAATTGGTCGCTCACCGAACTTGATCGCCATCCACACCATGAGGCATCGACAGTTCTTGAAGGTTTACTTCGAAGCAGTCTGGTCTTTAGGACAGCTCTAGCCGCATATGACCGTATGTGCCAGCTTTGTGGACTTGTCTAAGAATAGTACTTCATCACAGAAGGAAATGCTTTTCCAAAATGAAACTCTGTGGCTTATGCATTCCTGTGCACATAGGGAACGGTTCATAATATGTTTCCTACTTAAAAATGGTTTAACCGAAGCCATCCTCTGAGGAAGGCCAAATTCTTGCATTCTTTTCCTAACTAGCCTCTGAGAGAACATTGACAAATGTTCCATGTGAATAGCGGAAATGGACGTAAATGATAGATTTTTACCGTTCGACGAATAAAATTGTCATCCTGTTTTGTTGTAGAGAGTTTTATCCCAGAATTTTCTTTCTAGGCTTTGTTTTATAATTAATAAGTTGAACATACTAGGTAAGAAATTACGTGCCAGCCCCTCGGCTGCCATGTTTCGTGAACGGACAAAATCATCTTCACATAGATAACTGTCAGACATCATGAATGCACAGCCCAACACCAAAAAGGACATATATCGCGCCTTCTCGTTTCTATATCAAGCTGACACTCATAGTTATCGCTGCGGTACAACAACTTTACCATACCAATTTATTACTGCATTTCGTGGCACAAAACTTTACAGAATAGCAGAAAATATTAAAAATCGAAATTCTTCCTTGTTTTCAAAAATAAATGCGATTCCTTCAACCTGAACTCACTTCCATCTGAACAATTTCGGACAACATTTGGCGGTTCTATCAGAGATCTGTTCCATACCTTTTTTCCTCATTTTGGAGTTCCTTTATAATAAAATGCACATTGATAAAAAGTTTGTTTCTGTCATACGTAATAGCATAGAAAATTCCTTTGATATCAGACTATTCTAATTCCCGCGAAAATAAATGTCAATTTCTCTAAATAACGTAAGTAAAACGCTAATTTTCCTAGCAAAAAAGCTTTTATTGAATTGAATGAATGCAGTTTAGCACAATAGTGTTTTCAAATATATGCTAAAGTGCCCAGCTTAATCTCCTTCTTAGCGTTGCATGGTCTTCGGCGGCTATTGTATATAGAGAGGGGGGAACAAAGTAACATGCTGGTAATAATGTTATCATAAAACGCAAATTAGTCATGAGGATAAGAGAGGGGATGTGTGGTTGACAGTAATTCGCTGGTTGCAAGTTGATGAGGGATTGTTGAGTCCGGACAGGGGATGGGGCGGTTGGTTGAAGCGGTAGAAAGCGTGAAAAGATGCAGGTTGTTACGTTACCGTTGGCCATTCCAAGCTTGGGGCTTGCAAGGGGTTCTTCTGCGCGCACAAGACCGGCTTCCCCAACCGGATCGCGGTTGCTTCTGCTATTGCCAGCAAACGCTTACCCAGGGATTTTGAGTAGTTTGGTGAGACCTTATAAATTACTTAAAAGGCTTCGCTGGAGTCCACACGATATCCGGAGTCAACCATGTAGGCAAGTATAAAGCTATTGATGCTTTTGACTTCGCCTTCGGCCAGCCATGCCGGGAGGGGCTCCCGTATTCTTCTTGATAAGCGCAAACTCGTGCGAGCGACATAACCTGCCTCACTGGAACAAGTGAATGAGTATAGGCACATAGAAGTGGCCTGAATTGGCAGCCTATATTTACTTTCGCCGTGCAGGACCGGGTTTGTTGAAAATAACACCCGAACGTTCGTTGCTGGGAAGGTTCGTGCTACGGCTTGGTTGAGACGTCTGCTGAGAAGTTCGCTAACTGCGTACCCTTGAAAGAAAACGTTCCTTTATTTTAATGATTTGTCCCCAAAAACACAAACCAAAAATGTACATGTATGCTAGCATTTACAATATTCGTGCGAGTCCTCTCTGTCCGAAGTAGATGTTGACTAATAATGACTAAACAAAACGTTGGTGCCTTTATTTGGCTCCAATGGTTTCGAGTGATATTGCATAGCATAAGCAACTGGAGTTGTGAACGCGTCTAGATGCTTTCACTCCCCTTGATATACTGCATACTTTTTATAAAATATCGCAATATAACTAAATGGTGAATTTATGTACATATTACTTAGCGGGCTTCCAGCTGCAGATAGAGTTCACAATGAGATGAGTATACTCGGCAGGCTGCATACTGTACTATGGTCTCACAGCCCTGTTTACATTTGATTTATGAAAACACTTACCCGTGAAATTTTGTATATCCTTGCCTAGTTGGCTGGACGTGAGTTCACCGCACATCAATGAAGTCTTTGGCATAATGTTTGATTTGCAAGAAAATTTAAATCCTTTTTTGAAACAGTTTGACTTGATTAACCTAGTATTTTTTAACCAGGGCTAAGTGGCCAGCAATTTAAATATCCCTTTTCTCTCCCTTTTTGGTAATATGTTTTAAGTCAGAATTATGATTTAGAAACCGAAATAAAATAAATGTATCGTATCAAAATGAAAATAACGTTTGAACTTATGGAATAAGAAGACGTTTCTTTTTAACAAAGAGTTAAAGCATGCGAATTAGACTTGATGGATTATTCACCTAGACATTCGTGTTTCGAAGCAAAAGAAGTATTTTGCCTTATTGTATGCAATGAAGTATTAGGAATTTGAAAAAAAGACACAGGTTAGTTCTTTTTTCAGGAAATATTTTGGTACGCACTTGTGTATGAGATAATGGTCACCGATTGTTTTGGGGTGCGTTTTAATGTCATGCAGGTTGGAAAACCCATCTATCTTGACGAATAATGAAAACAGCAGCTTCGGTTTAATAAGAATCAGAATATGACCAACATAAGAGTTACAAACAAAACAGTTAAATTGCAAGTTGCAACCAACAGGCACAAACGTTTTGTTTTCCGTCAATTTTGCCGTAAGCATGCTTAACAAATGGACCATCGTGCAGTTACTAAGCTTCACTAGCGTTGCGAGTTGGACACGCATTTTAGTCAAAGAAGCTGCATTCATGTTAATTTTTACATTTTTTGTCTGAAAAGATTGAAATGTGGTATGATCATACGGAAAAATGAAAAATCTAATGTCCAAAACACACAGCAGCGATTCACCAAAGTTTCCTGGTCAAGCATGCGTGCTTGTGAGTGACGTTTGTTTGTGACTGGTATGTCGAACTGCCTGATCGACAGAATAATCTGCACTTTGTTGTAAGCTTATGCAGAAGCATGGGTATTTTCAAATGCCAAGTTCTTGACATGCTCTTATTTATTTTGCCTTTTGCGGTAAACACCACGGTATAGCAAAGTTTTTGGTGCGGCAAAAGTTTAACGAAAATAAGGAACTTTCTAGAAAGTTTGTCGACAAAAGTTCCTTTTTGTCGCAATTTATGATGTTTCATTAGAAAACGTAAAATAATTAGACCTGAAGTTTATGCTAACCTGAATCAGAATCGCATAAGCAGTGTGATAAGGTAACGCTTAATCAACTTATAGATTTCATTTCTATCAGCGTTAATAACGTCAACTCACTTATTCCAGAACATATTTGCACACAGTGCAAACATTGGCACAACAAACGCCCGGATTCTTCTTGTATTCATCCAAAAGAAACTAGCTTAGCATAACTTAGTGTTCTTATAAGCCACGCACAGTGCTACTTATATGGCGCCAAATATATTTTCAATTCAAAAGTTTCTTTGAGGCGTCAAGTAAAACAAGTTAAGAAAGTTCGTTTAAAATAAATTTCGAAGACATCTGACATATGTGTCGTAAGGGACAGGCTAAATACCATTAAATACAATTAAAGTTACAAATACAATTATTTTTACGTATTTTTGAGCAAAAACATCTCTTGAAAAACTGCAACAAGTTTAAACTCAGGTCGGAAATAAGGAGTAACGTAAAACAAAGCCTTGTTTTAAACCAAAATTATTGTTACAACCTTTTGGGAATATCCATGAAAAGGCATATAAAGTGGCCATTTAGAGTTATAACTATATTAAGTCTACACTAAGAGATTTCACAAAAAGTATACAATTTCGTTTCTTTTGAATTGCGTTGGGAAATATAATTCATTTTTAGGTGTTTGTACGATAGAAACATAAATAAAAAATTCATACAGTTAAGATAATAAAAGTTTTGCTTGGACTCTGCCTATTCATAGCTAACTCTTCCATTATCTTTTGGCAATAAATAATAACCCGTTTACGCTACTTTTAAAGTTCTTTTAGTTTTGGCAATATAATGCTCTATTAGAGACTTTTCTGAAAGCACGAGCTCCATAAATGAGAGATTTTAAATGACGCAATGAAAGACCTTGCGTGTGTTTATTTCTACATGATGCCGACAAAAGAGCATTTAAAAGATCGCTCCAACGTGACGTATTTTAGAATTAAAGAAATCGTCTCACGAGGAATTATATTTAAGTATAAGATGCCGTTTGAAACTCAAAGCTTCGAAAACTGTTTAAAGGATAACAAACGCGCTTTATGTAAGCCTTAAGCAGTAAATTACAACAAAAGATATTAATGTTGCTTTTTAATTTACTCAGAAAGTGATCCTTAACTTCGAGTAAATCAATCGGCCGTGAGCTTCATATACCTGGTCTGAAATCGGGTATGGACAGATTTTCATGTGCTAAAAATAAATGACTGCGTAATCTTTAAATCAATATTCTTATGTTGTCTATGATGCTTAATCTCGGAAGATGTACTTAAGGTTAAGTGTTAATAGTTGAAAGGGTTAAAAGCATCAATTTAAACTGTGAAGTATACATACGCTACAAAATCCACAGTGAACACCGTGATGAACCATAACCTGGGAGGCTACGTCATGAAGCTACATATTATAGGCGAAGCATGTGTGCGAACTTTTAGCTGGCAACTTAGCTGTCAGAAAGTTCTATCATGTAAGCTATACTATGCAAAGAAGAACTAGAAGTTTTAAGGAATACTAGTCTTTTATCTGCATGCAAGGCTTCGTGATACCATTTGATGTTTAGCAAACTTCAAAAATTTCTTGAACCATATCTTCCAACTGAATTTTTATTAAACTCTTTCAGCCTGTCTAATGAGTTTTGCTTCAGCTCATTTAAATCTCATACAATCCACATTTTTTATTTGTAGCATCTAAAATACACATAAGGACGAAAAAAGAAACTTAATTCTAGCGGCCCATGCCGGAGGCTGGATACGTCAAAAAAGTTATCCTCAGCGACTTGTTATAACCTTTAATTTAACAGTTGCAAAAAGAAAATTTTCACTACATGAGCTTTAATCTCAGCTGGACTGCTCTAATTGCCACATTATCTCCGGTTTCTAATTTTAAACACGTTGGCCCGTATCGGAGGGAAGAGTTATACGCTATTTATACCTTCACGCAGACAAAAGCCGAAATGAGTAGCGGACGGCAGAATGTAACAGTCGTGTTCTGCTCCCAAAATGGACAGTGAATTTTATTGTCCAATGGACTTTAGGGCCTTTGAGTCAAAACTTAGCACAAACGGTCAACACGTGTGCTTATCACTTACTCATGCGTAAATTAGATCAGATAGGTTAATGCAGTACGGAGCAGTAAATCGAAACCTGTTCCCGAAATAAATACTCTGTTAGCAATCCATGTAGATAATTCTGTTCTGATCACACGCCCTTGATAATTTACGCAGGTTGCTTGACAGAAGAAAATTTCGGTTGCAGATGGTGTACATTTTATATCCTAACGCATCCCTACTGGTTTTAAATTGCTAGTGCTAGGAAAGGTTGTTATTATTCTGGTTGAAGCTCAGTGAAGCTCAGTGGAACTTACTCTCTTGATGGCATAAAGACACATTTAATGCTTATTATTCTCAAAGCACTAGGTGACCACGTGCATAACGTTTATAGTAGAGTGCCAAGGAAAACTAAGTGTGCTTACTTTTTACCCTAACAGATATAGTCCGTGAAACCTATTTTTGTAGCTACTCGAATATGCCTACCAGAAGCTTAGAGACCTGTAGCCCGTTTAAAATATGTCAAATAACTGCGATTGGGACTCCCTCTCACGGAGTAAAATTACAGCTAACTATAGGTGACAGTAAAATTAATTTGTGAACTTTGTCCAGTTTGTATTTTAAGCTATGATATTTGGTGGACAGGTATCAGTATCAGTATATTGAGGGTATGTAGGAAAAATTCCTTTGAGTGCCCTAATTGTACATATGTATGTGAAAAGCTAGTACAGCTATAAATGCTGCTTGAACCGCAAATGCATACAGTAACTTCGTTCTGTAATTACAACTTGGTGCTTTCTACCAAACATTCATTAAATATTCCATATAATTGGAAGCAATCTATTGCACCGAAGGATACTTTTCGAGGTACTGTGTGGTAACAAACATTCTGAATTTCAGTAAATCAATATGAGCCACCAATTATAGGAAGAACCGTTAACTTCGTTAACTTAGCATGTGTACGATAATACTCAGAATTTCATTCAACACCTCTTAAGGCAGGAAGAGTTTTTGATATGTGCGGCTTTGCGCAGTATGTTTGCACAAATGACGAGACACCGATGCACTTGTGCAGAAACTTAAGCATCCAAAGTCGGCATTTAAAATTCATACGCAGCTGAACGTGCACTGAAAGTCCTAGACGGTAAAAAACTTTGCAAGAGCATAGATTTCTGGGCCTCAGGTTGATTGAAATTCAGATACACCATTTACAAGGCAAAAACCATGATTCGTTATCATTCATCGTGAAGTTAGAATTCCAAAAAACTTAATGGATCTTTATTGGAATTCACCAAATCACTAAAGCTGGTAGCAAAACTTCAAGAAACATCAAAATTGACAATGAAACTAAAATGCAGAGGTCTATAAGCCGTCGTGCTTTCAATAGGCTGCAACATTCTATTGGAAACTGATGGGACGTACTTATCAACAGGGACTTAGAGATATGCCAAGCGCTCGACTGAATTACGTCCAGTACCGGCATTGGAGGATAAAAAAGACTCAAAAACAGGTGATAAAACCAATACGCCGTCAAATTATTTGCCTCCAACGTTGCACGATACCACTTTAGATACGAAGGTCCTCGAGCCAATGGGCATGCTCAGAATTTGTGCTACTGCTAATAAGAGCGAATTGCGATGGGATGGTTGACCAACAAATGCAGCAGTGACTATCCGGCAGTGCTAAAATTGTTTGTGTTCGTAGATCAGGGGAAAAAGGACAATTTGAAGACTTCTTTCAAGCAAGAGAGTATTCAATAGGAAACTCAAAAATGCCTAACTTAAGACAATATAGCATTTATTTTGCCAAATTCTGCCAGTTTTTGCCGCAAACACCAATCCCTCGTAGAGCTGGTTAAGCAGCTGTAAATATACCACGCTTGGTAAACAGCACCGGGAACCCCGAAGAATTTCCATTTAAAAAATTCCAGCAAATTATGTACTCAGTCATATGCAAAAATGGCATAACCGTTACCTCAATGACATCATCTTACCTTGATCAAAACAGTTACAAACATATACGTACTAGCTTTCAGCAAAACGTCGCATGTAACTCGTACATTATAACAGAAGAGCTAAAATAGCACATGAACACACTATTTATTGTGAAGTTCCGTTTTTTGGATAGAGGAAACTTTGCGTGAAGAGCAAGTGTGTGCAAATGATTTCACGTCTCGCGGGAAATTGTGTGGAATTTAATTCTTAGTCTATTTGAACTAGAAAGACACTGGAATACAAGAGAGTGGGAAGAAATTGGGGCCGAACTAACTCAGACCCAATAATTAAGTTTCGATTATAAAACAATCGATTTTGTCCAGATCACGACATAATGATAGTTTTGGTCCGGAAAACTGCCATCTGGTCTGATAATCCAATCAACCACATTGCAATGATCATTTTTAATTTAATCTCCATTTAATTCTCAACCGCTTTGTGTCCGAACGCTCGCTCAAACAAAATCTTATACGCGTGAATTTTAGAACCAGAACTTGTGCGATAGACTATGGAGTGCTCAGACTCATTAGTCACTACATCCACACCTTACTCATGCCGTATCGACTTTATCCGGCCCCAAGAACCCGGCGAGTGTAGAAGCGGTAGCGAAATTCTGTATAATGGTATACAGTCACTCTCGAGCAATGACTACATTAACTAGATAGGGCAACGAGAGCCTCTATCGCATGCAGTGATGGAACCACCATCGGGGTGCATGATTTCGCCCCCTACAGGGGCCCGAGCTGTAAATTTGCTGGGCCCACAGGTGGGCCTGCTTGGTGCACAACAACAGCTATTGAGGTGGCACCCCAATAAAAAATTCCACTCGTGTGGGCATGGTGACACGCCAAGGTGGAGGCTCACACCACACCAGTAACCCACACCTCACCCGCCTCCGGTCTTCTTAACTGTGTCCTGAAACCGGGTCCAGATGGGTGATGTCGACAACAGAAGGCTTCCCCAATAAGAGGTCAGGGAAGAAAGGACGGCCTTTACTGTGAAAAACAGCTCACTTGGTAAGCTGTTATAAGATGTTACTCGCAGTATCCTCATAATAATTGTTGTTGCGCGTCCGCGCGTCGAATAACAGACCCCGGGCATGTTTTCTGTTGCCTGCTGTCAATAAGTAAAATGACGCACACTAATTGGATTTGAGACGATGGAGAGCAGGCAAGGCGGGCAGCACGACAGCGGATCGACCAGGTGCGTGAGGGGGCGACAGTCATGCGCGAGTACACAAGACGCTGCAGGCTAAGGCAAGATGAATGAGCGAAGTGGTGCTGGTCATGGACTGCCAGATATACTACGCATATCCACTACGAACGCAAACTAATTCACACGTAAGTGAGCGTCAGTTCGCTCAGTCTAGGTTGGTACCCACAGTGGATATCAACATAACTGTGGTCAAACTGTCAGTTGGAAATATCGAAGTTATGAAGGTGCTTGGGATCTGGGTGATCGGTGGGGTGAAGACCAGGGTACGAAGGATGCGGGATGGTAGTAAAATCTGAAAAGGTGAACCAACCTATGTTTCTCCTCAAGTTCAAACCCGTGTTCTCACGCATTTATCTAGCTGTTCCGCTGAAGAATTTCTTCAAAGGCTGGTAAGATAATCTCAGCTAGTCTGTGCCACTCACTGTAACAAAGATGTTAGATGAATGCCAGAACATGATTCCGTTAAATTCCCATGGCGAGGTCATCCATGGCGCGGGCACATTGTGTTGGTCGATGTCTTTGGACGAGCAGTTACTGCAATTATCGCGAGAGCTGCTCGGATAAGAGTCCAAAACTGTAGGACGCAGTGGCATGCATTTCAACTTTTCCTAGGCTCTTTCTTTTAAATGAAGGATGCTTTGGTACAAAAGGTCAAGACTTTTGAATTAAATTGGGACGAAGGCGATTCTGCGTTTCAGTGCGCTCGTTTAGAATACGCGTCAATTAGAGTGGCTGCCAATAGGAATTTGAATCTGCTTCCCAGAATACAACTGCAACTCTACACCCGGCAGAATCTTCAAATAGATCCTACGTTAGCTAAAGAAACACTGCTTCAGTGGCGTTTAAGTATAAAATATAACAATGATGCTCTTTTAAGGGCTTTATTGAGAATTAATTTTAACATCCACTGCGGTCGGAATTCCTTTGATTTTATCATAAACCAACATACGCATTGAACTAAGCTTGAGACTTTAATACAAGGGGCCACATGTGAGTTGCGGTAGACCAGCACTGGATGTCTACCAGGGCACAGCAGGAGTTATTAAGGATGCATATCCATACCTACATAAGGATGTGATGACACACTAAGGTACATGCTCCTATTGTGCCTGTAACCAGAGTTCCGCCCGCTTCCAGTCTTATTTACTGTGCCTTGACACCGGGCCCAGGTGGATGGGGATGAGGGAGTGCGGCGAATGCATTGCAAGTTTAAAATCACTTAAAACCAATTAACGCGCCAGTCTCCCTACACCACGATTACGTGTAGCACTAGCTGGAGCACGTCGAATGTGATGGTCGAAATCTCATGAGTCTAAAATATCAAAGGTTAAAGCAAGTTGTAGGCCGCCGGGCGCTTATAGATATTTAACTGGGTATTTACCTTTAAAATGTGGATTCATTTACCATTCAAAAGTCGAAGACAGGCATGGGGTATGATAAAACCAATAATCCTTGTTTAAGTTTAGGTACCGCGAAAGACAGTGCCCACCGCGTACGGCTACGGGACGGTGAATTGCACATACATTCATTTACAGTTCGCACTCTCGCACAGATCAGCCGGACGGTATGACAGATTCAAGAAGGGCGGGGATAGAATAGGGCACAGCGTCTGGCAAATCAAAGCAAGCTGTCTACGCGTTGAACACACGGCTTGTTTCAAGAACGAAGAACAAAGTTTTTATAGGAACAGAAAAAGGCGACTTGAGCCCCACCTAAGAGACCATATAGGCCACATGAGGAAGTGGCCAGTGTAATTTGAGCCTACATCCTGCGAGGGGGATTAAATTACGCCTTCAAGTGGCAACCCTGAAAGCCACAGACTTTAGCACATCGTGATTGTTTAAAGGCGCTTCAATTTATTTATTATGCATAATATGCACAGGATGCTTCGGATCGTTTTTACCCACCATCCCTTACAGACATCAGTCCACTGGCGGTTTAACAACCTGATGCAAGAATCGGCATAATACTCTAAAAGGAGGATGTTAATGGGTCAGGTTATAAAAAAATGCTCGTCACGTTGGTCGCGTGGGCAAATTTTTAATCCTCGAAAAAGAACGGATATAATAAGGGCAGAGGTACTTACAGCATCAAGAAAGACTGCGAT
This sequence comes from Ligula intestinalis, assembly GCA_036362985.1. Taxonomy (NCBI): domain Eukaryota; kingdom Metazoa; phylum Platyhelminthes; class Cestoda; order Diphyllobothriidea; family Diphyllobothriidae; genus Ligula; species Ligula intestinalis. Next base: position 39,987,238 of record JAYGXS010000003.1, read on the forward strand.
GACAATTTCAAGCTTAGTACTTGCCGTGAGTTAGCCTTATCTAAGGCCAAGACGTGAGATTTGAATCTACAGTAGATTACCTTACACATGAAATTCAATGATTTTTACAAGTACCTCCTCTTACTCTTACGTAGCCCAGGCTGCGGCGTCCAAAGCCTTTCAGCAATAAAGTAATGGTTGTTCTTCATAATATGACACATTGTTATTTATGAAAGAATATAAAGTTTTATAGAAATACCAGGTTTTTTAGCAAAGTGGCGAATTCCGAAAAAGTGGAAATCGGGTGTATTAGGAAAACTAAAGTTTTCCATGTAGAGGAAGCCTGTTCACACAAAATGGCTGAGTGTATAAAGCAGCACAATTAAAATAACGTTGGAAAATAATCATTTTGTAAAGTTTTCCGAAACATACGCTTCCATATTATGCGCAATGTAATGTATGGCTGTTACCGAACAGCCCAAACTTCGGGTATGTATTCTAACATGTCTTCACAAAAATTGCTAGATGTTTCTTTCGTTTCTGCATCGCTTGAGTAACGTTGGACTAAGGCAACCACGTTTTAGCTCCATAAGAAGATCACAGGAGCAGATTATTTCTGAAGCCCACGCGTGGACATGCCAGACAGTGACTAATAAATTAAAATGAAATTGTCAGGTACAATTGTAAACGTACCATGCCAACTGTCGTCAATATTATATTGACTATAAAATCGATTTAATTACTATATACTAATAAAGTCCTCATTCACATTCCTTGCCTGCAATCCCTAAAATGAACAGTATACATTTTTTATTGGGGTAGAGCAATTAACATCCTTAACAGTTTATGACTCAATTTTATGGCACAAATTTGGAGGATTTGCAAAGTAGAATCTTTTAAACCTAACTCGCTCTTCTCTTTCCAAAAATAATGTGCTATCTCATAACAACACTGAACTGAATTTCAACGACGCGAAACTAATGTTCCGTGTTCTGAACAGATATAACTAAAATGTTCCAGCAATTCATGAATTTTCTTTTATGGTCCAACAAGCTTAGGCAAGTAGTTCTTTTTCGCAGTCTAATAGCGTAGGAACTTCCTTGGATATCAATCAACGCTGGATTTTACCCATTTTTGCCTGTTTTTTCTCCCAGTACAGTGATCTGAACGGAATTAAATTCCAGTAAGCGTCATTTTGTGCCTCAAGTCAACCCAGCGATCTAAATAACCAATCTCAAATGGGAGTAAAATCCCCAATCTTCAACCTTTAATCAGATATGTAATCTACTGTACGTTCTCTGCTCATTAAACGTTAGGAATTTTACCACTGAACAGCGGGCCTATTCCTCTGTCGGCTATGGTAGGGATTCTTAACACGAGTTGCTTTGTAACTGCCTGCTAAGGCTCCAAATTGAGCATTTTGCGTACCCTGATAGGTGAACGGATTCCTACGATTATTGATTTTGCCCATATGCTTCGAAAGGACGAAGGTCCGTAGCTCAGAGCGTTGGACTGAATAGTCCTCAAAGACAAAAGAAAGCGCTTTGGAGTTAAGGAATTCTGGCTGACGACAGCCACTAAGCAAGAAAGAATATCCATAGTTTTTGCCGGTAACTTATTATTCACTTATTAAACATATTTTTAAACTATATTCTGAAGATTGTTCTCTTAATTTGCAGATGTTACCGTTTGTCACTCAGGCTTAAGGTTAACTCGATGCATTGAACAAGAACATTGTCCAAATTAGGACATAAATGATCCGGAAATACCAAGATATTTTATTTCCGTTTTTTCGGACATCTCGTTCATAATGAATGCGGGAACGTCGTAGTCCATCGAAATAGGCACAAGTGTCTAAATACGACAGCGTTCAGGAAGATCACGAGCATAGGCCAATTCCAAGGATGAGAATGTCGAAGTCAACTTTACTTAAAATACGAATGTATTATAACTCTTTGTGAAAGGACAAAAACGCTACACATCCAATGACTTAGTGCTTGTGCATAACTGACAGATATCTACGTACGTTCCAACCAAACCTTAATTTTATTGATAAAAGTTTGACAGTTTTTTGCGTGCTTATCCATGAACGAGGGGAGTTTTTGAGGAAGCTTTTGTCTTCTAAGACCACTGAGATTTCACATCTTCACGTTGCACATGAATGTGGGACTAAAATTCCCCCTGCCACAAGGCGAAATGATAACGTTCATCTACTACAACCAGTGCAACTAAAGCCACTGCAGATGTGGACGATGACCTTCAAGTCCCCTGACGGGATGCGTGACGATTAACAACATCTCCACTCGCCCGCAACTCCTGGAAAATTGCGGAGATAGCACTCGTTAACAACGTAACACATGTGTGACCGTGAGGTTCTAGATAATGCTTACCCGCAGACGACAAAACCTAATTTATATTCGAAGTGCAACCAAAGTTCCCACTATTACTTACTTTCCCACGACCTGGTTGTGCGGGACAAGATTATTGTGTACACTCTTGAACACAGCATAAAACGTATGTCAGATTTTCCAATTGGCTGTAAAGCATCCGATATGCCAAATGTTTAGGTTAATCAGCCATTACATCAATACTTTTTAGAAATAGACTTTTATGTTCTTGCCAAATCTAAGAGATACAAAAGATAGATTAAATTCTTTGCGCTCGCTAAAAGTGATATGCTGTTTTTTCTACTCTACGCATGCTAGAAAAAACTAAAGTGTCTCATCTGTCAAGCATTTACTTTTAAGAGCAATTTCGTCAAAATTGTTGAGGACTAGAGTCCGATGTTCTTGCAAGGTCTGATTGGTAAAACAGGTAAATTAAAATGCGTCTCGCACCTTAAAAATGATTTGATTTTTTACTAGTCTACGCATGCTAAAAAACCTACAGAATAAAGTCGAAAATTCGGATGTCTTGCATACGCGCTGCTGGGTTTACATGCGTTTTTATACAGTTAAAATGGGTATGTGGCAAGTGAACTCCTAAGAAGACGCCTTCACCAAGCCGCGTTACGAGCCTTCCCAACAATTTGGGTAGCATTCCCAAACAACTTAGTCTTTCACGGTGAAGTTAAGGATAGGTTTCCAGCTCAGACCACATCTACGTCCATTTACATATGTAATTGTTCCTGTGAAGCAGGTTACATTGGTCGTTAGAGTCGGTGCCTATGCAAAAAAATAAGGAAATACCTCATGGCATGGCTAAGAAAAGGCAAAGTCAGGAGAATAAACAACGCTATAACCGCGTACACTGTTGATTCCAGACATCGAATGGACCCCAACCTAGCTTCCCGGATAATTAACGAGGTCCCACCAAGCTACCCCAAGTTCCTCGGTCATCGTATGCTAGCAACAACAGAAGCGACTGCTTTCGGGCTGAGGAAATTGGTCTTGTATGCATAAAAGAGCCTGCAAGCTTCACGCCAACGGTCAACTAACCCTTCCACGCTCTTGATCCCTGTCCTTTTCTGCTACAGGGCCCTTCTTTACCCCACGCTCACCGCCACGTTACCAGCATTTTTTTGTTGACTCCCTCCTCCCGCCCTCTATTCCCACGACACACTTGCATAAAAAGACTAACATTATTCAGCGCATATTTAAGCTAACACTTCGCTCCCGTATACATATATTGGCTCGAAAATAACTTATTAAAAGTTTACGCTTGCTCGCCAACTGCTCTTCCAAAAGTTATCAAGTGTATGATTAGCGAATTTTATCCTTAAGAAACCTTTCTTTTCAGCTGAGCAAAACTACTGTCACTATCCGAGCTTATCAAATGAAATGAAATTTTAAAGCATGAAAATATTCGATGCATGTGCAAAAAACGCAGAAAATAGGTGTTGAAGATGCTCATTTTTTGGAAAAGATATAAAAGCAAAAAGTGGAATAAAGTGTGTTTGATCGTTAAAAATGACTTGATGTTTCTTTCTATCTTACATATAGTATGCTTTTTTGAAATTTTTAACATAAACATTTCACCTGTGTTTACATCAATGGGCTGAAGGATTTCACGAAACCTACGGCGTGTATACCCACCGTTAATAAATTAACCATTATACAATTCTAACTTTATTAGTATTTCTAGACCATAAAGTACTAGAACTACGATTAACAAAAGGAAAATTAATGATGCAAACTTTTTGGCAGTATTTTATTTGCCAGTCACTTACGTCAATACAGAAATAGACATGAGACAAAATGTGAACTTGCGTAGGAATATTTTCAATGGAAATCCTACTTGTGCGCTTGCCGAAGTAGTCTCTAATTTAAACACATGCCTAAATGCACTGGCCAGTGTTTTACATATTTTTTTGTACACAGTAAACTAGGTCTGTATGTTTATGTATCAAAATACGAACTTTGCCGATATAAGCTACGAAACGACTTTCAGAACGTTGTTCGAACTAAGAAGATGTGGGAGCTCGAAGAAGACTTTCCTTGGTCAAAAGTTTCGTGTTCACACTGGAAACAATACTCGGGAACATCTAAGGCTAAAGGGTAGTAGAGGCCCAACGAATGCAGTATTCATAAGACTGAATAGCCATGTTACCACTTTAAATTTCGCGCCTCCATCGCTGTTGGCCTATGTCAAACGACGCTCATTTTTTATTCAACGCCGTTAGTGTGAGGATGACTCGACAGTTATTCCGACCACACATTCCCTGCGTGAGTAATTAGTCTGCTAAGGTAAAGGCTTAGGATAGAATAAAGTGGCAGGATGTTGTTGCGCTTGTTAAACGACTACCATTTGTTAAACAGCTCGCGGCCTACGCGGATGTCAACCCTTACGACAATTTCAGTCTCATAAACATGATAAAAAGGCATGGATGCTTCCCGTCTAATGAGCCGCATTCTGAGATCTAATACTCTGTTCTTCCACTGCTTCTGCATGCTAAGTCATTAGCCTGCTGAGTAATCTTCTAGTTTTTCCGACGTTCTTGATTTGTCTGCAACTGGCTCAGATTCAGTAAAGACCTGCAGACGTTCCCTGCTGTGTTTGCCCTTCTTTCGGGTTGATTACTACCCCCCTGGTAGTTACTTGTGGTCGCTGTGCAATTCCCAATGTGAATTGTGTGAAAAGGCTGCTGGCGGCTAATGAGACTTTCTTCACGTACGGCAACGTCAGCCACAATTTGGGACTGGCAAGGTTTCGTCTGTCATCTTGATTATAAATGCATTTTTACAAGAAGTTAAGCAGCTCAGTATTCGCTGTAAGCATCGGCCAAAAGTAATGCAGCTGGGCAACCGTGCCTTCGGTTTCATTGCAGTGGATCACAAGATGATGATTTGGAGTCCTTAATTAACTGCATTTGTGATTGATAGAATGGTTGCTGTTAAAGTCGAGAACTTATGCCATATTCCTCGGTCTACTGAATATGCTTGTTGTCAGTGCACCACAATCAAAGTGCCAGCCGGTGGCATCAAGGACGGCTAGCCGAGTGTTTTCTTACGCTTCCATAGAAAACTTGATGTCCGGGAAGACACCGTTAATATATTATTATCGTGGCAGCACCTGATTTCATTTGATGACGATAAACGTATCATCCAAATAGTAGGCCCTTAAAGTTTTTGCGATCACTGAACCGTTGGAATAAAACCTCAACCATGAAGACTTGGATCAGTGAACCCATTAGCATGCACTTTGCCTGCTCACAAATTGCTTTGTCAAATCTGAAGAACGTTCTATGGCAGAGGTTCAGGCGTTGGAGGAGTTAAGCATGTTAACGACTATTTTACTATTTACCAAATTTACTTTGTAGGACTTATTCCATGGTCTATAGTTCTAGAATCAGAGACGTCACATCAAAATATATTAAATTGCCACTTCTCAGGAGACTTAGCCTTTTTTATTTTCTCAAAATATTTATTGACAAGCTGAATTTAGTGTCCAAATTAATGTTCAGGACAGTAAGATGTCGAAACAGCTCTTTTGCCAGTCTGCATTTTGAAGAACCTTTGGATAATATGATGTACTGCAGTGGGTTGGTTTGGCTGGGCATGTAGAACAATGATCCCCAGAAAAAGCTTTTGGCAGTGCGCACGGGCAAAAACAACAGTGCTACGTCTTATTTTCGCAGTCAAGATAACGCTGTTTTATTGATCGTATTTTCATTTATTTCATCACTTTGACACCGAAAAGGACTATGTGCAGCCTAGGAAATTTGAAGAATGAGCGATGAGACGCAGTGTGAAATAAGGTTCTGAGTTTCGACTATCACTTACACCCGATGGAGAATTGCGTAAACTGTTGCAATTATGTCTGCAGGTTCAACAACATTTGTCTCAAAGGAAATCTCATGCCCAAACACTTTCAATTATTCCACTGGATTTTCCTTGGAATACAGTTTGTGCTGCAGTTTGCTTTTGTTCGGTTGACGTTGGAAGAGGCAGGTAACGTAACTCGATTTCGAAGTTGTGGGCCAACAAACGTATGGTTACCGCGAGTGCATCTTCGTCGCTTAGGGTTAGTTATACACGCCCTGTATACGAAACTTTGGTAAGGTTGATATATAGGGTTTCCCTAACAGGACACTGGAATATGAATCCCCGATCAGGTAATAAAGGTGGCTCTGCGCCTCATTATAGGTAAAATATATATTCACGTGTCTTAAATTTAACACTTGTCCTATTACCAACTTATATCTCAACCCAAAACTTGATCTTTATCCTATCCTAAATTTAAAATCTTACCTCATCCTTAAACTTTACAATATCTTACATCAACGCTTAACCTAACCCTATTTTTCCTGGAATTTGGCGCAAAGACATCTGCATTGCAGATGGTTCTTCTTTTAAGGTCCTTTGTAGGACGCCATAGAAAAAATTATCCGTTTCCCTTGTGAATAGTAAGTTTGTTTAAACATAAAGCCAGCTCGGACCTCACTTTTTCCGAACGTTTGTGATAAGAAAATAATTAAAAGATCCGAGGTTTACCTGTTGGTAGGATACGCCATGGAAATATGATCAAAGCGGATCAGGGAACGGAAATATAATACACCTTTTTCCTTAGACATCTGTTGCATTCTGTCACGTGATGACGTAGGGGGATGTACTATTAAAAAAACAATTGGGTTTGTTTGAGTTGACCCATGTATTAGAGAAAGCCTTTAGAGGAAGCCAAACGCCTCGATTTTTTTCACAATTGGGTCAACATAAATTAAGCAACTCTGCCAAACCTCCTAATTATTGGGTTTGTGGTGTTTTTTTCGATTTTTTTACTGTCAACATTCGACTTTGATTTGACGGACATCAGTGCCCTTTAACACGATGCAATTTCCAAATTATAAAATAACTTGTAACATAATAGAAATTGGCTGTGCTGAATGTTCATTCAATAAATAATGGCATAATGTCACTCAAAATAAAAGTGATCGATCGATTGTGCTGGTCTTCGTTTTCTATCCACAAGTATACTTCGCACGAATATCCCTTATAAAAACGCATTGCGATGTTAAAGTACTAAATGGTATTATAAACATATTATTATGTGCAAAGATTCACTTCGAGGGCTGAAAGAAAAACACCAAATACCATGTCTGACATATATCAATTTTTTTACTGATGCAGGAAAGTGTGCATGCCCTTAATGTTGCGTGTCTTTGGTTTTCAAATATATGACTAGAGTTTCCTTGAACGCTCTCTATACTGCCTGGTAAAATATTAAGGTCCTCGCAAAGTTCCTTGCACTGATTAGTTAAATAAAGCGAGGGAAAGGAAGTTATGCAAGACTAGTAAACGTAATTTGGAGGAGAAGTATTTGCAAAATTTCCGCCAACGGCAGAATCCCTGGGCGTCTTTGTCTTGCCGTGATGCTAGTAGATACACTTAATCCTTATAAGTAGAAAGTTTACAGAGTGAGAAAACAAGTAACCTGTTTAAAGCGGCATTCACCCCTTTCACCTTTTTAAGCCAATTAGTATTTAAATTATAAATCAGAATCCGTAGGTCTAATTCGCTAACGTAGATGAAAATCAGAAGGTGAGCAGTTTTATTTGACTTTTCGTAACCATAACACCTTTCCTCGGCATACTGCATACTACCGCTACTGATGAACTAAGAAGTTTCTGGATTGCTCATGAGTTTTCTGGCATCAAGCAACGCCTGATACGACAGCCCCTGACAGCGATCTCTACGCCTTTTAAGATGTGCTAATTCTGCAAGACTACCAAAGTCGTATTCAGCGAACCACATCTTGCGAGCTCTCAGTATATCCTGGTACAGCAAGTTTACTTTCGTGTTGTTTCTTTTAACCGAATAATTGCAAATTTTGTCTCTGTTCCCCAGGCCATCTCCAAGAAATCTCAGTTGAGTAGCTTTAAGATGTCATTTTATAATTCACTGCTTGATGTGCGTTTGCTGTCTCGATCCCACGCACAGTCTAATTCCTGCTAGTACAAATAGACAGCTGTGGATTTCTCAATTGCGGCACGCGCTCACGAAAGGTTTACTTCTACAGGGTGCCCCACGAAAAACCCCTATATTTATGATAATGTTTATACTGTTATAAAAATAAAAATTATTGATTACATTTATAACTAACAACTTTATTGTGTAATTAACAAACTGTTACCTAAAAACAAGTTACAGATACCGCTCAAAATGCTGTCCATTAACTGCAGAACAGCGACGTAAGCGATCCATCCAGCTCTGAGCTGCTCGACGAATGACATCAAGAGGGATGTTGTTCCATGTGTCCATCAACACATGTTTTATTGACTCAATATCAGTGATTCCTATTCTTCGTCTATGAACCTCCTGTAAGAGTACACTCCAAATGCAAAAGTCCATTACATTCAGGTCAGGGCTCTTGGATGGCCATTGCTGGGGTGTGATGAAATCTGGAGTGTTAACTCGGAGCCAGGCGACAGTGTCATTGGCAGTGTGTGGCTTTGCACCATCTTGCTGCCACGTCCAGGGTTCTCCCTGCATTACTTGATCAATATCTGTTAACATCTGCGGGCACATCTCCTCTCTGTAAACAACTTGATTTACAGTTTTTTTCGTTCTTTGACTCGGTGCAACACCTTCCTGCCCAGCAGCACCTCCTTCAATAAAAAAGAGGTCTGTTTTGCCTTGCCAGGAAACAGCACCACAGTACATGATAGGTTTTTGCTGCTTGTCTATCTCCACCAGCAAATCTTCATCAGGAATATCAGTTTTGACTTCCACTGCACGATATATGCGTTCATTTTGCCTATTCAGTGGTGCAGACAAGCAGAATGATGATTCATCTGAGAACCACACTTGTTTCCATTTTTCTCCTTCACCGAAGCGCTGAAGCATGGCATCACACTTTGTCTTTCGAGCTTGCTGGTGTTCTTCAGTTAAAACATGGCATTGAATACGTCGAAACATTTTAAATTGGATTTTGCAATTGTTCTGTGCACATACCCTTTTGACAATCCCAGTTCTTTACAAATTTCACGTTGACTTGAATGTCTCCTGTGATGATCTGGTGGAGTTACGGCAAGTTCCAAGACTGCTCGCCTTTTTGGGGAATTGTGCCAGCAAGAAGTGCCACAACCAGGCTTACGCACCTTTGCTACAGGTGATCCACCTTGTTTGAATGTAGCCGCAAAACCTCTAAACTGGTCAGTTGTAATGGCACCAAAAAATTTAGGCAAAATGTTCCGACATTTATGCAACCCCCATGTTGGATGTTCTTTCCGGAATAGGACGATGACCTCGCGCTGGAAATTGCTTAGCTGTGGCATGGGTCTACACGTCTTTCCAGAATAGTCCTGGCATATGGTTCGCAGGTGGGCATTTTAGAACCTTCTCCTCTGCGACCACCACCCGCATTGTGTGTGTGCTCCTCACCACTGAGCGGAACATGGCGTGGGCGACATGAATGCGGGTGCGAACCAACGGGGGCCGCTTCACTTCGGAGGTGGCCCAGGTTTTCTGTTTTCTCCGCCATCGATCGTGACGGCATGGGCGGTCCGGCCATTGTAACAATGACAAACTTAGGGGTTTTTTGTGGGGCACCCTGCAGATAGCAACTGACATAAGTTCCCGTATTTTAATCCAGATAGAGCAGCAAAGGTCATTCGGCAGCCTTGATAAATCTTTCTGCTCTATGGATACTAAGTGAGTCTTAATTGCCATTGAAAAAAATAGACACTTTCCAACCTAAGAAAGAATTGCCTTCCGAACTATCTTTCATAACTTGAAATGTTCATACGCCCGTGTTTAAAATCACTTACCACAGCACTGTGCTGTATTCAAAGTTACATCCACGAAAACGCAATATAATAACTTAATATACATTGTTGTCCTACAATTTACTTGGAACCGGTGAACACAAACTATGCTTGCTCTGTCCTTCTTTCACATGTTTGAATGTTTTTAAGTGACGGGGTGCCCATACTTTAGTATAAATGATTCCGAGAAAGGCAATAGCAAACTAAAAATTATGGAGAAAGGGTGTGATACAAATATACAAGTTCCACCCCATGGCGTCAGTTGAGTAATAGTTTACGCATACAAATTTGCAGTTGTAAAACGGCTAGCCGCATTTTGAGGTACACACGCCTTAATACTTTTAGATTTATGAACATATTGCAAAAACATATATGCACTGCGTCAACACTCAGTTTTATATTTCATGCATTTTTGTAGTTATCCGATAAGCTCTGGGGTTTAAACCGCAGTTTTTTGTTATGTTCATCTTAAAATTGCTAAAAATAACGATGGGATACTCCTTTTCATATACAGTCGTACGCTTGTTAACTCTGATTGCGAATATGCAAAACGCAGTTATCTGATTGCAAGGGAAATGATTTCTGCTTTATTGTCGTAGATTATTTATGTGCAAAGTTTCAGTTTCGTACTGTTAAAGAAAGTGCGCCTTCAATATAACTAAAGACTGAATATTGGCACTCGATTGGCTATGGAGAAATAAGGTCAATAACAAATAACGTTGGCTATTGAAGGTAAATAATGAAGTCATTGGCAGATTATTGTATGTTCAATGGTGTTCTAAGACTGAAAACATCTAGAGACGAAAACTCGCTACTCGCCGCTTTCCTCAGTGTTCGTAGGCAGGCAAAAGGTAATCTGATGCTGTTTTGACTGGAGGCGGTGATAGTTATCCTTTGTACCGCTTGAGAAAAAAGCAGATTGATTTTGCTTTTACTAGAAGGAATCGAACATTTGATTGTTCATCCTACTGGATAGGATCGTGCAATCGTTGAGACTTATAAGGAAACGTAGTAGGCTTAAACCACCTTTAGATGCAAAATATATCGCAAATGTTTGTGATGATTTATGGATTAACTGCAAGTAACGCTTCAGAAAAATGTTTCTAGCGACCGTGCAGCTTCAATCATCCAGATGGATACCTCAGAGTCTTTTCCACTGAAACCTAGCGCTTTAAATTTTACAGTTTTTAATCAAAATGCCAGACACCCTGTTAACAATTTTACCCTATAAATGCCGATATTCCCTTAAATATGGTGAGGGCCATAAGTTGGGTGGCCATGTTAACCTATATAAATGCTTTGATTTTAAACAGTTAAGCAGCTTTCACTATATAAGCTACGGAAAACTCTAGTCATTCCTTATCTCCTTACGAAAGTGGAAAGAAATTGCTTTCTTTCTTTGCTTCAAAAACATGGATTTAAGAAAGTGTTCAATATAATTTATAAGATTTCTAGGCAGAACATGCGACTAAAATTCGAAATGTTGCACTTAGGTCACGGTTTAATCAGATATTCAAGAGCGTGCATTCAACTCCGTTAGATAGCTCCAATAAAATAAGTGCTATATATAAGTTGAAAGTACCCCATCAGATGTTATAACATAAAAAATGCATTATTCTATAGCAGTTTAAAGAATTTTAAAAGTTTTATTTTCACCCAATCAAAATCCGTATACGATTGCCATCCTATTCTTCAGATGCAAAAAGTCCGGCTTGGCCGTTCTTAATTTTCTACGGCATTTAGGGCTTGCAGCAGTTAACATTTTCATGGGCACGTGATATCTATGTATCGAATTGGAGTCCGTCAGATTTTAAGCTACCGATAATGTTTTCTTGTGAAAAGCAGTAATTTTAACAGTACACCCTTTCAGCAAACTTGATTTTTCAGCGCAGTAACAGATATTCTCACCACACTCGTAGCCGATCTCTAACAAAACTCAGTGCCTGATAAAATGGAACGAGTTTTCGTTTTCGGCGAAGTCTCCATGGAAAGTGCGCACTTATGTTGTTTGTGCTAGAATAATGCAGAGTAGAATTTTGCGTATTGAAATATCACGAAGCCTTTTTTAATATAGACTTGAGGTGGCAAAATTCTTTTAAAAAAGCATAAAGCGCTTTTAGGTATCATGCGTTTAATTTCACGCATTTTTGTATCATTGGGCTACTTATGGTTATCCTGTATAATAACGACCGCTTTTTACAGTGCTCACTATTATATACCTAGCTGAATTCTTTTACTTGTTTATTTAAAAAATTCCTATGACTGGTCACCTTAGGCAATCAAGCGGTGCCAAAAATGTATCAATAGAATTCTTAGCGAGCCTTTCAAAACATATGTAATGTAGTTCATTAAACCGCATCTTTAGGTTGAATGTGATCTACTGGAAGCGTTTGTTAAGTATTCGTAATAAGCATTTCTGAGATAAGTAATATATCACGTGTTAGTAATGCATATGCCTAACATATGCATATGCCAATGGTAATAGAGCGGCTCATGTTTTCGGATCTGGAGGACCAACACTTCCAATATCCAAGCCCTTTTATCACTTCCACGATGCCAACGTTCATTTTATGCACGAAGCAGCGTCATCGGGCACCTTCGAACCCACTGCGCTACCAACGCGGAATTCTTTTCTCGCATCACAGGAAAAAACTTCCATGTCCGTCTTCAACTCCTGCAATTCTGAGGTCGGCGATGACGAAGACACCCGCGACTGCGACCACGACCATGATAGCGACCACCACCTTTGCAGCAAAAGCCGTCCCCTACAGCAGCAACATAAACTCAATCCTCACCAGTCTACTGCGATCGTATCTTCACATGACGGACTAGCCTGCTGGTTAAGCCTTGAATCGGTCGATGTAAGCCCGTTGAACCAGTGTTAGAATCATCCGCATAGAGTACCAGTGCTAACTCCAACAATTTTAGTCAGAAGTCTGAAATGGGTCGTAGTTTGGAAAAGGTTTTTTAACTAGCGTTTTTATCTTGAGCAAGGCACATTACAGTCCTTCAATGTTTAATTGTGGTCTTGATTCCGGCTTTTGCATGGGATTCTTTGCCACCAGCCTGCCGTAATTACAATTTGCACAAATAAAAAGTTAAATATAAGGCATTTTGTTATTGAATTTCGATGCCATATGGCTTGTTTCGACCCCTCCCTCTCATTCAGCTGCAGATATATTTAGCGACTATGGGTGTTTCACGCCACAATATACCTATGATAAGAATGCTTGTGAAGGTTGATTAAGGTGTTGGTCGCGTGAGCCGTCGAGAGTAATTTAGACATCTTTTTATTGCCTTGATGTCTGCTCCTCACCTAATTTCACAATTTCATTTGCATAGAAGTTGGAAACCTATCCATTTGTGCAGCATTGCCCCCGAAATTAGGCGTAACCTGCGTATGGTCAATTGTGGATCATCCGTTCCCGTTCACAGCTATGGGCCAGGTTCTCAGACATAAACAATTGCCAATAGAAGTGAAAACGCGAATTCCAGAAAGCCATTTGGAAGAAACAAATGCCATTACCAGAACAAGAGTATCATTTTTCTGACGCTTCGCATTCGGTTGTGAATCCTTAATCATAGGGAATTTTAGGATAGTCTGAGCCAGGCGCAGATAGGGGTTACAAATGCACAGCTTGTACGGTATTCATAGTTCATCGTTGTCATCCACGTGCGTACTTTAATTAATTGCACCCGTAGCCACCGCTTGGGGTCTTATTTGGTGCGGTGATGGCTTGACACTTTGCGTGTGACTCAGTAATTGCCGCGATTGCCTCGTCCGTGCCGGCTTCCTGGAGAAACTTTAAGGGGTCAATCTCCAGCCAAAGGATGCCATGGCATCTTTTGATGTCACATCCCTTTTACTTCTATTCTACAGAACGTTGCAGTCGAGGCTATCCAATTACTCCTACGAGATAAATTCGATGAAACGGAGAATCGCCTCGGACACACCCAAATCCTCCAGCTTCTAATGTTCTGCCTCAAGACGTACTTTACCTTCAACGCAACTATCTACGAACAGGTGAAGGGCATGCACACCGACTCGCCCATTTCCGGACTCATAGCAGAGGCGGTCCTGCAACGGTTGGATTCGCTAGTTTTTTTAAACCAATGCAGACCGAAATTCTGGGATCAGATGTGGACGACATCTTCGTCGTAATTCAGCAGGATCAGGTGCTAAAATTCAAGGATCGTCTAAATGCCGTCTTTTTGGACATTCAGTTTAGGATAGAGGAAGAAAAAACAACCAGCTGGCCTTCCTGGTTATCCTCGTTTGCTGCAAAGACGGTGACGGTATCAAACCTAAAGTGTTCAAGTAAACAACCAACACTATGCAAGTCCCGAACTTCAACAGCACCCACCTGATCAGTCAAACCACAGCTGCGTAAGAGCGCTATTGCGGCGTGTTGAGACGCATTGCAGCGAAGTGGAAAACAACGTTGCTAAATTACAATATGTTCGATGGTTACTGAGGGCGATTGGTTACCTGCGCAATTTTGTCAACCAATGCATATGCAGACTAGAGAAGGAACCACATCCAACTGGCCCAACATTTCGGCATGCTTTTTTGCACGTGAAGAATTATCGGAAGCGGTCAGCCGCCTGCTCATCCTACTTGGAATTGGAGTTGCGCACAGGTGAGAAGCAAACATCAGGCGCCGTGTCATTAGACCGAAAGACCCACTGCTACGGCCGACAAGGGCTGAAGTCTTTTACTGAATCTGGTGCAGTTTTGGACAGAGCAACAATGTCAAATAAACCGGGAGATTACTCCAGACGCAAAATGACAAGCATGCAGCGGTGGTGCGTAAGATGGACGCCAACGCCCAGGGTGCAGCTCCCTTGACGGAACCCGGTCATATTTTCAAGTTTAACGATGCCGACATCCTCGCAAGAGGTGATAACCGCGTGAGCCGCGATCTGCCCGAGTCATGGTTCTCAGGCCTTCAGTCTACCAACAAGCATTACGGTTTGACGTTCCCATATTGCGTACTGGGGCATTGCCTGAACAAGAGAATCAGTCACATGGGAAGGGCCGGGCCCAGCAAGAATTTCGACGACAACAAGCATAACTGTCGTGCAATTTTCAAGCCCAAATCCGACACGGACATGGAAATTGCGGCAATTAATGAGTCGCACGCGAATTTTCAAGCCATAACCTCATCAATTAGGACGCCAAACGGTGTCTCCGGGGGCGGATAATTATAGTACACACGTGGATGACAGCTACCAACTATTAATACCGTGCAATCTCTGCATGATTCAGTGCTATCTGCGTATGGCTCAGACTACCCTACCATTAGCTATGATTAGTTATTCGTGATAGAATCCGAAACATCAGGTATATAAAACTCTTAATCCAGTGATCACATCTCCTCCTCTTTCTTCTTCTTCTTCTTCTTCTGCTGAATATACGTAGTTGCCCGTCCTGCAGTTGCACTGCAGTTGGTAGATAATCGTTTTAGATGAAATGTTTTCTTTAACAACATTGGCACGTTCCCTCATCCCCGGTCTTATTGACTTTGTCTTTAGACAGGAAACGAAGGTGGGAGCGGCGAGCGAGTGGGCAGGCTCTCCGCGAGTCAGCTTTAACTCCTTTTCCTTCGCGGTAGTTCGCTGCATTGCTTCTACTTGCAGTAGCTTTCGCGTTGCTTGCCCAGCTTGCCTCAGTGTCTGTTGCAGCTTGCTTCAGCGTTTGCTGCGGCTTGTTGGAGCGCGTGGTGCCCATCGTCGAAACCGACGAGTGAACTGTCGAGATAATCGTTTTAGATTTAATGCTTTCTTTGACAACTACAGTCGGCTGGCTATTATTTTGGATTTAATGGTTACGTGGATAAATATGTCGACCCCACGCATAAGGTGAATTAAAGCCTGCTTAATGAGGCAGCTTTCTGCCTGACAAAAAGTTATTTCGTGCGTTTGTTATTTCCGGGTCAGAATTTAATTACATTTTTTGAAAAAAAACATGGTTTTCCATTTAAACACTTGCATAAGGTTACCCCACACCCAAATTCTCTCAGTAAAATAGTAACAAGAGTATTTAAGTAGGGGTATCTTATGCATGTAAGAGGAATAACCAGTTTGTGTGCTTTTTCCCGATAAAGGATACAGCTCGGTTTACAACAGAGTATAGGGTTTATAGACTTATGAATTATTTGGTCACTATATATGCATACACGTTCCTATAACGTTTCTGCAAACACATGTAGGTGAACAACGGTCGGAGCTTATGTTTGATCAATCAAAAAATACATGATTCGCTTAAAAAGATGGTGTTTATGTTCGAGGGATGTGTCATGTATGAGGTACGTGAAAGATGTTATAATATTGTGGGTATGCCAGTGGATGCATTCATTAACCTAAGCAGTCGGCTGACCGAAGCTGGCATTATCCGACGCAAGAAATGGGGATAGACAGTAACGCCAATGGTCCAGCGCAGTTTTACCACTGTGAACGCTATAAAGCGCCTCGAGCTATAAAGATGCGCCAAATGCCAGGAAGTTTGCTAACTAACGAGTTAACTCGGATCACGCAGTCAGCTCAGAGTTTGTTTGTGTGGATTGGCCAACGGGCGGCCTGATAGCCGGACTGCAATGGCGCCTGCTTTATGTGGCCTCTTTGACGCGCCCTTTGCGTGAACTCCGAGCCAGGTGTCGTGGCAGGCTACGGAGCGACTCCGTACGCGCCAATAACCTACGCTCTTTTCCGTCCCAGTCTTCTTAACTTTGCCATAATACCGGCCATTTGGTGGAATTAAAAAGTTTGGTAGGTGCAATGCAACTCTACATCTGCTAGAATCTAACTTACATGCACTTCATCTTTCTAAAGTGTGGGATACACAATGGACTTCTTCAGATTTAACCACTGAAATGTCAGTGTAGCACCTACTTTTTCTACTTCGGCCACGTAAAGACATTGACGAATGAGATTATTTAGTACGGGTTGTAGCGTTACCCTTAGTTTTTCAGAGTCACTTTTCAGCTATTTCAAAATCCGAATTATCTTTCTCTTGTACGAAGTTAACGCATGCAAATAATAAATTGAATCTTAAAAGTTTTGCGACTGCTCGTCAGCTGCAACCCATCAGTGTATTGCATTAATTACGATCGAGAGAATACAAAAGTTTGAATTGTTATTAAAAAAATCAATGAAAATACATCAAAGCGGGGTATTGTCGCGTAGGGCAATAAATGGCATTAGATACCTTAAATACTTGGATTATTTTCTTTGAAGTTTTTCCAAATGTTTGCTTTCAATAGGATGTTTTTAGTGGCTAATTTTCTTCGAGTAGTCTATGGAGACATGTTAAATTACCTCACATTTTTACTTTGATTTTTTTTCCAAATAAAACCCGTTGTTTTATCTCATTTGTTACAAACAGTATGCAGTGATGGGCTTACCTTATGAACAATAAACCATTTGCATGCTCTAAATACTGTACACTCCATCGAAAACTGTTATGACCTGACATGGTGTTATCTTAATTTTTACCCAAGTCCAGTTAGCCTACGCGAGCGAGAGACTGCAAATAAGGCAGTAACATAGATTTCTTAAGCTTCACTTCTACTCAAAGTCAATATAACATTGATAAATTCCAAGCCGAGGGCCGTTTTTGAGGCAATTATTGATGCAATTCGTGCACAGGTGTGCGACAACGCCATGTCGGAGGAGTAAGCGCACAATAGTCCAATTATTTTCAAGGGACATAATTCAAATGTGCCGAAAATAACAGATGGTCCGAGGGGACATAAGAACAAATAAAGATGACGGCGTTTATCACCCATGCACCAAATGCATTAAACCTGCAGCTGTAGCGGTGAAATGCTGCATTTTAACACTGAACATAGTAGATTTTGAACCTATTTTTCACTGTCTTGTCGTAAAATGAAGCCACTTGCAACGTTTGGTCAAAACATCACTCACTTTTAGAGGTGTCCTCCACTTAAGGCAACGTAAAGTCAGTTAGAATACCACCTACTGACTATAGCTGAACACATCGAGGAAAGGAAAATTATGTAAAGATGGCCATCGTTAGTGAGTTACTGATAAAATAAAAAAATTATTAAAATATAAGCCAGAGCAGACATTCATTGTTTTGAAAACCAACATTTGTCATATGTTGTAGATTTAGTTAGCAAATATGCAAGGACGGCTGTTAATATGCAGAGTAGAAGCAATTGCAATTAAGCTTCTTCGTCTCGATGTTAAAATGACTAAACCTTATGCTCGTGATTTAAATTGTGATATATATTTTCGCGGATATTCTAGAAAATTCTCTTATGCAATTACACGGTGATATATTTTAAAATTCTAATCAAATGGGCAATACTTTCGTGCACAAGCCAAAACCTGTAGGAAAACCTGTTTATAGCATCCATTTGTTAATATTTTTCATGTAAGTGTGGACAAATAAAGGGAATCAAGAGGTATATTTGATTAGTGATAAGCTTTAAGATAGTGTTTCCAGAAACGCGTAATAATTAATATATCATAGAATTTGACATTTAGATGGAAGAACATTTCCCACTGAAGGTTATTTTTTGTTCATGGCACATGTTACTTAAGAGTACCAACTCAGCTAGGGTGGCAGAGAATATAAAAAAAACAACTGGATAATTCAGAAGTGTCTTAATCGACTGCCTGTGCCGTTTCCGATGGGACGTTCAAAGCAATATTGTAGCTAAACTCAAAACAGGCTGCAACTACGCATGCTTTACTGTGATAGTTGGTTTTCTGCATTTAGCTAGAATAAAGTATATTTTCATGAGCCACAGCTAACCCACAGTGATGTTAGCAGATTAACCTGTCTAGTTTCCGAAGAAGTCTATAGTTTCTAAACGCTGCTGCAGAATTACCTAGTGGAATTTGTTGTAAACAATTAATATCGAGAAATTTCGAAATAGCATGATATGATATGAAATCAGAATTACTAAAAGCATCCAGAGCATATTTAATCGGATTACTGCCAGGTTAATGAATCAACCGCTAGTGCATAGGCACTTTCCAACCGGTAACTGGACTGAATTATCCCGTTTTGCTTTCGTGCATATTCTGGAGATCTACCACTTATAGGCAGAAGAACATAACTGACAACCATCACTGATACTGAAACGGTTATTCCTGACTTATTAGATGTTATCAGCCTTCCATCAAAGACCTTTCGAAGTGTCTTCCAAAGCTTAATAGTTAGAACTTTGAAGTTTTACTCAGTAAATTGCGTGCGCGAGTCTAAATGATGGACTGATGAAGGATAAATCACCGAAAAGGCCACTTATGTTTCACTCATTTTTGGTATATTCTCTAGAGTGAAATATTTTATTGATCGACATACTTCAAGATAAGGTTAACTTTCTCAATTTTACCGCATAACCATTACTTTTCCAGGAAGATGTGCGGCAGGGAAAGTAAGAATAAATATTTAAAGATGCGTTCGTAATTACCAGCCGAACTTTTATCTGCGCCCCCAGGATACTGACATAAACAATGCCGTAGCCAACTTGCCCACATATACTGTGCAAGGAAAAAACGTTTTTTTAAAATAACCTAAACTCATGCAGATGGTTCATGTTTTCATAGTTTTTTTCGCTTTCGCACAAATTCGACCTTTCTGATCATCGGACTAGATAAACAAGCCTCTAGAATCACCTTTTGATGATTTTGGTGCATCGGTGAACGGCGTGAATTATCTTTAGTCTCTTAGTTAATTCAAGTCAAAACACTCCGGTTTACTTCCGCAAGAAGTGCTACGCTTAATTTCAAATAAGCTGGCGCATCGGTGTTGTCTTTGTTAAACACTTGAAATCTATATATAAGCCCCAAATTTATTTTTGGAGACGTTTAGAAAACCAAAAAGAAGAATACACTCTACGGAAGCAGTTGCCATTATTCACTTTGTGTACCATGGCATTCTGAGATAAAGATTTTAAATTTACAAAAGTAACTGCGACTGTTTGGTTATTTTTCGCACAAATTCCCTGAACACCTCAGACGTTCTTAGTGAACATTACCATACCTTGCGTCTATATAAAGAGTGCTGTTACTGGCTACCAATGATTTATAGTCTTAACTACCTGAGCGTTCTAAAAATGCCCGTGTACGTCATTCTTGTGGGCTTGTGTTTTAAATGATGAGTTGTGGTCAATAAGAAATATTTCGTCTGCAAATGATGTTTAAACTAGTATCTTAGTCAAATATTTAACATAATAATGTTATTCGTAGGAGGAATATATAGCTCATTAACCAGAAGACCTGAGAAAGAATACTCCTTTCACTGAATGTGAGAGAATAAATAAAAATCACTAACCCGCTCCCTGTTTTCATAAAAAATAACTAAGGCTATCAACACAAGACAAAGATTTCAAAAAAATTTCGGCATAAATTTACCCAAATGGCACCGTGTTTTTCCCACCATAAGACGCAGCGCAAATCTTGACTGTCTAGCAGATAGTCATGCAGTGATTTAATCAATTTAGATTCGTCAAAGACGCGTCAGAGGGATAAAGTCACGCGTATGGACAAACGATGCTCATGAGAACTTTCCAATATATATGAATAAATGTAAGCATTTCCATTTGTTTTTCAGTTTTTTTTAACTTCAAGGTTATTCATCACATCTTACAGATATTTGTTCTTTTCCTGTTCTAAAGTCAGAACAAAATTTAAAGGTACGTCCTGAATACGGATTACATAAGTAGTAGTGAAACTGGTCTCATAAACCAATTCAAAAATGTGATGCAAATAACTGCTGAAGAAAATAGGAGATATATCTGATTTAGTTCTACACGTATTGTTCCCATAAACTTACTTTTTAATTATATTTTTGATTGGTATGCCAGTTCACTGCAGTAGATATATTTTGTATCTCACGTTTTTAGTATGTCATCAGATATATCAGGAATATTTTTGTAGACCTATTAGTATATTAGTATATATATATAGTATATATATTATATATAAATTATATATACTATATATATTAGTATATTAGTATATATGTCAATGTAATATTTCGGAATATTTTGCGGTATATATCAGTGATTTTCATTTTTCGTCGTTTTCTGAAATCTTTTTTTTGCAGCGGTAGTTCCAAATGTTAACAGTTACTGCTTTTCGACTGACACAAAAGTCACTTTTAAAATGGGTCCCATATGTGGCTGGACGCGTTTGACGCAACAAGACGTGTGGCTGTGGAACATTTTTAAGGAAACCTTTTTAACAAACTAGTAGACAAAAAGCAAAACATTTAACGCGTCAACATAAACCCAAGTATATCCTTTTTAAGGTCTGCTTTGAACTAATTCCAAAATCTGATTTTTTTCTGTCAGTATCAGCATCCTTCAACGTTTACATCTGACACCAAATTAATTTTTATAAATAGCAAAAATGTTGTAATAGCTCAGTCTATCTTCAAATTCTTTTTCCGTTTCTATTAGACATAACGGTCCGTGTTTATATCAATGCATTTAATGAACCAAAAAGCAGGAAAATATTTTTTGTCGTATAAGGAAAGCTGACAAACAAATTACTAGCGTTTAGGCATCCGAGCGTTCATTACTGTCAGTTCGGAAACCAGGGAGCTTGAACTGCTAGCTGCAGTACTGCACAAACGCGAATTTCAAATAAAATGAGGCTGTTTAACATTATTAGGATATTCTGTCACTCCGACCTGAAATATACTCGCCTCTTGGGAGAAATAGATTATCTATCTAGAATCCTGAATCAGCAATATGAATCGTTTCTTATGGAGGCATTACATAAACTGCACTTCACTGTCCTTCACGATGAACTCATTCACACCCTCTGCATTTATTTAAACATCAACACACTTTCTTGCAAGGCATTTTATAGTCAACGACAAACACCGGTGAATCCTTAGCCACGGCCCGATTTCTGCTAAGGACGCCTTAGGTGGAGGCAGCATTCTGTCAGCGTTCAGGTCAAAATAACTGTCAATGGTGTTAGATAAAATCAAAAAAGGTCAGGGACCCGGTTGTCAGACCGAAGGCTGCAGTTCATGGGTAGTGTTCAAGTGATAATATTGTCTTAGTGCAGCATAATGCATATGCACCTCATTGCAAGTGAACACTGCTAAAGTATATTTTTGTCACACATATGAGCTCAGATTGTCGATCAATGCTGTAAAAAGCATTCAGTGTGGAGAAAATGCAATGCAGGCGGAGGGATGAGAGGTGAAACCTGAAAATAAATTATTCCAATTTTGTGCAAAACAGCCCGAAGAATTGCTGGACATTTATCAAACAGCTGCGTAGTGCGTGAAATGTTCTGTAAAATTCTGAAATGCGTTTATTAGTAAAAACAATCAGAGTGTAGGTTATTATATTAATTTTCATGAAGCCTTATACCAAGATACTTCACAATCATTTATGCCGGACTTAGAATTGTCCCCATTTCGACCAGTGGAATACTTGAATTTAAAATGCATACTTCTTGAGAGTCCCTTCGTAACGAGAGGTTCGGAAGTAGCCAAAGTCAGATTTCGGCATCCTACCATAGTCAAATACCTTAGTTATTTTGCTCTGCAATAAGTTTTGCAACCGAGCTTTAAAGTACTTTTCAATCGAAACGAAGTTAACCATTTTTATTATTATTGTTCATTGATTTGCACTGTATGGCATGTACACACCTCCCCTTGTATACTAATATTGTAAATAAACTATTTAAAATGCATAAGTTTTAAGAATACAGCATTCCAGTGACGCTTATATTTTTATTAAAAACATATTTATAAAACCTTATACGAGGTTTATTGTCACGTAGTGCTTGCTGTATATATTATGAATCATCGACTGGCAGAACAAAGCCCTGATACGTTACACCCATGTTAAGGTCATAGTTGGACATTTTCATCGATACATCCAACATTTACTTTTTGTATACCACCTAGAATTATGTATTGTTTCTCAATCAGATAAGACTATTTTTATAAAATGATATGAAATCTAATTCAAGGCTAACACACCATTTTTATGGTAAACAAACTAACAAGTTATGGTTTGCGGCGTGAAAATCAGCTTAGTAATCATTTCAGTCAAAAAAATCATGTTAACGTCCATGGTCTTAAGCCTGCCAACGGTCTATGCTAGAAAGCGTAACTTACCCAAAGGCCTTATTTAAACAGAAAATGACCTCAGGTATAGTAGCTTTTTATTTCGATCTTAGCAAACGGCGACGTTCGAACTGTGTCCTACAGCATGGTGGGTGTATATGATGACTTGCGCAAGAATTACTGTATAGTGATGACAGACTTACGCAGCAGTTACCGCAGACTCTGCTGTTTGCCTGGTAGTAAGACTGAGTCAAGAGTAGCCAAGGCAAGGTTAAACGCACTGAGTGACAGAATTAAACTGTTTTTCTGTGCTTGCAAAATACGACCTATTCCACTCAGAATGGATCAGGTTTTCTCTCAAAAAAAGACCCCGCATCCCACCGGAGATAAAGTGCGAAAGGGAGCCGCCGAGCCCTACTTTATATTTCAACACGCTCCTGTCAGTTTGTAACCCTTTGAAACGCCACATTTAGCACATCATGGTAATTTAAAAGCACATTCAACACATAGTAGTGAGGACTGCGTTAAAGTGCGGTGGAGACGGTGTCCCCGGAAGTGACCTCTCTCATTCCTCTCCGCTGCATCAATCCAAGATGATCAATCCTGGTGTTGGCGTTATTAACCCTGAGCGTGCATCCAGGCCCGAAACAGCACCCCCACATTTGTGCATTTTCTATGGACTCTTAAAAGTCTGTTTAACGCCTACTGCGGTTTTAGTTCTAGTTGAGCGCGTCGCCGCAGTGCCAGCCGCAGGGATTCCGTAACATATTGCACTTAAGCACAAAATGCCGGTCGAAAAATGTGGCTAAATAATTTTTTCTTTTATTATTGTGCATCCGCGGTCGAGATATTTCATAAAATGCACAAAACCTTCAAAAATCAAAATATATAATTAGTGACTAATACGTAAACTGCTCTAAATGTCAAGTGGTAATCAGAAGAACGCAAATTCGGAATGCTATGTAGCGGCGTTGGAAGAAATTAAGGAATGCCATCATGGATGCAATGGGCATGGCACCTTTGCATAGCGGTTACAGTCTACAGTTCAGAAAAGGGATGCGGTACTACCTGTTGAATACTCCTCCTTTTAATATAGCCGCAAGACATTCACTTGAGCCAATACAAGCGAACATCCGTGTCCCAGGAAGCAATTCAGAAGAACAAGAAGAAGACTCGATCGCTGGGACAATATGGTTATTCGCCTGACGTTTCGATATCCGTCGCGGATTCGTCATCAGAGACATAAATAGCAGAAAGGTTAAGTATGCACAGACGTTTGCAGTATCTATAGGACACAGTTATTACTGGAAGCATACAGCGACAATTAACGTTAATTGCCTTCTTGTGCGGGGACTGCTTGTTGGACGGCACGCGGGCTCTGACCTGTTGAACTTTCGTCACGGGCGGTGAGCTCGTTCATGATGATTGCTCGGCCATCTGTCTCCCCAGTGTTGGCGTAAGATGACGAATCCGCGACGGATATCGAAACGTCAGGCGAATAACCATATTGTCCCACCGATCGAGTCTTCTTCTTCTTCTCAATTGCTTCCTGGGACACGGATGTTCGCTTGTATTGGCAAATTATTTGGGTGCGATGCGCTTAGATCGGCCCGACGATTGGAAACATTTACCCTTCGTGAGGCCTCAACCTATTCGCAGATCTGACTTCTGCACAGATGCCTTGACAATAACGTGTTGCTGATGAGTGTGAGATACAAGCCGGCACTGAACACGGAGGTGGCGAGACGCGTAATGTTTCAAACTGGCAAGAGAATGGTCCGTCTGTTAATTCAAGATTGCCACGCGAGGCTACGCAAATATCGCCAGATAATTGACCATGAGAAGATGAAATGCTGTGAGCTCATGGGTGAGGACAGCACAAAAATGCTTCAGCATAGAGTGCTTGAACGAGCCCGCGACAAACAAGCAATTCATGAAGCGGCACTGGAGAAAAAATTCCGCAGACTGCACAATCCAACGTCATCCAGAAGAGACGTATTGGTACACAACCTGTCATCGAAAGAACTGACGAAGGAGCAAATACAGGTTCTACAGCATGAAGCCTCATTCAACAGGGCTGATGCTTAACCTGCTTACATGATTGCAGCTGTGGAATCAGTCATAAATCAGACAGAAGCAACGGAGGAGACAAAGAACCTTATCCGACACCAGGTATCGTCCCGCCTGATGGCTCATCAACCGCGAGAAGCTCACCCCAAGGTCGAACGCGTTGCATTAAGAGCAATCAAGGCCGACCGGGACATTGTCATCGTGCCAGCCGACAAGAGACGTTCTACGGTCGTATTAGACAAAACCGACTACCTTCAGAAGGCTAAAAAATTACTGGAGGATCGTCAGTTGTATGTTCCTTGTGAAACCAATCCCATCCAAAAGCTGACACGCGAAATAAATTCGACCTTGTTGGCTCTAGAGAACTCGGGTGCAATAACGCCGTCCGACCGACGCATAGCGAGGGCACAAGAAACGGCCTTGACCCGTTTCTATGGCCTCCCCAAAGTGCACAAGGACCCATCGTATCACTAAAAGGCGCTCCAACGTATAGGCTAGCAAAGTGGCTGTTTCGGCGTCTCAAATTTCTGACCGCTGATTCGGAGACCACGGTCCGCTCGTCAACATAGTTCTTGGAGAAACTTAAAGGGGTAAGTCTCTTGCCAAGTGATATCATGGTTTCCTTCGATGTCACGTCTCTTTTAACTTCTAGCCCTCAGGATCTGGCAATCGTGACGGAAGAACTACTCCTACGAAACAAATACGATGAGACGGGGAATTGCCTGAGACACGCGGAAATCCTACAGCTCCTGAAGTTCTGCCTCAGGACGTACTTTACCTTTGACGGAACGATCTGCGAGCAGGTGAAGGGGACACCGATGGGTTCACCGATTTCGGGACTCATAGCCGAGGCGGTCCTGCAGCGGCTGCAGTCGCTAGTTTTCCAACACCACAAACCGAAATTCTGGGCTTGGTATGTGGATGACACCTTCTTCGTCATCGAACGGGATCAGGTACTCACGTTCAAGGAACGTCACAACAGCGTCTTCCCGGCCATCCAATTTACGATGGAAGAAGAGAACAACCAGCTGGCTTTTCTTGATGTCCTCGTTTGTCGAAAAGATTGTGGTAGTCTAAAGACTAAAGTATTCAGAAGCGACAAACACGATGCAAGTACTGAATTACAACAGCAACCACCCAACCAGTCACAAACACAGTTGCGTTAAAACGCTATCGGCGTGTTGAGACGCACTGCAGCGAAGAAGAATACAAAGTTGCCGAGGTAGAATACCCCCGACGGGTGTTCAGAGAATATGGCTACCTGCGCAACTTCGTCAACTGGTGCTTGCTCAAACGAGCTGGCCAAAAAAGCGCACCGATCCCAAGATTTGGCGTTCGATCCCGTATGTCAAAAACGTATCGGAAGCAGTCGGCCGCCTTCTCGCACCACTTGGAGTTTGAGTCGCACACAGGCCGGAGGCAACCATAAGGCGTCAGATAATGAAGCCGAAAGATCCACTGCTAGGGCAAGAAACATCTGGGGTCGTCTACAGGATCTGGTGCAGTTGCGGTCAAAGCAACTATGTCGGAGAAACTGGCAGACTTCTCATGACGCAAATTGCCGAACACGTGGCTGCAGTGCGGCGAAATGATGCCAATTTTCAAGTTGCGGCTCATTCGACGTGACCCGGCCACACCTTCAAATTTGATGAGGCCGAAATTCTCGCAAGAGGTGAAAATCGGGTGAGCCAAGAACTACTTGAGTCATGACTCACGGGCCTCCAATCCATCAACAAGTGCACTGATTTGCCCAATCCATATTCAATCCTGAGATTCAATTTGGCCAAAGCAAGCCATCACTTGAGGAATGGGCACGCCACCGCCTCATCCTACGCCCTACCATACGATAGCCAAGTGGTTAGCAGATAAACGCAAACCGCTGCAGCAGCAACTAGCGCCACGAAGCTATCAAGACACGTTCACATTTTTTGACGACATCAGGAACATAAACCTAAATGGCATGATGATGCACTCCTTGGACGTCTCGTCGCTATTTACGAACGTCCTGATTGTGGAAACAGTAGACTACACCTGTGACTTCCTATTGGCAAATCAGACAGAAGAAGGAATTCTAATAGAAGCCCCGAAGAAACTTTTACTAAAATGCACATTGAATGTGCAGTTCCTTTTTGATAGCCAACTATATCGACAGATAGATGGCGTCGCCATGGGCTCCCCTTCTGGGCCTCTCCTAGCAAATATCTTCATGGGCAAGCTGGAGAAGTTTCAACTTAGCGACCAGATTCATGAATTTAAACACTACGGTCGCTATGTCGATGATATCTTTGCTATCGCCCCAACAGACACTAATATAAACTCGCATCAAAAAACTGTCAACCAAGCACACCCCTCCATAAATTTTACATTGGAGATGGAAACGGCAGGTTTGCTTGCGTTCTTGGACGTTCTCCTAAGCAGAAAACCTGATGGTAGCCTCCAAAGGAGCGTTTATAGAAAGAAAACCTGGTCCGGACAGTACACAAACTTTCACAGCTTCGTACCCATCCGGCAGAAGCGTAATCTAGTCCGCTGCTTAACGCAAAGGGCTAGAAAAATCTGCTAGGACGATACTATCGAAAGAGGGCTCACGAAGATCCAGGACCTGATTCGAGAGAATGGGTACTCTGATAAGTTTATTCAGAAGAACATGATGGAGAGAGAACGCAAACCTTTAACACTCACCGTGGAAAAGAAGACCCTTTTTCTCAAAGGTAAGCATAAGCTGCCAGCCCAGACCACTTCCATGTGCATTTACTCATTTACTTGTTCCTGTGGAGCAGGTTACATAGGTCGCTTGATCCGGCGCTTATCCAAGAGGATACGAGAGCATCTGCCAGCATGGCTTAAAAAAGGCGAAGTCAGGAACATCAATAGTTCCATTCTTGCTCATACGGTGGACTCTGGACACCGTGTTGACACGAACGAAGCCTTTAAGGTGATCTACAAGGTCTCACTAAATTGCCCGAAGTCCCTGGGTCAACGGCTGCTGGCCACAGCGAAGGCCACGGCCATTCGCTTGATGAAGCCGGTGTTGTGCGCGCACAAGAACCTTCCTCAGGGCCCAAGCTTAGCATGGCCAACGGCCGCAGAACTACCAGCATTTTCCACGCGTTCTTTCTCCCCTCCCTCTTCTTATTATCCTTTCACTACCCACTTTTTATCAACCCAAACCCCAAGCCCCCATTCCCAAGACTACGTTGATTAGAACGATAATTAATTGATTGCTTGTCACCCTGTGCCTTCCCCTTCCATATAAATGTAATGGCCTGAAGAGAATTTATCGAAAGTATACGTATGCTCGCCAACTGTCCCTCTGAATTATCGAATGGGGATTTTCGCAACGGTAAATCCTCAGTTGTCGAGTGGCCCACGTTGGTGCCTTGGATTTTTAAGGATTTTGGTTTAGAACAGGCTGGGTGAACATAGTCTACATCCTAGAAGCAGATTTTCTAGGCTAACCTGTCCCTTACGAAAATACTGGTATATCTAATATTATTTGCTTCTGCCCAAACAACTCAACCGGGACCACCACTAGAAGTGAATATGCCAGTTCCAGGATGCATGTCAGAAAAAGAAGATGCAAGATGCAAGAAGGAGGGTTTTATTTACCTGAGGTTTCGAATACTGTCGAGAGCCCTTAATCACAGGTTATGATAGGCTGAGACATGCGCAAATAAGGGTCAAGGGTGCTTATTAACACAAAAGTAGATAGTATTAAGCAAGTGACTCTCTCCAAAAATCGCTACTCTTAAAACCTAAAACACGTAGTGGTTTTTTATCATGCTCCTGAATACGGTAGTCACTGAACCAATTTATATTCACTTGATTGCAGAATGCATAGTACGAAGAAGGAGGAAATAAACTCAAGGCGTGATACATTGTGTGCTTTTTATGTCATATTTTTAAACTTAAATAAATTCTGGCTAAACTTTTGCTGCATAGTCTTGTTAAGTATAACTTTTGCGAGAACAGTTATGATTTAAGAGCCCTCTGCATCGGTTACATTACGAATTTCAGCTGCGAAAGTGAGTAACTCGTCGTTTACTTCAGACCTTTTTATACCTGATCATATTTAATCTCAAGCGGAATACTAACAGACCGGAACACTTTTTAGTAAAAAAGGAGGCAAATTATGCTAGAGGGCTGGAGTATTGCATGGTATTATGCATCAAGAATTAACACATTAAAAACATGCTGGCATAAATAAACCGTTTATTCGAGACAGAATTTAAGGCAAAAGGTGTATAAGCGGGACGTGCTTCAGTGTATTCCAGTTGCCGAACGGACCAAGGTGATTGTGACTTAATCTAAGAAGATACTTGCTAATCGCTCTTGGACAACCCTGGGCGTTTCAAGACCCAGCATTCCAGCTAAAAGCAAATCGACATCAGCGCATTCTCCCACCGAAAATGATTCAAAAAAATGTTATATGCACGTTTCTATCCTTCAGTACATTGAAAGTAACAAAATTTACAAAGCGTCTGCCAAGCGCCCGAATTAAGAGGAGTAATCAAAAAGTCCAGATTTGAGTTGTTTGTTGTAGCTAACTGTAGAGCTTTCGAAAGGCAGTAAATCTAGTCAACCACCGTTTTCAGCTACCTTGTCATTGCCATCAGTAACTTCTACCGAAATTGTTTCCTAAGTCTAAAATGAGGTTTGCGTATTAGAACTAAATATTCGTTGGGGATAAAAAAAGCATGCTACTGCGATCGCAAGTCCTTCAGTCGGAAAGCTCTGGAACTGAATTCAAACAAATGCAAGTCTTCCGTTAAATCAAGTTAAATTTTCATATAATCGAACCGTTTTGGGAGTTTAAGGGAGATTAATGGTTGTCATTTAAGCGGATTAAAATAATAAAAAGACAATTATGGTTTTCGCATTTCCCAGAGAGGCATGACACTTATGCTAATTTTTCATTAGTTTGAAAGCTTGTGTTATGTTAACCGAAATTCTGAAATGCGAATTTGTATAAGAAGGCTAATGGAACTTTAACTAGTATATTAACTGTCTTGCACGATCGTCGTTACCGTGCATAATCCCAAATGTTTTTTTAGTCATGACTTGATGCCGACACTTGGTTGAATTTTTTGGCTACTTGCAAAAACAGTTTCTTCGTAGAAACGTTCGCAATTATGTGTTCTTGTAGACAACAACACATGCAATTAAATAGTAGTTTATGAGTCCGCTTATTATTGCTTCTCATGAAGTATGCACCGCCATTTGTTTCCGCTGTTAAATGTTGTGCCCCAGAAAGTGTTTTTCAAAGTATAGATTAATTTGTGACTTTTATAATGTGGAAACTATAACTGTTGCATAGCACAAATCTCGAAAGCAAATACCATGGTTAATGGGACTGGCATTTGTACAAGATATGAAAACCATTCTACGAAAATGTTTTGTTAGGACCCACCTTGGTACTTCTAATCAGCACGAACCGGTACGAAAAAGAGCCTGTAGTAGAGAGACCGTCAGAAGACCAGTCTGCCAGACAGAGTGTACTCGGACAAGAGCACGGTACAGCGCGTCAGTGCAAGCAAGCGCAAAGTCGAGTTAGACACAGCGTGCATGCACTTTAAAGGGAAACGCGAGAGAGACATCGAGCGATATGGGCCAATCATGATCAGGGGAAAATCGATAGTCATGTCACGCTCTCGTGACAGCTGCGCAAGAGGAGTTCGCAGGCCTGGGAATGGCGCGCCGCTTGCGCAGGCCATCAATCTGTTAGGCGTATGCTAACAGAGTAGTCGTGGGAATGGGCACATTTCCAGCACCTGCCCTTTAAGTGTGTCAGAACACGATGGCGTGGATTGACCTGTAAGCGCTGTGGACTTTGGCGAGCACGATAAGTCCGGCGTGTTGTGGGCAGTTTCAGGTCTACCGGTGCGGAGACAGGAGCTGGTTCCAAAAGCGGTACATCCGAAGAGGCTGCAGGAGTCAGTTCGGGAGCTGACTGGTCCACTGAAATAGCGAAGGTGTCCATCATGATATCGAGAGACAGTGAAACGCCTGCTTTAGGTCCGGTTGGGTTGCTGTGCTGCCGTCGTCCGATCTGATTGTAATGACGAACCCAAATGTCACCAGCGACGAAGACGTCGAACAGCATGCTGCCTCTGTGCGCTGTTATCGTCCCCTCAATCCAGTCTGGGAGCCCTGCTCGGTAGTCGCGAACAAAAATCAGTGTTCCGACGGAGATCTTGTCACGAGAGACAGGTGGAAGTGCCTGTGGGGACGGCAGATTAATAAGCAGCAGCGCATGAAATTTCGTTCAAAGTTCCCGGCCCATTAAGGATTCGGTGAGGGAGACACCGCCAGGAGACGCCGCGTTAGGGGTGGTCCTGTAGGAAAACAGGAAGGCCTGGAGTATCTCGTCCGTTGTCCCTACCACACAAGCTTTCAACAGGGCTCGTTTGAAAGTGTCGACAAAGCGTTCAGCCTGACCGTTGGATTGGGGATGGTAGGGCGGGGGGTGCAGGTGCTGGATGTGATGTTGGCGGCAGAAATCCTCAAAGATCGATGAGGTAATTTGTGAGCCATTGTCCGACACCAGGACATCCGGTAGGACATATTGGCTGAACATACGCCTTAGGAAGGCGATAGTGGCAGAGGTGGTTGCCGGATGTAGCAGTGCGATCTCGGGCCACTTTGAGTAGGCGTCAACCACGACGTGATAAGTGAAACCGTCAAGATGGCCAGCTAAATTGAGGTGAACACGAGACCAAGGCCTATCCGGAGTTTGCCATGGTACTGGCGGTTGATGAGCGGGAATTTTGGCAGCTTGCTGGCAACGGGAACAGCGCCGCACGTGATCGTCGATGTCACTTTAATACGCGGTCAGTAGGCAAAACTGCGAGCAATGGACTTCATTCGACTGGTACCAGGGTGAGCAGCATAAAACTGGCGTAGCAAAACAGGTTGAAGTGAAGGAGGAATGACCACACGGTTTCAAAACATGAGAAAGGAATCCACCAGAGAGATCGATGCTCGACGCAGGAAGAGCTAATTAAGATCGCCAGTCAGAGTAGAGGTGGGCCAACTGGCTTGCACATAGGAGATAGCTTTTCGCAGCACCGGATCCAGTTTGGTAGCTTGTCGTTTGTCGGTGGCAGTTACAGGAATGCCTCGAATGGCGTCCGACAGCTGACGGCGCACTCCATCCTTAATCGAAAAAAGCAGCAATCACAGTATCGTCCTCGGGTTCCTGATGATTACAGATGAGACAGGAAAGAGCGTCAGCCTGGCCAAAGTCAGTAGTGTGACAGTAGCGGATATCAAAATCATAACCGAGGAGAATGGTTGCCCATCGTTGAAGTCGGCTGGCTGAATAGACTGGGATGCCTATTTTCGAACCAAAGATGGACAGCAACGGTTTATGGTCGATCAACAGAGTTAAATGACGACCGTGCAACAGCTTGTGGAACTTCTTGGCGGCAAAGATGCTGGCTAAGGCCTCTTTCTCGATTTGGCCATAGTTTATCTCGGCAGGGGTTAAAGTTTGTGATGCGTGCATGATCGCCTTTTCGGATCCGTCGGAGAAAGTGTGCGAAATGACGGCACCAACACCATGATTAGAGGCGTCTGCAGCAACGACGATGCACTGTCGGGTCATAGTGTGTGAGCAGCAGATCTGAACTCAGCATCAACTTAAGCTCGACAAAAGCCTTTTCACAGTCGGAGGACCAGCATAAGGGAGCATCGTTTTGCAGTAGATGGTTGAGCGGGGCTCTTTAGTCGTGCAGCGATGGAAGGAGGGTGCTATAGTAGCTGAATAGTCCAAGAAACGATCGAAATTGTGACAAATCCTTGGGTGCAGGCATTTGTTAGATGGCACGAATTTTTTCGGGATCTGGATGGTTACCAGTGGCGCCAAAGATGAATCCAAGATACTTGATGGACTCCAGGAAGAATTGACACTTGTCGGCCCGCAATAGGAAGCCATATTCCTACACGCGTTCAAGTACTGCGCACACTCAATCTTGGAGCTCAGCCGGGGAGCAACCCATGATGATGATGTCGTCTAGGTACCCAGCCGTGCCAGAAATGCCGGAGAGCATTGCGTTCATATTTTATGAGAACAAGGCCAGAGCAGTCTTGACAACAAAGAGCAACCTAGTGTACTGGAACAGACCGCGGTGTGTGTTTATTGTCAGAAATTCGCGCGACTCTGGAGCGACTTCGATCTGCAAGTACGCATCAGCCAGATTCAACTTGGCAAAGCAAGGGCCACCATTCAGCAGGGTGAACAGATCAGTGGGGACCGGCAGTGGATAGCAGTTCGGTGTCAGAGCGGCGTTGATACCGGTGGAAAAATCGGCGCAGATACGAATCGAACCATTCGGCTTCTTGAACACAACAATGGGGCAGCCCAGGCGGAATAGGACACAAGTGTCAGGACTCCATGTTCCTCCAGGCGCTTCAGTTTCGTATCGACAAGAGGCAGGGCTGCATATGGAACCGGTCTCTTTGGGCGGAAGACTGATTGGGTTCCAGAACAGAAATGAAGCACGGTCTGCGTGCATTTGCAACGACCAAGGCCGTCTTGGAACACTAAAGTAAACCGCTGGAGATTGTCCTTGGCGGGGTGTGCAGGTACAGCAGGAATCTGCACTAGACTGCAAACAAGCCGGAGCGGCAAATCAACCAAGCCAAGTTGATCGATCCAGTCGAAACCAAGAAGATTGAGATTTAGACTTGTTAATGTAGCAGGTAGCAGTGATGTTAGTTTCGCGGAAGGAGACATAGCATTGCGGTTGCCCCATTAACTGGACAAGGCCACCACACGCACTTGTGGCGGACTGAGAAGTCTGCTGCATAGTGGGGGTGCCCAGTGACTGCCAGAGTCTCAGAGATGGTTGTGATATCTTAAGCGGTGTCCAGTTGTAGGCGAACCGTATGGCCGATAAGGAGTAGATTAACGAACTTCCGGCGATCAGCTGCGTTAACCTGGAAGGTGGGCGACAGACTGAGAGAATTTCCGAGACATTGAGTCTTTGACTTGCTTTTTGGGTGAAAGCAGCGCTTTTGAGTGGAATTGGCAGGGGTGGGCTTGCCTACAGGAATTGAGGATTTGCAAAACCCATCACGATGTCCCACCTGGTTACATTTCTGGCAGCGATGTTGCCGAAACGTGCAGTCCCGATGGAAATGCCACGTGCCACAGTGCCGACAAGGAGAGGAAGGGGATTTCGCCTTGGGGGCTGGCTTGGGAGCTGGCTTGGCCCGCCTTACCAGGGGTGGCTTAGCTGTTGCGACAGCGTTCACGGAGCCAGCAGTGGAAGCGCCTTGGACCATGGCTGAATCGTGCTTGAGGTTAATAAGTGTTTGACACTTGGGAGCTAGTTCTTGGACGGTAAGTGAGCTGCTCTAATGCACGTGGGACAGAAGATGCGTCCGTATGTCGGCATCCTCGGTGGACTGTAGGCCGCAGATGAAGATAAGGCATTTAAAGTGGTCTTCGTTAAGAGAACCGAGTTGAAAACACCCACACTCGCGATTCACAATGCCGGCATCCGTGATGAAATCGTCAGATTCCCGTTTGCACAGCTAAAGACACTGGAATCGGGTGTTGAACAATAAAGACTGTTCACCAGAAATCTGCGACAACGTCTTCAGCGTGTCCGCGAAGGAAATGTCTCTTGGATTCTTGGGCAAAATGAAGTTCGTGTAGCGTTCGTGCTCGGCAGGATCCAGTTTGTGAAGGAGGAGTCGTACCTTCCATGCGTCTTCTTGGGCAGCCAGATAGACGGAGAATAAATCGTCATATCGTTTTTACCGGGAGTCAAAGGTTATCTGGGCCTGCGGGTCATACAAGAATTCAATGATGTTGCTGGCGATGGAATCGACTAATTGCGAGCCACCAGCAGAACTCGATTGGCCCGAGGAGGGGGTGGATATCTTGGTGGTGAGGGTTTCCATCAGCTTCAGCTGCTGTTGCAACATCAGCTTCAAATCCGCGCACAATTCCTCCATTGTAGCGTGAAAGTCTGCGTCGCCAAATTGTTATGACCCGCCTTGGTACTTCTAATCAGCACGAACCGGTACGACAAGAGCCCGTAGTAGAGAGAACGTGAGAAGACCAGTCTGCCAGACAGAGAGTGTACTCGGACAAGAGCACGGTACAGCGCGTCAGTGCAAGCAAGCGCAAAGTCGAGTCAGGCATAGCGAGAGAGGCATCGAGCGATATGGGCCAATCATGATCAGGGGAAAATCGATAGTCACGTCGCGCTCTCGTAACAGCTGCGTAAGCGGATTTCGGGGGCCTGGGAATGGCGCGCCGCTTGCACAGGCCATCAATCTGTTAGGCGTATGCTAACAGAGTAGTCGTGGGAATGGGCACATTCCCAGCAGATTAAAAGATTAAAGGTTAAAGAGTATCAAATACACAGAATGATAGAATTTATTTGCCATTTTATACGGCGTATGAAGTTATTAAAAGACTGACAAGACGCGTATTCCGGAGCTAGTATTATGACATGACCAACATACGTTGTATTATGACGCAAAATCATCAATATGCAAATATAAATTAAGTGAGGTTTCCTAATGGATAATACAATTTGTTATTTTGATTAACATTTCATGACACTGCTTACCTACTCCTATTAAATGCAGATATTGCAATGCATTTCAAGTCTTCTTTTGTGGATGGTTGTTGAGCAAAACCAACGTGCATAGTACCAATTGGTACATTTCGTCAATCATCCAAAAAAACGTTGGAACTTTGAGAACGTGTGTTTTTTCTGCCGTAATCACATTTTGAATATTTCATTCTCTTTATCGAAGCAGGCCATTTTGAGTATCTTAGGACCTGCCTATCGGGACAAAGACTGAGGATCAAATTGTATAGATGAGGCAATCTAGATGTACTTAATGCATCTCAATGAAACCGGTGGGTAACTTTTCAGAGAAATAGGTTTTAAGTAGTTCCCTGTCTATATTAACATAATGAATTAAGGAAACGAACCGATATTGTATGATCATAGTTTTGTTTACCTTAAAATTTAATTTATAATGCCAGAAGCATATAGTTCAGGTCAATAGCCTAATTGAGGGAATTAATTTGAAGGAGTTGGATGATGTAAAGAAGTGGACTGAAATTCTCAGACATCTAGGATCGTTAAAGAACATCCTGTATTTAAATGAAGTCACTAGCACAGCGAATCTGTCCCCCATGCTGCTTAGGAAATCAGATTAGCCTGCAGACCGACTCGAAAATCTGCAGGCAAATGCTGCGACAAAAACAGCTGCAAAACTTAATAGGAAAGGATGGTCCCTATCCCATGACATCAGAGTAGCTGAGTAAAAAACTGAAGAACTGGCCGACTGTCATCCGCAGATTAAATTCAAAGTTGGAGCTAGCAACCAATGCTGTGCAGCCGGGCCCTTGACATCGTTGAAACTACGTGCCAATTGAATGGTAACATGGCAAGGTCGGTGTAAGTTCACTGAATTTCCAGCAACTGCTTCGACAATGGCCACAAAATTTTGTCTGCGACCGTCTAATTTGCCGAAAATTCTTTAAAAAGTTATAAAGCTATAAGATTGTTGATGTCTTATATGATCAACGAGAACCTAGATGACACAGGTTCGATTTGCCTGAACAGCTAGAGGAATGTTAGATATGTGTTGTTGGAAATGACCATGCAACTTAAGTGCCATCGAGTTGGAACTGTGCAAATTACCCTTTTTTATGCAGATGAGAAGCCGAAATCACTAATGCGAACGTCGGAACCTTGATGACGAGCACGTGTTTATATTTTCAAATGTAACGCGCGGGTCGCATTGCCATTACCATTGATACTGAGCATCTTAAGCTGTTTTATGCGTTTGAGTGTATGCAGACTTAAACAGCAAGTAAATAAAATACGTTTGCCAGCTATTAAATGCAAACATTCATTTAAGGAAGTATTTAATATGTGATAGCACGAATGACTCATTTCGAAACATGCTGTGCTCAATGTCTGCTGAATTGTCCAAAAGGCTATAAAACAGCTTAGCATTCTTGTTTGCTAAGTGTCAATTCTTTGTAAACAGTTGTAGTTTCCTTTTTTGTTTAGGTTAAATTGTAAACTTTGGAATTTTCATCACAGTTTATAAAATGAGTACAATATCCTGTCTCAGGTTTGCGAAAATGATACCGGAATAATTATTTCTACTCACATCGAAATTGGCTTCCATGGACTTCGCGCGGGAAGTCAACTTCCACGTGCCTAGAATTTCAGTTTGTGGTGTCGAACACCAGCAACTTGTAGGAACACCTCGGCTATGAGTCCCGAAATCGGTAAACCCATTGGTGATCATTTACCTGCTCCTAGATTTGTTCGTCAAACGTGAAGTTCGTCCTGAGAAAGAACTGTACAGTTCTCGCCGTTGATGGTGCAATAACGGCGAGTCTGCATGAAAAATGTTCTAGCTCGCAATGGATTCACCTTACATACCCGCAAGTAATACTGCGTGATAACTTCAATAAATCCTTAAATGGAGGCATATTTAGATGCATAAAGTACCATTTATTATCTAAGAACCCATATGTTTTAACAATAACCGTCAAATCCAAAAAGGGCCGCAAGTCAGGTCGGGGATAAAAAGTCGTTATGTAAGTGACAAAAGTGTAAAAAAAATAGAATGAAATGACAAAATGAGGAAAAGTAATCAATAGGTAACATACTATTATTTTGTTGAGCGTCCTTTAGCTTTTATAAGAGCAGTCATGCGGAAGAACATTAAAAGGATTGTTTTATTAATTGTGTTTGAGTCTATATAATTATCCAGAAAAAACGTCAATTTATTTTCCAGTGATAAGTATGTCGGAGGCTTGTGTCAGTTTCGCTTGATTTAAGCTAAGATATTTTCAATTGGATTAAGGTCGGAGCTATAGGGCGGGATGATAATTGTTCGAAGGCCAGATGCATAAAGGCTGGCTGCAGTCTTGAAAAATAAGGTTATAGTTGTAAGGTAAATTATAATCATACCTTCTTTGATCAGGGAGCAGGGGCATTGTCTTGTAATATAGTAGTATCCATTCGGCGCCTGTGAATGTCATCATAACCAAATACATCTTTGGTAATGTTGATATAGACGAAACTGTTAATGTTCTCTTTCGTCCACCGTCAGATTGGTCGCTCACCGAACTTGATCACCATCCACACCATGAAAAGGTCGACAGTTCTTGAAGGTTCATATCAAAGCAGTCTGGTCTTTAGGAAAGCTCTTGCCGCATATGACCGTATGTGCCAACTTTGTGGACTTGTCTAAGAACAGTACTTCATCACAGAAGAAAATGCTTTTCCAAAATGAAACTCTGCAGCAACTGCATTCCTGTGCAAAATGAGAACGTTTCATTATATGTTTCCTACTTAAAAATGGCTTAATAGAAGCTTTCCTCTGAGGAAGGCCAAATTCTTGCATTCTTTTCCTTACTAGGCTCTGAGAGAACATTGACAAATGTTCCCTGTGAATAGCGGAAATGGACATAAAATGATAGATTTTTACCGTTCGACGAATAAAATTGTCATCCTGTTTTGTTGTAGATCGTTTAACTCCAGAATTTTTCTTTCTAGGCACTGTTTTATAATAAATTATTCGGGATACTGTGGCCGTGACTACCTCGAACATACTAACTAAGTGATTACGTGCCAGCCTTCTGGCTGCCATTTTTCGTAAGCAGACAAAATCATCTTTACAGAGATAATTGTCAGACATCATGAATGCACAGCCCAACACCAAAAAGGACATATATCGCGCCTTCTCGTTTCTATATCAAGCTGACACTCATAGTTATCGCTGCGGTAAATCAACTTTGTTGCCCCAATTTATTACTGCATTTGGTGGCACAAAACTTTACAGAATAGCAGAAAAAATATTAAAAAGTGGAATTCTTCCTTGTTTCCGAAAATAAATGCGATTCCTTAAACCTGAACTCAATTCCATCTGAACAATTTCGGACAACATTTGGCGGTTCTAGCAGAAATATGTTCCATGCCTTTTTTCTGACTTTGGATTTCCTCCATAGCATAATGTACATCAATAAAACGTTTGGTTCTGTCATACGTAATAGCATAGGAAATTCCTTCGATATGAGACTACTCTAATTTTCGCGACAATAAATGTCAATTTCCCTTGATAAACCTAACTTAAACGCTGATTTTCCTAACAAAAACGCTTTTACAGAATTGAATGAACGCAGTTAATCACAATAGTGTTTTCAAATATATGCTTAAGTGCCCAGCCAAATTTCATACTTAGCGTTGCATGGTCTTCGGCGGCTTCTGTACGATGTTGGCATGTCCAAGGCGATTCTCCGTCTCATAGTATTTGCTTTGTAGGAGCAAGTCAACGGTCTCGGTTGCCAGATCCTGAGAGATAGACGTAAAAAGGGACGTAACATCGAAAGAAACCATGATTTGACTTGTCCTAGCTATTGAGTCGTCTTCTTCTGCGAATCGCATGTTCACGTGCATTAGCATCCAATGGGATAATAAACCACATTGAAAGTATACTGGCTGCCTGTTAACAGCTTGTTAATATAACGAAGTTATTCCTAAGTGGCTGATGGACGTACGTCCCCATTTTTACATAAAATTTGTGTTCTATAAAACATAT
The DNA here is from genome assembly GCA_036362985.1 of Ligula intestinalis. Taxonomy (NCBI): domain Eukaryota; kingdom Metazoa; phylum Platyhelminthes; class Cestoda; order Diphyllobothriidea; family Diphyllobothriidae; genus Ligula; species Ligula intestinalis. The sequence continues at coordinate 40,027,155 of JAYGXS010000003.1, forward strand.
TTCAATTTGTACGGACAGTAAAAATCAGTTAGACCTGTGCATATCCTATAAGTAGGCATTTTTACACAGGAACCATTTGCACGTGGTCAAAAAGAAGCGTGTTCCAAAGCCGGCATCCTGAAAGGGCTGAAATAGCTTGATCTTAGGCTGTAAGTTTATCAGTAGTACAGTCCCATTATTTTACGTTATTCGAATCACAAACACATTTCCAACTTTCGGGTGTCATTTAGTAGGGTAGGGAGTCTGTGAATGCACATCGTAAACATGTGAAAATACAGACTATTTTCGACTTTGAGGCAAGGAAACGGAGAGCTCAAGCATGTTACTCTAAGTTTGGCGTCTGGGTATCTGCGCCTGGCTAGAACGGATTTGTAGGATTTCCCGGGCGGAGTCCCCACGGAATAACAGTCGGAAATAGGGCCCATTCTTCTTAGTTGTTGGTATGTCCGTTATTTTGCAGGCATTAAAAACCTACCAGAAACACATTTTCTCAATTTTTTTCATAAAACGATGGGATCATTATCTAATGTATTTGATATGCATATTCTCCTACGTCTGTTGGTTAGGCAGCCCACTAAAATGCATATCTGAATTCCCGAGAGAAAAGCCAAGGTGAAAAGTCTGAACGCTTTGAGTATACCTAGAGTGCTACACTAATCAGGCTGAATCCCTGGTTGTATGAATAAGCAAAAAGCTTCAGACTTTGTGATTTAATATGCGTAAAACCACGAGATGCTGTTCCAGTCACAGTTGTGCCTACTTAAGATGCAGGAGGGTAGTTTCGACTGCTTACAGTACTTCCTGTTACAGTGAGGGAAAGAGAGAGGAAGAGACCCTGAAACGGTAGTGTCAGCTTGTAAAATAGGCTTGTGGAGCAGGTTGACATTTTGTCGAGTTGACTAGCGTTGCCTTACTCGAAGGGTGTTTTGTCTATAGGATCATACTGCATCCGCCAGAGGGAGACGTGATCATGTGATACATAGACAGCCACAAACTTCCTGCTTGTCAGTTAGTCAACTGGCAGCAGCTCTGCGATTTGAAGCTAGACGCCTGACGTCGTATTATTAGCTGTAGGCAACAAAGGTTGGGTATTGGTCTGTCCATGTTTCCGTGCGAGACCCACTCAAATTGTTTCGTCAAATGGTATACCACGTAGGACAACCCAAAATGCTTGTTCACGTTGGGTGAGACTAATTCACTTTATCCAGGAGGTTGTCCAAACCATACCTCAGCTAATATCACAAAATATCGTCCAGATATCGGACATAGGAATCAAGGCCATTTTAACAAAATAAAACTGGTTTTCTCATAAGTATATCTATCAGCATGGGATAAAGGGCGTGACTCATTGCCACTGGCTCAATTTGGCGTTAAGGTCACAAAATATGGACTGAACAATGAAAATACAATACAATAAGAGCATCTTTAATTCTACAGGCAGTGTACCGACCGCAGACTCCTGTCTACGTAAATATCAAAAGAGCTAGGGGTACCGTCCAAAATAAATGTGGTTTTGTACAATGTTCAAGGACAATTGTTGTTCGGTTTAAAGTGTAGGTAAGGGTCTAGTTCAGATCTAGGCTTAAGTTTGGGGTAAGGCCGCTGGTCAAGACTCAGTTAAAGGTTATGATTTGAGTTCAAGGTAATTTTAGGATTTAATTTTAGAATAGAGATAGAGTTAATATTACATTTACGGTCTAGCTTTAGGTTAAGGTGTTTCGATGCATGGCAATATTTACACTCCGTAAAAGGTACCACAAAACCACCTATTTTAAAAAAGTGGTGATTTACCTTTCCCGTTTCCTGTTATGCGACCATACTAGTCCTCTTTTCTGACAAAAGGCGGACATCTAAGTACAGCATGGCCTCTCTAGTGAGAATAGTATTTCGTATTAAATAACTAAAATCACAAGTGTGCTTTAGCTTGCGTGCCACTATTTTGCGCCAAATTGACATAAGTGCTACTTCGAGTGGCACAGGCTAAATATGGACCACATAGGAAGGTCGATTTTGTGAATGATTGCTAGACCGTACAACTCCAGTGGATGGACAGGTACTTTTATCAATTTAAATATCCTTGGTCTTTCATTTTTCGATAGTGTTTTATGTGCTGAACTACCTCAATCTCACTTTAGTACTTGTTACACCACTGATGATTACATCCCTTTTATAAACAAAAAATCTCCAATCATCAACACAATATCACAGAATTCGATGACTTAAGTGTCGCAAATTCATCTATTGTTGCCTGTTTTTTCCAGATGTTCAGATGCATGCAATGAGATGTCCAAATCCTTGTAGTTACCTCCTGCGGCATTGACAATAAAAATTCACGAACATGGATTTCAAATCTTTGGCTTTCCCTGGTGGAGGTGCGTAATTAATCATGTGACAAAATAAAGAAGCCCTTTGATGGAACTCGTATCACTAGGCTGTTTGGTTACTGAACAGAATATTTTTTAGTTTGCCCAGGGTTATTACATCGCGCAATGAGTTGTCGAGAGTCAGGTTTTTGCAATTATGCATTGACCACTACGGAGCCGTTGTAAAAGAAGCATGTGCGTAAATCAGACTAACCCTGTAAATAAACTGCATCCATTTTAATAACTGCTTCATTATCGTCGTTCTGAATCCAATCCTTTTTCAATACATTCGTTATGTTTTATGGATTCCAATGCAGCTAGTTAAGCCGTCGAGTTTCAATATGCCTCTTAAGCGTTGTACTGGTGGAAGTGGAAAGCGTCAAAGTGATTTTTGCTCAGGACGGAGTCGATGCAGTGAAGCTGGTCCGCCTTCGCTTCTGCTTAATCCAGTAGATGCTGAAATTAATACGCTGCGGGGGGCTGTAGTGCACTGTTGCTTTTTGGTCTAATTTCCTGCGACACAGCCGTGCTCATGCCGAGATAGTCGGGGAGTTTCGTTGTTTTAGTCGCCTTTCATCATTTCGTAAAACAAATTTCAGGGTCAGCTTCTGGCATGACGAGAATATGATGCAAGAGGCATCATTAAACATTTTCATACTTCAGTATGAATTGATTATTTGTTAGGATTGTAAGCCTTTTCTAAGAGAATTGTGCAGGGCCCTTCGCATCTTTACCGCAACTAATATCCGCTCATTACCACAAAACACAATAAATTATGCTTCTGTCATTCTTTTTTCTCCGAGACTGGCACAGGAAATCGTTCTAGCACACGCACGCATATCAATGATTGATACCTTGTGTGCCCAGGATGGACCTAATTTGGACAGGTGTGTTGACCGCCATGGCAATTGGTTCTTTCGTTTGTACATTTTTGAAAAAAATTAAACATATACTTAAGCAAGACAACGCTCAAGTAAAAGCTGTACAACTACGTCAACGGAACTTGTAGACTCATTCAAACGGGGATAACAAGGCATATTGCAGCAGAGCCGCGCGGAGGAGCAGTAACAGCTGCGAAGTCGTGGCTTCCTAACCAGTAGTCAGCCAAATATTCGAGCTCTACGAGGCTAGTATTTTCACAAGAGAGTACATGTGAGTTAATCACGACGGCAATAGAAGCTTACGTAGCCCCACTTATTAATCCCTACAACCTGCAAATTTTCCTACGAAAACCGTGGTTATCAGGTTTTATGGACGGGGAATTAGGATACGCAGTGGAATATACTTTAATCAATACTCGACGCATTTCAATGTTACTGTATTTAGAAGTGTTGTTTATTTATATCTGTATATTTTCCTAATCTGTATTACCATTTAACTTATTGCGGAAAAATTCAATTCTCAAGTTGCAGGTTTCTTGAATTCCCCACAAAATTGAAATTTTGATTTGGAGATCGTCTACTTCAACTTACCTGTGGTTCATCTTACCGTTCTGGAGTTATATTAGTATAGTTTGCGGCGCAAAACGCAAAACTTTTGCCATCAGAACAGTAGCCATTCACAAATGACTAACTATCTTTAGATTTTGTGCTTAGACTTTGCCTGAACCGCGTAATATGGTACGCGCGGGAAGCGTAGGAGGGTATGGTCCCCAAGATCGGTGCTGACGATCCGAGTTCACGATTTCTTATTGCAATAACAAGGAAAAAGTGATGATATTCGGAAAGTAATCGAGTCATCTGGGAGCGATCAGAAATTATCGCAAGAAGAATGACTCTGTAAAGAATGTGTCACCTTCCAAAATCGATAGGCGTATTGTGGCATGGTAATTGTATCCTGTCCATACTGCAATTTTTTCGCAATGCACATAATTATCATATAAGATGAAAGTGTCAGGAGTGAATCCGAGAGTTCTGGCTTACAAAACTCTTGTCCAAGAAAAAATAGGCCTTATTCTCAATGATAACAGACGTGACATGAAACCATTTTTCTGCAATTTTTTGTCGCAGCACGGATTGTTTATGTGCCTTTTTCTGAATCTGGATGTAGGAGTGTGCACTCTGCGCGTTTTCTTCGTCACTGCGGAAGGAAAGCTTTCACTGTCAGAATGCATTATTGTTTTGCAGGAACGACTGTTGACTCCGCTCCTCCGCGTTATAATTTCCTTGAGAATGTATGCAACAGTTATCACGGAATATTTGCGAGAGCTTTATGGAAATTGTGAAAACAAGTCAACTGAAAATGAATTTAACTCAAGATCACTAGTTTTTTTTTGCATATCGAGAAGTAATTCAGATTAGTAAAATGCTAGATCTTTGAGTCAAAATAGTAAACTTTTAGCTTTCGGTTCATCTATTGGTTGGACTGTAAGCGGAGCTGTTCCTCAAAACAACGTACGGCACAAGACGCCTGTTGTGATTTTAAATTTCGGATCATCCATAGGTCCATTAAAATGACGTGTCAATCGGTTTCTTGAAAGAATTTATGCAAATATCCTTGATAGTACTACAAATTGTATACCGGTCATATAAGAAAAATCACATATGTCCAATTCCTTTGCTGTTAATGAATGCTTGGCCGTGTACTTTATAAGAAAAATCTATATGCACAGGTATAGCGTCGTGTCAAAAGATATCGTACACTTCTAATTGCAATCATTACTAGAACCAAACTAGGCTATTCCTTTGAGTGTATTTTGAAGAATACGCGACTTTCACGAAACTAAAAATATCAGTATATTGCGCAGGTGCGAACTTAAATATTGCCGAATTGTTAACGGCATTGACAAACAATAGATTTAAGTGCTTAATAAATAAGTCACTAACATTGCCAAATGCACTTTTTGCCTGCGGCTGGATATAAGGACACTCAAAGGAAGCATCCCGCTGCATTGAAAATGAATTGGGACAAAATGGCGCGACAATACACATTGCAAAGTTACGTAAGTAAAAGTTCTTGGTGGAACACGCTTTTCCGAATCTACGATATTATTTTTCAGGAACGTTCGTTAACTTTACATTTTTTTATATCCTGTTGATCTCAATTCGGTAACGTAAACCACTGTCTTGCTACCTAAATAGTGCGTTTTATAGAAGAGCTTTAGAACCAGGATCTACAAAGGAGTGAAAAAGTGGAAATTTAATTTTCCTTTTCCGATGAAACTCTATTCGATAGCCTTCCTTCACCTCCGGAACCTGTAAACTGCGGCTGCGGCACTCAGCAACATTAGAAATTTGAAGAGAGGACGTTTGGATGCCTGCCTTTCGGCCTAAGAAATTCACGAAAAATTAAAAAGCCAATCTTCGGCCTACAATTATCTCGGTTGTCACTCTTTTCGGTATACAAAGTTGCCCCTTAAACGAATGTCGTAAATATAAGTAAAAAAACTCATGCGCGCTGCTGTACTCATGCACATTTCGTCTACAAAATGTTTTGAGCAGCCTCCTCTAAAATACTTCATAATGATATATAAATTACGCGTTTTAGTTTCTCATACAGCAATTAATAGCTGCATGTTATTGTCTAAGGAATAGAGTTGCAAAAGAAAGCTTTTTCTCCAGCTCTTAATAGAGTGAAATGTCTCATAAAAACTGCCTGCAAGGGAATAGTGACTGGTATTTGAATCAGTAGGAAGGCTAGGAAAGAACCAGGTTATGTTTTGGATAGTCTTGTATTCTGCTCATTTTTAGAAATAATTATTTCATGTCGTCATGATTTTTTAATTATCCTCTTATATTACTCTTCCATTTTCCATTTAATGCGTCAAAATTTTTTCCAACGTCAATCAAAAGGTACATATTCTCAGTAGAGCTTGCGTTAACTTTCATGAACATAAGTGTGACAGCATCAGCTGGAAACATCGCTGAGCACGAATTTAATTCGGATGCCGGCGGAATTACTAAGCAATCATATTTTGGGTGTTATTTAACTATATAACCAGGTTGTTTGAAAAGGAAATTATCCGTAAGATGAAAACCTATATGGGCTCAATATTCTAGGATCAATCCTGCGTGGAATATTTTGACAAATTGAATACTGGGATTTAAGCTTTAGGAAATTTACTGATGAAACAAAGGATGATATGAAGCTACTTCCGATCTTGCGTAAGGTAAGGCCTATTAATCTCTATGCATTGAACTAAAAACCAGACTTATTCACTAAAACATGTTCCGGGATTAAATCCACTCATTGAATCAGATTAATTTGACCAAATCTATGCTTATTTATCAAGTCTAATTTCTACATGATCTTTGTCTGTTTTTCTTGACGTACTATAAACAGTAATTCACGCTTAGAGGGTTTCTTGGAATGTAAATTAATACGTTTTGTATTTTCATCGGTTATTAATTCATCGGTTATTAATTCATTGCAAATAATTATTCTTAATTGGGTAAAGAAAACTCTTGTCTTCTCTCCACATTTTTGAATTTAATAGCATGATCTTCGTCCGAAGTGAACAAAGATGAATCTACTAACTGTTCACCGTAAAGGAAACGAATTTCTAATTCGAGCGAACCTCCGAGTCCCAGAAAGTAAGTGACAACACTTTGATGTCCTTTCGGGGATAGTAACATTATTTGCCTGAATTTCGGGGACTTTTACACCCGGGTTAAATAGTGTTGGCTAATAAAGGCATTCTGTGTATATCACAAGCCGCTGTGTAGCTTCCGGTGGAGCACGATACTTATCTCCAAGGCAAACAGCGTTGCGTGAATATCATAACCAATAGATGAGCACCCATCTCAAATCGGTAACAGTTCCGATCAAAGTAGACAGGAGGACAAGGACACATCTCGGTTTGAAGAATGTCAAAATTTGATCGAACATTTAGCGCGGTCGACCCCAAGGGTTGCAAAACTGGGGTCAAGTATGCCCGGTTGATGACGGTTAAGGCGTTATAAATAGCCATTTCTGTCTTCCTTTTCTTTCTATTTAATATAATTCTGTCTGTAGAAGGTCTTGACCGTAAATTCAAACCTTTCGGTGATAAAAAGTATCTTTTGAATTATTTGAATTTATTTCTTTGAAAAAATTCAAAAGCAACTTTTATGTATGCATTACTCATAAAAGATATGCGCAACAGCTTTATAAAATGTTACATACAGTTCAGATTGCTCTTAAAGTTTGCAAAACTTCAGTGTTCTCTTAAATAGAACTTCAAGTAAATCTTAAGCTGTTATATCTTCATGTATTTTTTCCAATTTAATTCACGGTAGTGGACATCTTTCAACAACATTTAATAAGATGACCTCACAACAGATTTTTGATTTCAAATATTGCGTTTTCGGAACGATTACACACACTTAAACTTTCGCACTCAAAATTTATCTGTGTTATTTTATATAACTGTGGCACAGTTTAAGTGGAGACTGGTAGGTACCAGTATTCGTGCAGTTTTAATCATGAAATAAAGTCATAGACAATATCTTAATATCCAGGGTTTTTAGCCCTCCAAAAGTGTTTCAGAATAGCAAATGAATTTTTATTTTTTAAAAATAAAATATGCAGGTTTTGGGTATGTAAAACTGTTGAGTGTCCAGGAGCTATTGTAAACATAGCCTGTTTTAGCTGCTTTGTAAACATCACTGTTGACACATAATCTCCCTTTTTATGTCCAAATATTTTTGTCCAAATTACAAGCCACCGTGTGACTGCCAGTGGGGTTCATGAATGAGTCCAAAGGCATCGCAGGCAAGTGAGTTCCTTGAGCGATCATTGGATATTCATAAAAGAACAAATTTTGTTATTTATCTTCAAGTTATGTTTCCACAGTTCCCGTTGCCCTTCAAACCTTTTGTCATTATCGCTTTGTATATTAATATGGTATTAGTTTAAGACATACATATTAATGATAATGATCCACTTTTGGCTGACTGCTTGAATCTTTAAATGTTTATCGCTACCCCAGTTACAGGCAATCATTAGCAAAGGTACGTTTAGTGATGATATTCTTTAATTAATTGGATTTGCTTTTTGTTAATTGCTTGAATCAAGGATGAAGCCAGTTTTATATAAATCGAGACAAAGCAGGTTATATATAACTTTCAAAAGTATGTGTACATAGAAACTTGTACTGGAAAGTCAATGAAACTAATACGCATCCCTTTCATTCGATGTTGCCTAACAGAACTTTTTAACTTGCATTTATCCTGTAATTTTGCAAAAACATGAGTATCTTAATGACAAGTCTTTATTTTTCACAAACTGGACTTTTCGGTAACAGTGCAATCACAGGACACTAACTTATCCCTCACCTATGAATGTGTGATCTATATCATCCTCATCGTCCACTGTGTCAAGCATTCGTCCAGGCCGTCGATGAACGAAACCAGTTACAAACCATACATTGAAAACTTCAGTGGATTGTGTGCTAAAGGACATTTTATTTTATGAAACACAGAAATTCAGAACAAGCAACGCAGGCTACAATCAAGAAGATAAAACCGAAAAATTGGAAAATATGAAAAAAACTAAAAAATGATACTACAGGTCCCCAACATGAACACTTAGTGGACTTCTTAGCCCGGTGGAGGCATGAGTAAATATTGGGAGGAATGTCTACAAAACTGCTTCTGTTGCTACTAACTTATTGTGATTTGCAAAATAGGAACGTGATCGAAACATATGTATAACAAGTACCCTATCGTTAAATACGGCACAATTGCTCCAAAGACAGTTAACTTAAACATATTGTGCTTGAATACTGTCGTGGTATTGCATAAAGACTTGTAAATACATATATGAAATATCGGCCATCAATTTTGTACTAAATATTCCTATGAAAGAAGATAAAATTGCAGAAGTACACCGCACATACTGACGTTTCGTAAAGCTGTTTACTGTAAGGTCAAATTTGTTTCTATGTATTCGTCAAACGCTAGATTAAATTACGATAATCGTTTCATAAAAGCACAAACATCGTTGACTTTGCACAACTTACTCTGGTTGAAGTATTATATTTCAGTAGCATCACCTTCATTCGACTTTAAACAAGAGCCTATCTCTCTTGTCTACGCTATAAATTAACAAATTTATGGTGCTTACCCATAAAATCCAAACGTTTTCAAAAGAAAACTCCTATTACGCAAATGCAGCTCATGTTGCGTCCCTCGCATTCTTACAGTAGTCTTATACTGGTTGTTTTTCAAAATAAGGCATTTTGCTAATAAACCTGTAATATTGCGTTGTTTAGAAGTAACAGCTCTTCTGGAAAAGTGGAATATACCGAATAAAAGTGGGAATTGGGCAAACTAGGAAGACTTTAGTTTGAAATTAAGAAGAAGGTTGTTCATGAAAAACCAAGCAAATAAAGCAGCAAAGGTAGACATTTGTAAGGAAATAATAGTTTTCGAAAATTGTCGAAAATGTATGCTTCCATATGACGTCCAATACAACGTATGGCTGTTGCCAAATAGCCAAAATTTGAGTATAAATTTAAACAAATACTTTTACAAATATTGATAGTTAATTTTTATGTATTTTAACTTGTCTGCATTATCGTAAATTAAATATTAAACCAATGTTTAGCGAAACATTTTTAATGAGCCTTTTGTCATTGAAATTAATTTGTGTATTGTATTTTAATTTAGCACAAAAATTCTAACAGACTTTTCCACATTTGACTTACAAGTCACTGCTAGCAAGTATTTGCATGCATATTGCCTGCTGTGATTGTGCGGCTTTGCACAGAAATATTTTTGAGCATGTTAAGTTCACATAAATCATGCTTATTTACTACTACATCTGTAATTAATTGACAGCTATAAGAGCTGAAATTTATCTTTCTAGCTCACGAGCCATTTTATTAATTTTTTGTATTTATTTTATTGACTAGGCTTACACGTCATAGTTCATCTGTTTAATAATGATTAAACAATCATTATTCGTCATGATTTATTGAAATAATCCTAAGCTGAACATTTAAGTCATTGTTCGCAGGAAAATTTAAAATTTAAAAAGATAAAAAGTTTTGTATGTTGTGTTTGGAAACCATTAAGAGTTTAAAAATGCCTCAGAAATTTAAGTTAAACCCTCATTCTATCACATTATACCTAAACTCTTTATGACAAAAACTACAAATAAAAGAGAGAGAATTTCGGAGTATTTTCAGCTTCCACGCATGGTATGATTTCATTCAAGATTAATATTTGTCGCAGTCGCAAAATGTATGCATCTGTAAATATTTGCATCAATAAATAATGCGCGTTCAGACCAGTATGAAAAAGCCCTGTAGATAGATAGGTCGCTTTCTGCAAAAACGCCCATGGTTCGCTAGAAAATCAATTTGCAACCACAACTGTTCACTTATTCCTCATCTGGTCACTCGTGTGACATAGAAACTGAACTTGTAGGCTTTGAGCATCACTGGGGGAAAAATGGGTAGTCTGACTTTTTGTTCCAGTGTCGACTGCATGAGAAAGCCAAGTGATGGCAACTTTGTAGGGGATTCGGGGTAACGTCTGAGCGGCCTTTATATCAAACGCGCGGAATGCGCATGTCTGACTAAAGGAGTTGGAACAGCTTGCCATCACCACCTGGCGTCTAACAGAGTAAAAATTGTCCGTACAAACGTTTTTTGTAAACGGTCACCGTACCTTTGTTTGAAAGACTAAGTTTATAAATAAATACACAGCGGTGTGATCTGAAACAGCAGTTGGTCTGTATTCTCAACACCTCTAAACACATAAAAAAAGAGCTTGAGAACAATAAACGTAGGCTCAACGCGTCTCGAAGAAAAATAAATCATTAACATAGGCCTTCCTCTTCTGCAGTTTCACTGACGCATGCTTTTGCACTCTTCCTAATATACCTTACGGTGCCCCGCCCTCGATATCCGTTTTCACTGACTGTGTTCTGCAAATCCTGGCGTTCTGTTTGAACATTGTTTTAACACTCTAGGCACCAGAACCCGCAATAAATTTCGGTCTAAGGCAAGAAAACTGTGCCAAATTAATTTATTGTCCCTCTGAGACGTTCCCACGGAAAACGTTGCCTTGAATGTATGCACTTTCGCTTCTGTACATAAGGACATCGGGGAACGCGAAGTCGCTGTCCACCTCTGGCTCTGCAGCCAATTTGTGCAGCAAGGGGTACGCCTTGTCATTGCTATCAATGCTGTAGCTTGCTATTGGTAACATGCTGACCTGGAAATATATATCCTTGATTAAATACTCTGGACTCGCTCGCTCAATATATCTTTCAAAAACGGTGAACCAACCACCGCATTTCTATTTGCCTGTATAACTGACCGTTGCAGCTACAATACAAATTTTACGTTCATCGCGTAGTTAACTGATAAGCTTTCTATTGGAATGCCTAACTGGTAGGCTATTTCCCAATATTATAACATAGGTAGTTTACTGATTCTACTACAATTTATTAAGGGTGAAAGGAAGGTAAATATAGCGACAGTATAACCTGCTCCCGATATGTTTATGCTTGCAAGCGTTGGTAAATTCAAAGACGCGTTTCAAGTTCCCCGGTCTTCCTAATGAATTTATGAAGACCATGATCATAAAAGGCATTTAGATACCATTCAAACAAGCATTCCATATGGCAGTCGAAAATTGTATTTTGTGGAATTAGGACGTTGCTACAATAGCGACTGAACGAATGTAAGCAAGAGATGATAATATGGAACAAATTTATCGAACCCATTACGCTTTTATTATTAGTTCTTATTTAGAAAACGAAACAAGCGTATACATTTGGCTTAGTGGATATTAATTGCGAACTTTGTAGTAAAACGACTTTCGTTTGCGCAATTCTAGCCTCAATAAATTTTCAAAAAGGTCGCAGAAGTCTATAAAACCTAGCCTACTTAAGTCATCCAATTTGCGCAGTTTCCGCGGACTTAATGAAGTTTGAGATCAGCAAAATTAAAAAAAGACCTTCAGAAATAACGCCAGTGAATCAGCGTGCCTCTGGACTGGTATTTAAGGGTTTGTTTCTTAAACACGAAGAAACTATTGGGTTTGCCTCACTTTTAAACTTTGAAATGTAATTTTGTATATTAAGCAACTTGCACAAGACATCAGTGTTTGGATTGGTGCATACGGCACCTCAGACTGCCGTGGATAAATGATTCGTCCAGTGATTCGCTTGTTACCCAATGGGCAGCGTAATGTCTCTGCGTTTATTTGCATGCGTTCCAAAGGGGTGGGAGGAAAAATTTTTAGTTTATTTCGTCACCGGATCCTTGAGAGGAGAGGAACCGTTCAGGATGCTTAATCTTCAGTACTTAAACAACTGCAAGAAGTTACCTCCTGTAGTGCTTGAGGATGCTAGAATCACTGTCAGCCTTCTTGTATGCTCCTCATTTGCCATACTGCTTGAATTGATTGCCCTAATTGTGCTTGCTCGACACAAAGCCAAGCGCTTTGGCTCAATGCGCAAAAGTCTCATTGCGCTGACATCCATTGAAATGTGGCTGAATACATCCATTTTTGTGCATAAAGTGTGGGAGGATTACGGTTCGCCTCATCCCGAGACCCTGTTGTCATACATTCTAGCTGCCATTCTTTTTAGTCTACTCAACAGTGCAATTTGTTCTCGCAATTGGTGCGTTACACTGATTGCGCTCTCACGTTGTGAAGCCATCACTCGTCCTCTGGCTCATCGATCGTCAAAGCAGCTTTTAAGCCCTAATCGACAGCTAATTCTGCTTGTTTTTGTGATCATTTTGGGGATAATATTCAGTGCCGTCCGTTTAACTTTTCTTAACATTGTAGTTTGTACTAATCTGAACAACACTGTGATACGATTACCGCCAGCGAATAGTACAAACGCAGGGCGATTTGAAAAAGTATTTTTTGCATATCAGTCAGCAATTCCGATCAGCATTGTGGCCTTGGCGACTGTTTTTATGATTTGGACTCTTTTAAGACCAAAAATAGCAGCAGCCAAAAGAACGCCTTCTTGTCCAAAAATCCAACGGCAACTTCAGTGTCCCTCGACTGCCCACGGGTCGCATAATCATGGTAAAATTTTACCACGTGGTTATGAGAAAAGGAATGTCTCAAGGATGACAAATCAAGTTCGGGCAACGCGCACAATCTTCTTTATTGCCGCAGTATTTACAGTACTGGAGGCTCCAGTGTTTTTCATAATTGTGTTCGAGAAACACATTGAGTCAGACGTCAGAATAGTAATTGTGCAATTATTAAAATTCCTCATAATTCTGGATTCATACACGAACATTGCCATTTACTTGCTGACAAGCGAGCACTTTCGGACTGAACTAATACGGATGCTGACTTGTGGAAGATACAGGACAGAAAAGGCGCATTCCCAAATTCGGAACACAAAATTGGCAATCCAACGTCCATCACAAACTCCACTGCCATCACAGGCCTCGCCTCCAACTCGTCGGACTACAAATACGGACATTCTATAAGTATATTTGTAAGGAAAAACTATGTTACATCCAGTTTGAAAAACTATCTTTTTGTTGCAATTCCGTTTGAACATTTTTCTGCAAATATGAGTACGAGCTGATAATCGGCTGTCTGTAGATAATAATTAACATGTATGTGAAAATATATTCTCCTTAATAATATTTGAATGTGACATTATGTAACTTTCGAACGAATAATGGAATTTCATAGGGAAACAGGAAAAATTGCGATCACATCGGCTTGATGTAATCTGCAACAAACGTTTCCGATGAAAAACGAACCGAGTATTATCCCTTGCTTTGCTCTGGAACAATCATAGATTACTACACGTGCGAATGAAAGGCTTCACTTTCTCATACTTATCGGCGAAGCAGGAGACTAAGCGTTATCAGTACAGGCAAAAATGCGAGTCCCATGCTATTGTGTATGCTAATGTCTCTGAAACGCGACGGATTTCGGAACTTTAGGTGAATAAAAACCATGTTCTAGCGATTGCATCTTTTTCTTCTCAAACTAAATGTTACCTTGGTTGTGTTGCTTAAATTACATTAAGAAGCCAAAGCAACGAGGGATATTTGATTATGAGAAGTTAAGAAGCTCGGTTCATGAAAAATTCAGAGACTAATTTAATACAAAAGCGACTTGATATGAAACATATAAAGCCTTTGAGATCGTGTTGTGCACAGGTCTGATGTTAAATACTCTGATAGTCGCCAATCGTCTCTTATGCGTTTAAAGATGAAATATTTCAATTTATGTTTGCAATTTCCTTTATGACCAACTATATGCCTTATGCTAGAACAAATCCCGGAACTAAGTATTTGAGGTCTGTGGAAGAAATAATTCGCCCAATGTCAGTCCCATACGTTTTAATAGTGCTCAACCATAGCAAACTTCGAGTTTACATTTTAGGTAGGAATCGTTCCATTTGGTTTATGAAGGCTTTAATTGTTTGACTGAGCACCGCTTGCTTACTTTGGGAAAACTTGCAGTAAGGCGGACTTACTGTAGTCAATAATATAAGGAATAAATGTATAACATTGAATATTAAATTTTTTTATTGCACAACAACTGGGTCAACTGAATTAGTCAAATCTGCCAACTCCTCTAATAACTAAGTGAGCCTAGTAGACATACTAGTGGATTCTAGACGATTGCTTAGGCAATCCTGCATGGGCAGTCAGCTTGCTGTTCTGTAATGGTGGATTCCATACGAGCGGTAATTTGGGTGGGTAAAATTGACCCAAGTAAGGTGACCTTCATAGCTCAATGGTAGAGCGTTGGCTGGGCAAAAGCCTTCCATGCTGTGTGGGTTTGCCCCCCACCGAGATCGCCAATGTTTCTCAATTGGATCAACCGAATTAAGCACAGCTGCCAAAACCCCCCAACAAACTGGGATTTATAAACCGTTTAGAAAATTTAATTTTCTAAAGCAATATCTTGCAAATCAGCAGACAAGGTATTTCGTTGGTCGTTAGTTTCTTTTTGGCTCTCGCTATTTGCACTCATTTTTAGTATAGCTAAAACATTTTAGTGTCCACAAACACCTGGCGACTAAAATATTAAAGACGAAGAGCTTATCCTGTGAAAAATCAGTAGGTATTGCTCTTTACGTTTGGTTAAACGGGATTAATCTTCGGAAATTACGTATTTCTGAAATGCAAACTTGAAATTAAATGCCGTTCCTGGTTCCAATAATTTGCAATCATTTAACTTTCTCGAATTATGATTGAAGAACATCTGTTGTTTGATCATTTGTACGCTTTTATGTGCAGCTTTAAAATATAAAACCCAAACACAGCAATAGTTTAAATGCAGCGGGATAGTTCTTGCTACTGGTATAAAGAAAATGAGGTTCTAGATAGAATAGGTGCATACAATTTCCCTGTAGTACAAACGACCTTGGACTTAATTCCAGAAACCTCTCCTAGCTTTCTGTGCAAACTGTAATCCTAATTTTAAAGTTTAACTTCCTAACTGTAATTCTTACAACAACTTCAGGGCTTACCTTTGCAGGAAAACGAATTGCAACATTTCAATAAGCCCTAGCTTATGGACATTTATTATATCCGGATACTTATGACTGTGTTGTACAGCTTCAACCTGAAAAAACCATGTGCTTTTCTAACGTATTTTCAGACTTCATTTATGTGTTCCTAATGGAAATTTTCCGTTTTATCGCATGTTAGCACTTATAACACGGTGCATACCAAATAAACGAGTCCATGATTGATCTCATTAGATGAATTGTTCATTAAGAAGGAGGACTTAGGGGAACTTCTTATGTTGATTTGCATTAATTGCCATCCCAAGCCATTACATTACGTCTAGCATGCAACCTTTTGGTGCGCCTCCTCTCGCCTACCAGCAAAAATAATTTTTGAAATAATAAATGCTTGCGTGCAATGCTTTTTTCCCTTTTTTACGATGCATAATAACTTCAAATATATTTTATTGTAAAGCCTCTAAACTATTTCTTGTGCATCCACCTTTTGTAACATTTCGTTTACTTAATTTGTAAATCCATAATAAACGCCTCTCATGGTTTCATCGTGTGTTCAATTTTAAGATTATTAAAACCAAAAGAGATTTGCTTAAATTTAGTCATTTCGTTCTCTTTAGTAATCAGCCGTTGGAACGAAAAATAAATTCATCTCCTAACAGTAGTTTGCTCACTGGTGGAAAGTGAACACCAAACTTAGGTAGGGCAATTTAACACAAATTTAAGGTTGTTATTTTTTATACAACGATTTTACGTGTAACAACCGGTTGAATAAAAAAGAATAAAATTCAAATGCGTTTATTAAGGGGGAACCGTGAGCAAAATCGTGCAAAATTCAATTTTTTTATGCTTCAGGAATTTTCTACGCTATTCCACACTGTGGATTATGAAATCTGGTTAATGCTATTTAGGCTATAAAAGAAGATAAATATTAATCAAAAATGTTCTACCTTAACCTTTTTAGAGAACTAAAAATGGTGTCCTGCCTTTATAAATATTATGTAAATGCATATATGGGAAACAACGCCATTTTAGGAAAAAAGGCTAACAAGGTTTTAAAAAATTTGCTTTACAAATCTGTTATGCCGTGTGCTATTAAGGAAAATGATAAACATGTGCAGCTATAATAGCGAAAACTCTCAAAAAATATGCCTGCAGTTGACTACAAACAAATAAGAAAGCTTAAAACCGATTGGGCAGCAGATAACCGGTCTCTTAAAAGTCTTATTATATATTCTGAGATTCGTTTTTGCAGCTGCATTTCTAAGAAGGGCCTTGACTATATAGACTTGAAAAGCAAAATAAAATGTTCTTTGATTTTCAGCTGACAGCGTATTCCTTATTTTAAGACAATCCATGAATTAGTCAATTTTTCTTTATTTTTGCCTTATCTTACCTTTTGAAAAACTTAAGTATGTAAACATTCCACCTTAAAGATCCAATTAAAAAGTGCTTTTTAGAAAATAAAATTGCTGCAGAAAGTTTTCTAATAAGACATTGGCCTGTCATTCAATGACTTATCTGTGCAAGATCATTTTACCAACACTGTTGTTTGTGACTAAGTTTGTCTATAAATAGAGGCTATGTAGCCATTTGCATAAGGAAGTACTCTGAGAGCGAACGTTTTCGGTAAAAACTTTATCGAAGAATCTTGTGGGACGACTGGTAAAGCACGAAGAACAGGATCAATATTTATTAGCAACCGCATAAAAAGACTGAATATCTTAAAATTTTCTTCAACATTTCACGAACGATATGAACTTGATCTTAATCGAATACTAAATAATTACAAAGGAATGTGACAGAAGAAAATGCTTCTTTATGTACACAAAATTGTACGTTTACGATTACACCTGACAAGTATATTTAAATGTGTTAGTCGTTGACTGGCACGTCCACGTGAGCCTATTAACTGTCTTATATCTGCGCAACTGAGCAACAATCTTAATACCTTAGTAAAACGTATAACATACTATGAAAAAAACAAAAAAGCAGCCGGAATATCTCATGAGACAAATTTTGCCAGCTGGAAAACAACCTTATTTTATATTGTAAGCAATAGTGATAAGTGTATCACACAAAGAATATGCCTTTCTTTTCATTGAAGGTCACTATTTCATTAAGTTCAATTATATTTTATTCAAAACGTGCATAAAAATATTTTTTATACTCAATACTTACTGACTGTTATCTTTTTCCAATTCTGTACTTGATGGAAGAGCTCGTGCATCATTGGCTGCTTTTAATGATTTTCGCGACCTGCAGTGTCCATTTATGGAGAGTCTTATTTTTCCATTTATAAATGCGGCTTGGAAACCGTGACTGTAGGTGAAAGATCAGATTCAGTTCAACTTTATACAGGAATCTCACAATTTTCTTTGAAGAAAACAGCACCTATTCCTTAAACCTTTAATTTTAGAAGGCAGTTTAAGTATAAGAATTATATTTTGCGTATGTTTTTATGCAATATACTTAAATTTGAAACAAGTGTCCCAATCCAACAGAGTGCACTTTCTGCAGGTGGCTGGAAAGAATATACTTCAAAAGCCGGCATCGTAATTTTAGAGAAATAGCTTAGGTATAAAATGTGTAATGATGAATCTCGGTTTCATCATCTCCCAAAGAAGAAGAAGACTTGCTTGTTTGCATCGTCAGAGTAAAGTATTGGTTGTTCCTGCGTGCCGGGACTGCTTCAGTCCTGCTGCATGCCTGTTATTAAATCCGTGCTCAACGCACGAACTTTGACCTGCTTGTTCGCTGCTGACTGTCCGTGAGATTGACCGCTAGCGGTCTCGTGTGACCTTTGTCCCCTCTGCGGCTGTCATAATTGTTGGCAAGTCAATGCGCGTACTGGCCTGATAATCGAATTGAAAAGCGATGGAAAAATATGTACGTTGTAGCAGGGAGTACCAATTTTTCGAGTGTTAACTTTTGAAGAAAATCAAAAAGGAGCCGACGTTATATAATAAATGAAATATTTTGGTATGTCTGTAGGACATTCCCACCTAGCATTTCAGAATTTCGTCAAGCCTTTTATTTTATGGGCCAGTGACTGTCATTTTTAAATGCGATATTGGAAGAAATTGGAGCAACTGTACAAGCAGATAAATTTCCCTGCACGACAAAATACTTCATTTATTGCAGTCTGAATAAACACTGTTTTACTTTGTGAAGTAAACTAAGAAATTCGCAAGTTACTCTTATTTTTATATTAGATGAAAAACTGAAGCTTATGCGACTACGCATGTTCGCTGACTGCCATGGATATGATAAAAAGAGGAAAGACACCAAAGTAAATTGCTTCCCCAATTACGGATGGCTGCTATCAATGTCAGAGCTACTTCCGTCGCTGTTGATCTTCAAAACTATGACTAATTATATTTATTTCCGATAAGAGCAGCTTACACATAACAATGTCATCAACAAGACCAAGGCCATCAAGACCGGATTCTTTGATTAAATAGATGCTAGATAGGATGCAGGGTGGTTGGCTAGCTGTAAAAGGTAAAAAAAGATCCAAAGTTATTCCCAACGGTGTGACAGGAATCAATTTATCCCGCCCGCCGAAGTGGTCTAAGACTCTTAAGACAACGTGACTGCATCGTTGCTCAGCCATATGGTCAAAGATGTTGTAGAATTTAAAGCAGCAAATCCAACATTTCAAGGGTGTCCTCAACCAAAATTGTGCAATCGGCGGAAGTGCACGATCACTTACAGGTAATTTCTGCTGTTTTCTATTCATTAGAAAGTGAGGCAGCATTAGAAAATGCCTATGATTTGGCAGCGGGACAATACCTACCAAAACATACTACTATGAGTGTTTTCCTTGGCAATGTAAAAGGCAAAACGTAATTGGTGTAGCAAGGAACTTTGCAATAAATGATGAATGATAAATTCAATAAAAATTTCAGTGGTAGATACCCGTAGTCAATAACAAAGTAGTCGAAAAATTGCAACGCCCAAATTTATAAAAGGCAAAAAACCCATGTTCACTAGAGTCTGTCACATGTGTACAGAAGAGAAATTTAGCAATATGAGTAAGAGGCAGTTCTTAGATCAAATCACTGTCAATAAACTTAGAAAGTAGGAAACAACAGGCAAATAGATCGGGTATAATTTCTATGGAGATAGACGCAAAGACGTTTCATTGTAAGTTAACAAAAAATAGCAAAATGCCGCAACCTGCAAAAGACTGGTAATCACACGTACAACAGCATTGAGTAGGGTTGCAGTGCTGATTATCATGTAGTTTAATTGCAAGTCTTTTCAGTCCCGCCAGTAGGCAGGCTCTTTATGAAGTTTTTTTACTGCTTATAAAACTTAGATTATGCAATAGACGGCTACTTATAAAGTATGCATTTTTGTCATGGATATTTACTGTTTGTACATATTAAAATACATTTTTTATGAAAAACATTGACAATTATATATTCTTTTCTGTGCTCTATTCATAGCAAATTTCACCTTTTCTAAGTGTCCTACTTCAAAGGTAGGTATATTTTGGTTTTAAAAAGTATCTTAACGCCAAATAATTTTGAAATTTACCGACTGCTGCAGGTGAATTCAAGGTTTCTAAAACGCATGTTATGTAAATTCAGTTAAATGAAAAAACTGTTTGGCCTACAGTTTAAAGAAGATGTCGCACAGTTCTCATGCGATTGGCAATGTACGTGGATCATGTTGTATACATTAGAGGCAGTATTAATAAATTGACGGATAAAATAATATATAAATGAAGACCTCACAGTCATTAAAAACCCCATAACCATCAATTTTTCTAACACCGGTGGATACCTTTTCGTCGATTATAAAATTTAAAGAAGGTGTAATTTGCTACAAAATGACTACAGGAAAGAATAGTTTTGTGCATGTTTTCTATAAAATGTATGTGAATTTATACAGGCAGTCAAAATCCATGATACATATGCATGCTATGTAAGAAGCCATTTCTACAGAATCCATCTTTTGTAAGTGATCAAAAAGGAGCTCAGTAAAAAGCCAGCATCCTGACGTGACTAAAAAGACTTGAGATAAGCCTACACGACTATCAGTATTGCAATCCGATTTTTTACTGTTTTTCGAGCGTCTACCAGTCTTTCGCAACTTCAAGCATTTCACTTGCAGCACCCGTCATACTGTAGTCAACCTGATGGATATAACCCCTTGTTGTGAAAGTGGATACTTAACTAAATTCGGGGCACAAATTCTCTACAGCTCGTAATATCACTTGATCTTTTTCAGACAGTAATATTTACAAACCTTTATGATACTGTGTTTTGCAGCCAAACTGATCACGATGTACTGAGGACCTACACACCTTGTCAAAATATCTACTATCGAGACAAGCAAAATAGGTCTTGTGTTTGCGCTTAAAAGTCCACCTATTTGCAACTCGTTGAATATGAATGCGGGCAATGTGCCACGGTGCAACAGTTTGCACTAGACGAACAAATATTCGAGTATTCTTTGTGCTGTTTTGCATGTCACTGAAGAAGGCAACATCACACACTTCAATCGCGACTCTCGCATCTCCTCGATCAGAGTACTTTAGGGACAACAGTCTTTGTCCGGGATCTTCCACCTTATTCTCAAAGTAAATCTCAAATTGACTAACAACTTTTCAATAATGCACAGTATTTTCATCATTATAGCACAATTCCACTTGAGGCACGTTTAAAACTGACCACTACTGGAGCCGTCGTGTTCACCCGAAGAGGTTCACTGCAGTTTTGTCTCCACTGAACACTGCCTTTTACAGCATCATATTTCACTGTGTATTCATTTGCGTGCTGAACTATTTGCAAGGTCCGCTCTGCAGATTTCGTCTCACCAGCACCATCTCCTGATTCTGAATTCGTCTCGGCCTTAGCCACGAATTATAGTGAATTTCCTTTTACACTCGGTACCGAAAAGTACAGATTCAAGCTCAAATTTTCTTCTTATTCGTTGCCCGTGGAGCTGAGCCACTACAAATGCCTTTAGAGCTGCATTACTTTTACGACTGGAACAACTACTTGAATCTTAATGACAAGAGTTGGCAGGAATATCAAAGGTTTAAGATTTCTCTGCAACACGCTTTGTCCGATTTATTTTATTGGAACATTTACTCCGAGCATTTGATCTCTCTCTTTGAACGTGTGAACATTAAAGAAGTTCAATTCGACCAATAAGTGGGAAAACGTTGAGCACGTTTTATGACAATTCGGTATACCCAAGTAACGCGCGTGCTTATTCCATATGCAAATAGTAATTTCTGTAGTGCGATGCTTCTGAATAAACTATGAGGAATAAATCAGGGGCAAACTCCGACGTAAGATACCCATAGTGAAGAACTGAGCATTTGGCCAAATACAGCGCCCGACTCGAGAAAACGAAAGAAACGCGTGTTCACCAGCAAATGTCGACGGTTCGACCATCGGGTTCGACGAACTCCACGGCAGGCTTCAGTAAGCTGAAGGCAAGCTTGGCAACTTATGTGGTAATTAGTTTTAAATGGTAGCAGACTTGCGTTGCATCTACTGCGCTCTCTCCACCTCCTCCACTTGTGTCCGGCGTTAAAACAGAGTCTGCCCCACGTGCACAGAAGAACAATTAAACAGTACGAGGGAGCCGTAGTTTCAAGGTCATTATCGATGTGAAGAAACAAACGAGGTAAGGCACAACATGCAAGAAGGTTCATTAGAATTTCAGTAAACATGGACGTGGATAATTCCTAAACTATTTTCAATAAAGGATAACAAGCATGCCGTCTATTTCCAGGAATTCCATAACGAGAAAGTCCTTGAAGACCACGAATGCCCCTGTGGCGCTTCTATGCATACACGAGAGGAACCGGTTACGCCGTGATAAACACAGTCACATGTTCCTTCTCGATATTGAAAGCAAGCTTTTTGACCGAGTTTGACTAATCTGAAGCTGCGGTATTAAGAATCACATAGCAGAGTGCAAAAAAATGTGAAACCAGAAGAAGAATCTTCGTTACCAGCTACCTGTGAGAAAGGTGCCGGGAAATTGGAACTTGTTTCTTTAGCAAAGTTTTGGCATGTTGTAAGATCATAGAGACGCGGAAGAATTATTTTTAAGTTGCTTATTTAGAGTAATTCACACAAAATAGCTGAACTGAGTGATGTCACGTGCCACAGGCAGTGGCTGGGTATCAGAGGTAATTGAAATGACAAATAGGTAAACCAGGGCTAGATACACGCTCCCGCCATATCCAGCCTCATACATTTCTGCCACGTTACTGACCGTATACCACGCTCAGTATCGTTAAGTTCAAGCATCAAAAAGAGATTAAATGAAAAATGACCAAAGTTCTTATTGCTATGGATTAAAAAGTGTGAGGGAAGTAGGACGAGCAAAAAAGTGTGGATAGCTTTGCCATCGGCTGCTAGAAATCTGGACTAGACATTACCGCAAAGAAGATACGTTAAAATCCGACACCAGTATCAATGGAACCCATCCAACAACACTAAATAAAATTGTCAGAAACATCAAGGTGGACGACGAACTGGCGATTAGGATATACTAAGCTAGTGCGATTTTCGGCGAGATAGAGCAACCCGTCTGAAACCATAAAGACTGTCTCCTTAACACAAAAACAGGTTATCTTTGTTTGTTTCAGAAAGCGCTTTAGTACAGGGTTACAAAGTGCTGTGTGTATGGAGGTAGGTAAAAGTAGTCAGTTATGTCAGCTCAGCGGACTCCCAGCAATATGATGTGACGGAGAAGGATGTCAGATATTTGTATCTTCGTTATTTACACCATGCTGTGACATACGTCAAGCGCTTGGTTAACCAAATATTTTAAGAGGACGCAGGTAACAATAAGTGGAAAAAGGTGTAAATATGGAAAGACTCAAACAACCAACCCTAAGACCCACGAATGTCTCGCTCCATGTGGACCGATGGAGGGCCTTGCAAAAGAGGCTGAACAAGCCATCTTCAAAGCAAAGGATCTTGAAAAGTCCAGGCTGAATAGCGTAACTAACAACGTTAAACTTAAAAAGCTAATTCGGCAAACATATGTCTCCAGCAGTTCATCTGTTGCCTAAAAGATTACATAGATACTGAAAATGTAAGTTGGGCAGTGTTTATATATGTCTCATTGTTAATAGTAATCGTTCTCGCGCAGCCCGCATGGCGAAATAGGCATTTTGGGTTAATTAAAACTGGATGATAGGTAAGCTATGAGCAATTGTAATAGGTTGAGTATGCAAACTGAGCATCACTATAAATTGCGTGAAGTGAGTAACTGTAATCAAGGGCAGGGCTTCACTTGTCAAACATCCACAGCCTTGAAGCCTTCTTCCTTCCCGCAGTCTCAAGGAACATTGACGTAAATGAGTGACCACATGCGAAATCTTTTATGCGGTCAAATTGACCCATCTGGATCTTGCATACAAACACTACGTCCATCATGATCATCATTTGTAGGGGCACTCCTGCCATCCTACCCAGAATCAACACATTTGTTCTTTGTACGTAAAATGCCGAATAAGTTTAAATTTACCTGAATTGTGACCGAAACCTCTAATAACAGTAAAACCGATTCCTTAAATGCATATTTACGGAACCCTGACCTGCTTATACTATCGTTGAATATTCAGCCACCACGTTTGTCTTTTCGGCAATATGTACTTATATGATAGTTACATTCAACATGATTCAAATAAAATTCACCCACATCCTATCCAAAGCAACTCCACTGCATTCAACATTGTCACGACGATCACCGTTAACCGCATCAATACCACAACCAGTTGCGTAGACACAGTCTCTTGCTGTTCTTAATGCCAACCTGGTCGAATGCTTGCAAATCCATCGCACTGACACGTGTAAACTCATACCAGGATCCTTGATATAAAAACACTACACCTTTCTCATTTACCCCTACTGCTCAGGAACAAACGGCTGTCGCATGCATTCCCTTCAGTATGTGCACATGTGTAAATATTTTCAGCAGTGTCCATAGCCCGTTGCTACACCACGTCATGCCTGCCCAATACATTGTTGATATTTTTACCAAACAGTCTCCAACAAATATATAAAGTTTACTTCTCCGAGTCGCATCCCAACTCCCCCCAAATGTGAGCGTTTTAGCCCTTTTTCAACACAGGAAAGCGCGTGAGACGTTGGCCATTCCAGTTTATATTTGACCATGCACTTTTGTATAGACTGACACACGAAATGGGGGCAGGTCGTGTGTGACACTCACGAACGGGTTGTTATACTTGGTTAATCATGGCAACCACGCCGCCCTCCCGTTCTTCTTTTTTGCTATCAGAATATGGTGGGTGAGGTTGTGGCGAATGCAGTAACGCAACAACATTCTGCTTGATATATTGGTCTGGAAATAAGATATGCTAGAGTGCGCTTGTTACAGGATTATCCGTGACAAGCGCGGGTTAAGTGGATTGGTTTGAAATTTCGAGCAAACATGGTAACAATACCTTGTTTATAAAATGCCTTACGGAGTATCAATATGCATTATATGTATGCTAGATTGGGACAAGTTCCCGCAATTTTCACCTTTACGCATTAAAAACATTTATTTGCAATAGTACAGCATTTAAAAACGAACAATGTAACGAAGAGGTTGAATTAATTTTAATTATGTATGGAAACATGTGTTTCTGTAAAGAGTGCGATGTTCTCTGTCTTACCTTCTATCCTTAACTTGCTGATAAAATCCGTACTGGATTTGTCAGGAGGTGTGGACCAAGGCGTTTACTCTTTAATTTTCAATGAGTCTTCTTTAAGGAAGCCATTAGAAATTATAACTTTCGCACAGCTGCAGTCACCTCCTACCAAAAATCTTTTGATTGTTTGTTGATAATCTTGTTGACAACAGTGTCTATGAGTAATTATTCAGATATTTGTTTATACGCATTGACACTGACAGTTTAATCGTCACCGTTGACGACTTTTGCATAGTATTAACCGAAAGCTTTCCATTAGCACGTATATTACTCAGATTGGGAAGGAAAACCAAAGCGTCAAATGATGGGCACGAATGCAGTGGTTCATGGCATTCATTAGCTTGTGTACGCGAACCGCTTACGACCTGGTTCCTGTGGCATGTACCAGCTAGTGTAAGGGCGACATGGTTCTCGCATTATCGGATGTTTCACGAAGGTCATAGTAAATACAAGTTGCAGAGCACCCTTCAGTCCTGAAAAAAACTACTTAAAACGCATGCTTTTACACCTCCAAGTCACGATTAGTAACGCATCGTGGTAGGCTTCCGCGCACTAGATATTATGTGTTGAAATGGGTGCTCAGTTATTGTGTGGGTGCATATCCCATTATCGCTCAAACTCTCTCCCCTCTTCCACATGCACTAGCTAAATATCCCAAAAAAATTGAATGTAAACAGACGCAGTGGCTGACAGACCTGAAATGCTCGTCTACTCGCTCCAAAAACACGTGTACATATTTCAATAAAGTTACGTGTGTCAGTTCTGTCACGCGTGCACCCCAATTGGCGCTGTTAATAGGAGTCATACAGTCGTTACGGGAGTGATGCGTGCCGCATTACGGATATGTGTCATGTGCGCGCCATGAATTTAAGACAGTGTATGTTTATTTAAACGTACGAACGTGCGCATACGGTTTAGTAAGCCCACTTCATACAGAGCGCAGCTTGGGCAATCACCCTGCCCAAGGTGCAAGCAGAACAAAGGTTAGGCAGTACTCGGGAGCGTATCAAGCATTAAGAGCATTTTGATCTAGATAGTGAGTGATACATCTACTTAGGAAATCTTGCTGAACCTTTATTAGTTATAAAATATGATTGACGTCGCTGTCCAGGATGTACTGAAGCATAAGAGGACAGAGCGACGACTTCGTTGTCCCATTTGCCTCATTGATCAGGTGTGCTATCCAACTATAAAGAGAAAAAAATGGAAGACGTCAATTGTACCTCATCCCCTTAGATATCTTTCTCAATGGTTGGCACTTAGTTCAATGGTTCGCTTAATCAGACGTTTCTAGTTTCCAGTAGAATTATAAAACTTGAAAAACACGCCAATACAACCCGCAAGTTCACTGTAAGAGAAAAAACGTTCAAATTTAAATTTGCGAACTTTCTGAAGATCATTTTAACCTTTGTTGACATAAGTGTAAAGGAATTTTAATTTGTCTTATGTCATTGACATATAACTGAAATACATCAATAGGTACATTTTGGAGCACTTTTAATTGCAAATTCGAAATGATGACTGAATTGTTTTTTAAGCAATCACAAACACGCGAAGTCAGATATAATTTATAAAAATGCATCAACCGCTAATTTCTTTGGATATTTACTTTCTAAATCAAAATAGTGGGCTGCTATAAAAACACTAAGTTTTTGAAGATTTAGTTTGTGCGATATTTAAACTGAAGACACGAACTCTGGAAAGATAGATAGTAGAAGTTTGTAGCATCGTATAGAATACATTTCATTTACCCAGAACTTTTTTATTTAGGTTGTGGATTTTGTTGTGCTGCTCCCCAGTATTTCACTTAACCCGTTTGAAAATATTTTTAAAAAAATTACACTGTTAAACACTGTAGGACGATTGATTTTTTTCAGTATACTTGGCATAAACTGAGTCCTAAAAACACAAGTAAGAATGTGTACTTGCTCATACTATGAAAGCTTACTTTAACAGTCTTAAAGATATTGTGAGACGTAACATAACTGCATGGTTAAATTCTTCTGGCACTCATTTCTTAAACTCCATCCCAACCGGGGAACAGTGTAATGCAGGTCTTCGCACTGAAACATTATACTGTATCGTCTTTGGATATTAGCTTGTCATCTCCTATAGTTAGACAGTAAAAATAAAATAACCTGTAACTTGATTTACGTGCACTCACCGTTGAACAATAAGCAATACAATTTTATCAGATAAAAAGCATCAAAAATCTTAATAAAGATTTCTGCAGAACAGAATTACGGATTATGTATGTTTCCAAAAGCTTCCTTTAATAAAAACGCCAAAGCACAAGCTAAAATTGACAAGTCGGCATTTAGTCCTCCATATAGAACTAGCAATCTGAAGCATAAGTGAAAATAGAGACTGTTGTTTTCGTTTTATATTACATGTTTTTACGTTCATGGTCCTTTATATGGTCAGGTGTTTAGTTCGCATTTGAAAACCACTCTGAATTCCATAAAAGGCGTACACAAAATTTCTTAACAGATGTAATCTCATCAGTTCAGTAAAGAAATCATATTGCACAAGATCAGCTCACATTGGTTCCTCCAAAGTTTGACTGTAGTTCGTAAAAGGAAGGCATATGTTGGTTAATCAATTACTACTTACTATAAGATATTAAATTTTCAATTAAAACTCAAATTTCAACTAATGCTTTAATTACAATCACTGATCTAAAGTTAAATTAAAGTTGAGCCTGCTTATTTCGTAGCTAACCTTTACTGAACGCCGCGCCACTATCTGCCACCCGTGAACGCGCCGGGTAGCCAGCAGCTAGGCTAATGGGTAAACTTCCTTTTCTGTCTATGCATTATGTGGTGGACCAACTGCGCCGTCTGTAAGTGCGCTTGTTTGTGTTGTCTGACCAGCTGGCGTTCAGGGCTATGCTTGGCTGATGAAGGCTAATGAGCCCGAAACAGTTATTACAGAGGTATAACAAATATGAAAAGTTAGTAATTTTTAACTGTCTATTTATATTTAAAAGAGCGTAAAATCTCTCAGACATGGAGATATCCGGCCTGTCAAAAGTAGTTTGCTCACAGTGATTATTCAACAGAGATAAAGTTTTCCTTGCACGGTAAGGCTCCCCTTCGACTTGTTTCATGGTCTCTTGTTGATTGTAGAAGGGAAGCTGAACGACAGTTTGAAGTTACATTAGACTTGCACAGTATCTACCATGCTCTCCTCCCCCACCTTGGCCCGGTTTCAAGACGAAGTTAAGAAGACATAGCACAGGCCCACACACTGTATACCAACAGAATCAAGAAGACCCAGAGCAAAGAAAAAGGGTGGCTCGGATCCCAGCTGAATGGGAGCTAATGCCTAGTGTTTTAAGTAAGATCGCAGTTGCAGCAGCGCCCCCTCTCTACCCCCTGTCTATCGTTTCCAGCCTCCATTATTATAGCACAAAAGCTTGCTTAAGTCGGCATTCAGGCTAGTGTCCTGGGTACGGTCGTTCATGCAGCTGCGCCCTCTGCCCTCTATTTAACACTCTTACCGACGTCACATTAGAGTGCACACCATGCTATGCTGTAAATGTGGAACAGGCCCCGTTATCAGTCTGCCTGCGCATAGCGCAGCATGCCGTGAGAATCAGGCCACGTTGGCCAACACTACCTGACTTCCTGTTCATGGATCAGCCCCAAAACGCACACTGGGCTGATCGCATGGTCTGATAAAGCGTCAGTTGTTCGTACTACGACGTATGAATTATAGTTTATTGATGAAGTTGCAGACTACCACCGCACATGGGACTGAACGGTTGTATGAAAAAGTAACTAAAGATCAAACTTACCTTTCAATGGGAGGTGCTTAAGCAGCACATGGAAGGTGATATGGTGTTGGCGTGGCCATGCGCGGTGTTGGTGCTGATAAGGATAGGTCCAACAGTGTTGTGTAGCCGGCAACTACCATCACGATAAACAAATTCACAAGCAAGCCGCTGCCCTTGCATCTGCCTTACAGCGTAGCGGTTGGTATGCCCTACCCATGCCCCGGTTAATGTAATAGGTACCGATTTAACCTATTACAATGCAAATCCGAAATTAACTTTTCTCCTTATTTTATCATGCCAGTAAGTGAAAAATACCCCGATTACGTCCGCAAACTTCGAAGGGAATGTCCAATCAAGCTTCCAGAGAATGTTTTTTTGCGTTTGTCCCAAGAGGTTTACGGAGTGTTCTCACTGAACCGTTTGTTATTCAAATCGTAACTCTAATTTTCCTTCATCTAGTTTCGTGCAAAAGGTGTTTAGTTCACTACATCGATTGATGCACTGTGCCCAGTTTGTCTGCGAGATGGATGTGGAAGATAACTGTTAAGTGAGGAAAAATTACGCGTTCAAAGAAAATTCGTCTGCAGACGCCCAAGAACTGGTCATGAACTTAATGACAGCACTGATCACGCATAACGCATCGGTACATACGAGTTAATTGTTGACGTCCAGACATCAGGATCATTAACTCCGCAAAAATTCCACTTTATGTTGTCAAAGTTCTTGCGCGTTTGGTCTCCCTTACGAGCTAATAACTAATACAACTAAACCGGGATTGAAATCACACTGGTTGCCGCTGAGGCCGTTACTCGGAATACAATCAAGCGCAGCAGTCTTTTTCAGGTTCTTTTTGAGTAAATTTAATTGCAACGATCACTCACATTTGTCTTCTGTACATTTTATGTCATGCGCCTTGTCTAACTGGAACCCACCCACAGGACAGCATTGATAAAGAGACGTACAAAACACATTTTTCCATCAATTTTGATATGCGATAAAAATGTAAAAAAGTCCAAAAAAGGCTTTTTATTCAAACCCAACGTACGCAGATACTAAATTAATATGAAAAATTACCAACTGCGTCCAAGCACTTTTAAAGACCTCTTATGTATTATATTTTTAAAGTAGGACCTGTGTGTTGTTCCCGAAATAAACAAGAATCAGTAAGCATAAAACCATGCTGTTTCCTTAGTATATCGTGTAGGGAAACCAACATTCTAATGAACATTTTGCAAATATTCTCATGTTTATTTTGAGAAGCCGGTTTTTGTAACCATGTTTTTGGCAAATCTTCATCGGGCCAGTAACTTCGCAAAACAATTAACGACTAATTGTGTAGAAAAATCAATAACTGTCTGACGTGGGTGCATATTGGCCGCTGCGACTAGATCGGTCTGCGCCAGTAGATGAGATCGGCGTGTTGGGTTAGGTTGTGGGCATTGGTCAGGGGTTAGATGCATAGAGTGATCACCATCATTTGTATGGAGCGACCGACTAGTCCACAGTGGCCAATTGGCGCCGCCTCAAAAGGTTATTGATTTTCCTACACGTTTAAACTGGCCTGATAGGTTTTACTCATTTTTCAAAGTAACTGACGTGATAAAGATTTGCCGAAAACATGTTTGCCAAAACTGCCTTTCAAAGTTATTGTGAAAAATTTAACATAGAGTGTTTCGTCACGTCTAAAACTACTTAGGTTATTGGTTGGCCTATGCTTTGCACGAAAAACTCGAAACTCAAAGTGAGATCTTATGCTCGAAAGATCATTTAAACGCTTAACTTATCTGCATCCCAAAATACGCAGTTGATATAATTATAAATGTGGCAACCTGGAAAAAGCCATTATACCTTTTGGCACTGTTTGCAGGTTTTGAAAAAGAACACTTCGTCTGTGACAGAATAAACCTTTACATCAGGTTACATAAAGGATATCGTAACAGGAAAACGTAATAGCAAATAGTGAAGTGAACTGCCTATTACTTTATAAACTGTCGTATCTGTTGGCAAGGAAAAAGTGTTTGTTGTGCAAAAGTACAAAGCAACATATCGCTGAAGCGCAATGATTTGCCCATGCGCCGGTAGTAATTTCCAAGAGTCTAAATGAATACAATTATTCTAGCCCTGCAGGCAACATCAATTATAACAAAGACCAACAAGTCTCAAAGAAGGCAGCAATTTTCTCTCGCCGGTGGCGCTACATTTGAAAACTCATGCCTGCAAACAGACGGGGCATTAATAGTCCCGGCTTATCAAATTATTGATAAAAAACTGAGAAGTTGTCTGATGTAAGATGGTGTCACATATTCTTTGTTACGACTTAGCCTATTGAGCAAACGAGCTTTTATTGTTCCCTACTAAATCGCATATCTGAAAAAGATGCGTTGAGCAAATTCCGAACCTACTAAAGCATGTCCTTTCTGGCAATAACGTAATGTCGTCAAAATATTGATTTTTTCTGACTAAAGATAATCCTTCGAGCTTCTAAATTGCTAGTTCTATAGGTAGACAGGAGAGTAGGACACCAGTTTTATGCGTGCGGCCCTCACATAGATTTTACCAGCAAAAGGTTTCACGGTTTCCTGGAAAATATCGAACGATGTTATGAAGTCCGTACGCTCGCGCGGACTCTACGTTTCGGGGTGGACCTACACTCGTTTTGTACGCAGAATAAGAGACATCGATTCCGGTCGCCTGGCTGCTACCGGTGGAGTTACGTCACAGGAGGCCTCGATTTGCTACACTTCAATCTTTCGAATTTGGAGGTTTTAAAGGATTTTATACGCCAATAAGATGGTCACACTGTCTTATTAAAACTCTGTATTCTAGGAAATGAAATTCAACATTTATAACTAAGACACCAACTGCCCTTATGTGGCAACAGGCTTCCGGATTTTGGTAAACTATATACTCGAACCAGAGCAGGATTTGTTGGTCTCATATAAAACTATTCATTGTCCATCATTCAAACATATTACTGAAATTATATACGTATTTCTTAGCCTCCTTGTTCACGGACTGCTCGGTTATTGTGGTCAAAATTCATCATCTGTAGGAGACAAAATTAATGTGCTCCAAGCTAGACTTGAAAATGGGACAGGAAATCTTGTACTTAGTTATGTGCGTAAACTTAGCAGATATGAATCAGGGTCAAATATAAAAGAAAAAAATATATTTATTTTGCTAGACATCAAGGAATTTGACGTGAAAGGCAAAGTCCTTGCAAATCCCACCACTTATCAGTTAAATAATAAAGTTTTCTTTAAAACCAGCTATCCAGCAACAGTAAATGATAGTCATTAGAAGAGACCACACCTGGTTTATTTGAATCGATTATTCATAAGTTGTGCTGGATTTATTTAATTTATACTTCTTGACTTCCTCAAAAGGACGCGTCACCTGTCAAGCTGCAAATTTAAACAATTCTTGCTTGCTACGCATTTGTGACCTACCAGGCCGCGGAAGTATAAAACCCTCACGAAAGAGCTTTTGATTTAAAAGGGGGATTATTAAAATGAGAATTCTCCTAGAAATTCATGTGTGTGCGATTTCAGTCTCGTCACAGGAAACCACATGAAACGAGGTGAACCAAATAACTACTAATTAAAAAAAACAGACAACCAATAATCAAAGGGATAATTGTAAAATAAATCGAACATGTGGTACTATATAAGTAGAAAACGAGAATGATTACATGTTTATTTCTATTTTCATACGTAGTTTCGCAAAAATCATCCTGGTGCCAGGCGTAACATCAAAGACACTACCGACTGCAGTAGTCAGTTCTAACTTGACTGCGATCGGCAGAAATCACTACGTTTAACTGAGGACAACAAAAGTACTACACCTCTTTCAATGCTGACTCCATGCATCCACCAGTGACGACAGGTTTCGCCTCCTATATTTTACATTCTCAAACGAATTACACGTACAATTCTCTAAGCTGCTGCAGATAATCGTAAAAATTCCGATCACATATCAAATATCTGAAAAACTAAACCATCGCTTAACTACCACAAAATATCACTCTATTGACTTTATTCGTTCAGATTGGAGGCACCGACTGTAGACGACAATAATGCCCGTAGCTATTTCGCGGCTTTTTGGGCAAGTAGGATAAGTGAGGCTGATCATTTGTTTACAACTAAAATAATACTTTCTACTTTTCAGTATGCATACTATTTTTTCGTGCAGCGCGTCTCGACTTACGTGCAGGAGTTGGTCCGCACACCAATTTACACCAATTGTACCAATTTAACCAAAGGTGCACTTCTGTGACCTCGCCAAAGGTCAGCGAACAACTCCCCAACTTCCGCGTGAAGGGTCAGCGAACTAATCCCCAACTTCCGAGTGCTCCCCGTTGGTCCAGTGGGGGGTTAGTGATATTGTTAAAAGATGCACTTCAGTGACCTCGCCAAGGGTCACCGAACAACTCCCCTACTTGCGAATGCTCGCCGTTGGTCCAGTGGTTGATTAGTGATATTGTGAATTGATGCAACTCAGTGACCTCACCAAGGGTCAGCTAAACCCCCCCCCCCCCAAACCTACAGGTGCTCGCAGTCGGTCCAGTGGGGGATACGTGATGGTGAAAAAAGATGTACCTTAGCGACTTCACCAAGGGTCGGCGAACACCTCCCGGAGCGAAGAGTCGGCTAACACGCGCTCACCCTTGCTCCTATGGAGGATAAGTGATAAATTAGAAAAGTTCATGTCAGTTACCACGCCTATCCCAGTTTGGATGGTCGCAGCCCACTTCGAAAGCATCATAACAGTTATCTGTGTGGTTGCTTTTTTCGTCCCACCATTGCAAGCGGGTGAAGGAGTAAGGATAGAGTTTAATGAACACATTCCAGCTTAAGTTGTCAGATAACCCCTACAGACTAGCTCTTCGCTGCTAGGTACTGGGATGCCAGGAGTAGCCCGAGCGATGAGACCGAGACACATCATCGGAAAATATGGACTGGGCCAACATTGCGACAACATAGAACTATTGATGAAAATTGCTGACAATAATTTTTGGTCTATAAACACACTAGTTTGCAACAAACTCCTCATCGGCAGTTGCAAACATATTGTCCAAGCGATTGCAGCACGTCAAACCCCATAGTCTTTATCTTAGTACGCTCGAGGTGGGCCACCTTCGTGTCCCACAGTCGTTCCTGTGGAGGTGCGAAATTCGGATCAGATCATGTACTTGTCCGTGCCCGTTTTAAGCTCCGATTGTCGAATCGCTGTAAGATACTGCGCCCCAAACGCCTCAATGCTATGGTACTGTCAAATCCCGAAGCCCGTATAGCGTTCAGCAAAAGTATCCCTGCACGGATCAGAGATAAATTCGCTGTTCGCGTTAAACCAGCACAAAGCGTCGATAACCAAACTTCGCCCAATACTCAGTTGCCAAACTTAACAGATGCGCTACTTTCTGCGATGAATTCGGGCTTGCAACAACAGGTTGCGCCGAGGAAGGACTAGACCTCTACACCGGCTCTGCGTCTCTCGGCACAAGCTCGACTCGCTCGGTTGTCAAACTTGGATAACTACGGCTCAATCAGACGCCAAACTACACGATCTACAAGATGCGATCGTCAGAATCATTGGACCTAGTCAGCTGGCTCCATGGAATTAGCTCGAAACTCGGGTAACTTATGCCAGCTCTATTTAATTTTGCGTGATATAGCTAGCAAACATAAACCTCCTTGCGCTACTGTTCGGTATAATTCGGGTCAAGTGATAACTGATATCGCTGGAAAAACCGATCGATAGCTAGAGCGCTTTTGTGAGCTACCGGAATCACCCATACGTTTGCCTGCGAGCCCACAGCTATCAATTGGAATTCAATACGATTGTGGCTGCGAGCTACCAACGAGGTTTGAACTGCAATCGGTATTGCAACGACTGAACGTTCAGAAGGCAGCGGGTGACGTGGGTATCCTAACAGAAGCCTTCCAAAATTATTGTTCTGCTTTGACGGACTCACTACACCGGCTGTACTTGACTATATGGACTACCGAAGTCTTTCCTACTAATTAATCACCGTCCATTGCCTTACCGATACCCAAACGAGTTGACATGCGATCATGCTCAGCCTACCGCGGTATTCGCCTTATAGATATAGCCACCAAAGTGTTTGCGACCATCCTTCTCCGCAGATTTTCGACTGAACTTACCGCCCGCCTTCGCGTCCATGATGCTTACCAGTGATCCGATGCGCCTCTTTAGTCATCGATAAACGCATCTGCCTTGCGTCTGTTAGCCAAAGAAAAACAACAACAAGACCATGGAATGAAAATCTATTGCTTTATATTAGCACATTTACCTTTAACGCAAGCGATAATAAATAAATAAATTTTATATTTTGGGCGCAGAGGCCCTAAATATTGCAAAATCTGTGCTTTGGAAAAATAACTACAAAGTTGGTAAAAGTGGTAGGCAGGGGGAGTGTTTAGTAATGTAGGCAGATAAGTTCATATTCACCAACATATGGTCATTTAAAAATAACAGTCAACACTCCTACAAATATGGCCATTCGTGTATAACGCTTCCTTTTCCCTTGGGGCATCCTTTTTTCTGCGTCTGTATGCCTTCCTACATTCACCTCCGCCATTTAATTCATGTCTGCCAGCACTTGAAACAGATGGCCCTACCGGCTCAGAAGGGGCTCAGGAGGGGCCAGGAGGGGATGGCCCCATCAGAATTTAATTAAAGCGAATTAATATTCCAGAAGTTATTTTCTGGCGTACATCTGTATATTTGAGGGATCAGAGAAGAAAAGTGTACCACAAATGCATAAGATTCGGTGGATAAAGTTGATCTTTAAGCTAATTTTTGTAATTATATTAAGTGAAGGGGCTCTGAGTGGGCCAGGTGGGGATTGGCCCCTTTACTATTCATGGTAGTCAAATAAATGGGTTTTTACTTCTGCATTTTCATCCAGATTTACCATCTTTAATATTAATATATATTACAAGTGGTTTAGTTCATACTTTGGGAGCCCGATACGGACAATGAAAGCTCTCCTGCCGATATCACATGAAAATATCAAATGAATTTCTATAAAAATTTATTTTATCTGTCAATAAATTATCCGCCATCATTAATTTATGACTTGAGTTTTATGTTCTACGAGCTGGTACAGCTGGCTGTCCTGCCACTTGTTCGATTGCCAAATTAAATGGTCAATTTAGCGAAAATAGGCGCGCACCTGCGAAAATGTTTTTGACTGAGGCAGTCGATAGGAGAAATTCAGTGCAGGCTGTCTATATTTACTTCAAGAAGGCTTTTGATAG
Source organism: Ligula intestinalis (assembly GCA_036362985.1). Lineage (NCBI taxonomy): Eukaryota > Metazoa > Platyhelminthes > Cestoda > Diphyllobothriidea > Diphyllobothriidae > Ligula > Ligula intestinalis. Next base: position 40,063,677 of record JAYGXS010000003.1, read on the forward strand.
CGTGCCGCACCACCGCCTCCTTTATAAACTCCGCCGCATAGGAGTTGGAGGTAGGCCCCTTCCGTGGATAAAAAGCTTCCTAATCGGTCGCTCGCAAACTGTCCACATCAGCGACAAACAGTCAGCCAAGGTTGAGGTTGAGAGTGGTGTTCCCACAGGCTCCGTTCTCGGCCCTTTCTTGTTTGTTATCTACATCAACGACTGTGTCCGCGAACTGAATTGCGGTATCGCCATGTTTGCCGATGATATAAAACTTTGGAGCGTAATTCGAACTGCGGCTGATGAAGTGCACATAGAGGAAAATTTAAGAAGACTTCAAAAATGGTCGGCAGACTGGCTCTTACCGTTAAATGAGAGCAAGTGCACCACCATCTGAGTCGGCAAATCCGGTTCTTCAAACAGCATGGCTTACCGACTGAATGACATACCATTGAAGGAAGTGAACGCCCAGAAAGACTTGGGAGTCTGGATCACGCCCTTGCTTAAACCCTACCTGCATTGCACAAGGTACTCAAGTCCGCGATGTCGATCCTATACCTCGTCAGACGAGCTTTTTCTACCTTCACTGAAGAGTGCTTCACAAAAGTCTTCGGAACCTTCGAACGACCGCAACTGGAATCTGCTATCCAAGCTTGGAGACCTTGGGCCACGAAAGACATCAACATCCTGGAAAAGGTACAACGGCGCGCAACCAAACTTGTTATGGGGCAGGGCTCGCAGCCTTATGAAGCATAGCTGTCGAATCTCAACCTCTTCACATTGCGCTACAGGTAGCTTCGGAGGGACCTGATACTAGCATTCCGCGTATTACGTCTTCAAGACTGCTGTCTTATATCAGGGAATTTTCTCAAATTAGCAACGACCACGAATCTGTGGGGACCTTCTCTCAAATTCAAGGTGACAGGGGCCAGACTGGACGCTCAGGAACACTTTTTTTCAAAAAAGGATGTTCGGAGCGTGGAATGCGCTTCTTCAGGACGTCATTATCTCGGAATCGCTAATGGGTTTGAAGCGAAAACTGGATCGATATAGCAGTGCACGACGGATCGGAACTGAAAATTTACAATGATAATAATACTTTCAATTTTTCAGTAGTATTAGTTTTATATCCATTCACGTATGCTATTTATAACGCCCTCCCGCGCATAGCCTCATGCGAAGGTCTCTGCGGTCTACCCTATTTGGCTATCTGCGTACCATGATTACCCCGCTAGCGGTCTTATCAGCCAGACTTGACGGCCTAACATTCCCCATTGGTTCGACCCAAAGTGGACTTTTGACGATCTGGACGGATGCCTCTGTTTTTCCAGTTCCGTTGGCGGACTCTGCAATCAGCAAGGAAGAATCAGGACGTGGCTTTCACACGGTGATGATCCTGGGAACCTTTGCAATGCCCCCTCCCGTTGGAACCGCATTTTTTCTCCTAAATCCCACGCATTACCCCCACAAGAGCGACAGTTTTTCTCCTAAAAATCCCTGAGGACTTTTTTCACTATCTGCTCCTATTTTCATCCTATGACACAGGACAACTGGCCTCACCAACAGTCTGAGAAACAAATTTTCTGTTACTACTGCACATATGTACAAATGAGGCACTTGAAGGAATTTTTCCTACTGATGCGGTGGGGCCTCCCGGGGCCAAAGTGATGACTTGCCTCGCCTGAGCCCCACCATGCCTACGGGGCATGGCGAGTTAGGAGGGGCTGGTGTTGCAAGTAGGCTGCTCAGCAGTTCACACACTTTAATTTCATTCGGCCTCGCCTTGCAGATTTCGCTACACATTACAAAACATTCGACGGAAAATGATTCTCACCTGCCGCCGCACGTCCGCCACGCGTTTTCTCCTGGTTTGCATTTGCGGTTTCATAAAAAGACAGAAATTTGTTTGCATGCAGACGCTCGTCTACCCTCGGCTCGCACGCGTCGCGGTTCTCCTCTTAATACCATATCATTAGTGGCAAGATTTCCCTTACCTTTTGCCTCACCCTTATTTTAGATTTTTTCCTGCGGTATTTTCCACAACGGAAAATGGAACCGTCGCCGTTCCGCGCAAGCTTTCCTTGGACTATTACGTTTGTGCAATCGCACCGACGCCGAGAGGGCAGCAGTCCTTTCTGTTGACAGCAGGAAACAACATCGCTTAAATGAAGAGTTTCCACTAGCTCTTCGTATTGCGTTAGTTGAGATAGCCTGACAGATCGCGCACTGCGAGTGTCGGGGCTGCAACAGACAAAAAAGCCTTTTGTCAGCAAGTCAACATTTTAAGCACTGTTAAATTTGTTACTAACTTCGTAAGCACAGCTCTCAACACGTTGTAAGCTGCATAAACTACCACTTTTACAAGGTTCCCCAGCCAGGGAGAGCTTTTAAAAAATCTGCCTCAACACACCTCTTTTGTCTTTCACCTGGCCAAAGTTTCTCTGGAGGTAACCAGCGGCGTTGCTCTCATTGTCAACGAGCTGCATGATACAATGGGGTTCGCTCTTAAGGTGCCTCCCGCGGCTAATTACGAAGAACTTATTTTTTAGTTGAGTTTTTATCATTTCTCGGCTAGTGCAATTTGCAGTTGTCAGAAATTAAATCTTAAATTTTAAAAAAGTCAATATTCCTCCTGTTTAATCCTTATATAGCTTAAAAATTTGCTATTACTTGGCTTCCGCATCTGCCATTTTTTGCATTATTACGCCAGCATTTTCTGTCAGTTGCGCTTTCTGCCAAAGCTATTTACACTACGCGCACATTTAATGCTACCCATTTACAATCTTGCCGACCTCTCATTGGTTGCCACTGACGCCGGTTCAGTTTGACGCTTCCTTGGACTTCAATTTTCAGTTACCTGATTATTTGCACCAATAGCATGCTTCCCGGTTAACTTTTTGTCACGTTAGCGTTAACTTTGCTCTTATATTCCTCTACCTGTACACTTCGGCCTTTCTTGACTCTTAATTAAAACAAACGTTCATTTTTGGCTCTAATTCCTACTATTATTTCCATTTATCGCCGTCATCAGCTTGCCAGTTTACTGTCCCACCCATATAACTCCCTTTTACCAGGTGCCCTTTAAGAGAGAAGGACCTTGGCTTCCCAACCTGGCTTGGCCTCACTAATCATTCTCGCCTATTTTTGTATAAGAGTTACCTTGATATTGATTTTATTCATGCATAAACACCGAGGGAATTTCGTTCACATTTATTCATGCCTCAGGTAGTACCTGACAGCAAAGTCTACTTGAGGCGTCAGAAATGACGAAGAGGAATGAATTCTGAAACATATAGCCAAAGGTACAAAGAAATCCACTTTCTTCTTTTCTCAATAATCTGATATAACAGATATAATGTTGCTGATCCAGAATGGAACTGCGCGTCTGCTTCGTCCCTTGAAGCACCAGCCCCTCCGGGCCCCACTATGCCCCGTGGGCATGGTGGGGCTCAGGCGGGGCAAGAGGGAGCTCAGGCGGGGCAAGTCATCACTTTGGCCCCGACATTGCACCGTGAAAATATTTTTCGCAAATGGGCGCCTTTTTTCGCTAAATTGGCCATTTAATTTGGCAATCGAAAACGTGGCAGGACAGCCAGCTGTAGCAGCTCGTAGAACATAAAACTTAAGTTGTAAATGAATGATGGTGAATAATTCATTGAGAGATGAAATATTTTTTTACAGAAATTCATTTGATAGTTTCATGTGATTTCGGCAGGAGACCCTGCCAGTACAATCCCCGTTTAGCCCCACTTAGGCTGGGGTTTAAACGGGGGTAAACGGGGATATGCACCCACCTACGACGAGGCTCCTGACGGGGATTTCAACCCGTTTATCCCGGTCTAGGAAAAAAGTCCGGCAGAATGACGCCTTATCCTTATACTTTTGGGCCCCATTTCCCTCAACCCTCCAAACCCCAAATAGTGAAAGCAAAAGGCACGCAGTTTATGATATGGAAAATGTATTGAAAGAAAAAATGAATTCATAGAAAATGAAATGTACATCAATGTTTCTCCTCGTTTGAACAAGTTTCATTGTTCATTCAGGGCTTGATCGTCATACTTAGGAAAACATTCTTCAGGTATGGAGGGCTGTTCATACACTGAAGTAATTGCTCGAAATTCATCGAGATTTGCGGGCTCCTACAATGACAGAAAAAGCAATATTAGATGCGTACAGTCATAGTTGATAACAATTAATTCAGAGTCAAATCAACTAAACAAAGAAGATACACAAGAACGCTGATACTTACCGTGTCCTCAGAGTTTAGTACTTCCAGGAACCCTCCCTGGACAACATCCCTTCGCTCTCCTCGCACCCCACCATAGTGGTCCCGAGACTCGTGGAACCATTTTATGATGGTGTTGTGGACAACATTTTCATCGACATTGCGCGAGTCCGGATGTTGTCGGACGTCCTCTGAACGTCGTGACACAAATATAAACCTACCACAAATTATGGCGTATAGGGGGCTCTCGCAAAAGGATATTTTATTCTTAGAAGCCCTTGAGCAAGTAAATTGTACAATAAGGGGCGGCCCCAAAATCCCCGACAGAGGGCTGCTGATAAGGTCCGTATCATTTCGTCTTCCAATTTTTATTAAACCATCCACCTGTAGGTAAGCAGTTAGAAGTGAATTCGAACATAAGCGTACCGTTTTCTGCAGCCAATCTTTTTCTGACTTAAAGCGTTGAAGTAAATTAGCCAGGTTGTCTTGTGAACACAGTCGCAAACTTCCCACAGCTGCCATCGAGCCTGTGGGGACTGGATGGTGGCTGTCGAGGACAGCAGCACCAAGTTGCTCAACTTTGCCGCGCAGCACACTGTGTACCGCAGCAATGTGATTGACACGTTTCACAAGCAATTCGTTGCTTTGTCGAACTGTAGCCTCTAGAGCGTCAATACGGGCATCAATGTGGGCTTGAAGACGGGTCTCCGTGGCTTTCAAAGCAGCCTGCATCGCTGCTGGGATCATATCAGGTGACGGTAACGTTGAGACCGCGGCACTTGTTGGAGAATTAGTGAGGGAGCGCACCCTGAAGTATGTTAAAGTAATAGTCCTTACTGAGATGTGGTTGGCCAACCGACAGCGCGTTTAGCCCGTGGTGGCTCATTTTCTTTATCACTTATGTCGTCCTCAGATTCCGAGGACAGCTGACGACGAATCCTAGAAAATGAAACATTAGTTGTACTAAATGCTTACTTCCTTCGGCAACCTCTGCCTGTCTGCCTAGGTTCAGAACTCGACAAATCAGATGTCTCCTCCACCACCTTAGCGCGACGGCGAGCGTCCTCTAATGTGAAATAGTTACCCAGTATCCTAACTGGGTAATAAGGCGTGCCCTCTGGTGGCCGTTCGTCCATCTGTCAACGTTTTCGCACTTTTTGATCATCAGGCCAGATGACACGGCATCAACGGCGGACGTTGAAGGCACCGTCGTCACCTCATCTGGAAAAGCCTCGCGATGTGCCCGTTTTTACGCTGGATGCGCTTATAAATGGTGCTTCGATGGTATCCGAGATAGAAGCGCTCCATATTTATGAATAACAGATGCTAAACAACATAAAACATAGGCAATCCTTTTCGTCGAGCACGGTGTACGGGTATAGAAACGAATATGCCAATTCCTCTAGAGTGAACGTTGTACAGGAATAATCACCCAAAAATATATTGATAGATATATAAAAAACCATATATTTAACGTACCAGGATTATTTAGCACGCAAGAACTCGTGAGGCAGAATACGGTCGTAATCACGCAGGTCACGACAGCAGGTCAAGGTGAAGAATGATCGCTCTGTTGGCTAACTGAAACAAAACTATCGTTCTACCTTTGTCTAAACAATTGATGCACTTAATGGAAATAAACTTGAAAATACAATAAAATAGATAAAATTAGCTTCTTTACATTCTAAAATATCACAAAACGTACTTAAATAGCCTTCTGGGTCTGTCAACAGCATTCACAAAATTTAAGGTAACCGAGTAAAACCTATGACTTAACCATTATTTCCACCTATCCACACCTAACCCCGCCTACCCCTGTCGCTAACCCCGTCCTAAGTGGGTATTGTTCCGGCAGGGGAGCTTTCATTGTCCGTATCGGGCTCCTAAAGTATAAACAAAACCGCTCATTACATATATTTCTATAAAAGATGGTAAATCTGGATGAAAATGCAGAAGTAAAACACATCTATTTATCCGTACAAGTAATAACTATTTAAACTAATTTTTAAATACACTCACATTTTCACGGCCATCCCATATGCATAGCGCATATGCATAGATGTGCTGGCTTGTCCTTCATCCCCGTATGTAGACAATGCGTCACGTAGCACAGGGATCGGAATCTGAGTGGTAATGTTATAATAATTTAAAGGTGTCAGGTAACATTGGATGAAGTTTCCCTCCGTTAGGCGAATGCCAAAATACACCTATTCAAACAAAACCATTTATTAAGCTTATTCAATTTTCCTCCTAAGGTAAATTTATTCAGCAACTATTATGGTTTTTGGATTAATTTGCTTCAATAAGCACTGAATATGTATGGTAGTCGACTAGCATGAATATTAACGGGGCCAATCACCGCCTGGCCGACTCAGAGCCCTTTCACTCAATATAATTACTAAAATTAGCTTAAAGATCAACTTTATCCACTGAATCTTACAGAGTTTGGTTTACTTTTCTTTTCTGATCCTTCAACTATACAACTGTATGGCCGGGCTCGCAATATTGCGATAATAGGCGTCCCCTGCGAACGTTTTTGCATGGGGGGCCAGCCGGGGCCAAAGTGATGACTTGCCCCGCCTGAGCCCCGCTTGAGCCCCACCATGCCCCATGTATCATATTTATTAAAATTAGCTAAAAGAGCACTTTTATCCACCAAATATTATAAATTTTGGTTTACGTTTTTTCTTTGATCCCTCAAATATACAGATTTTCACCAGGAAATAACTTCTGTAATAGTAATTGGCCTTAATCAAATTCTGACGGGGCCATCCCCTCCTGGCCCCTTCTGAGCCGGCGGGGCCACGTGCTTCAAGGGTTAAATCAATCGTAAACTTGCACGTTCAAAAATTATAACATCGATTATCAATATTCTTTGTTAATCTTCGCAAGACAATAAAGATATTCCCCTTTAAATAACCGAGATAGATCGTTAAAATACCAAAGATTGATGCCTACCGTACAATGGACGGGGATGCACCGTTTACGGTAGCAAATTGGCAGATATGCCGTTAAGAATTCAAATTTTAAGTCGCTCTCAATGAAAATAAAACAACGTTAAGGTTATAATACCCTAGGAATCCAATAATTGCAGTAACCATTTCTAGATTTTGAGGGTTTAGGACAAATCTTACAGACAGCACAAGTATTATCTTTTCAACGTAATTTTAGTAACTATTTTTGATAGATTGCTAATAAAGCCCAGAAGTTATTGCCAAATAGTAATCAAAAAAAGTGACCAAATATTCGGATAATTCGATAAACATAATCGTTACGTGGCCTGAACCATGTAAGACGAAAAGACTCTAATTAAGTCTTCAACAAAATGCAACAAGTACACACCCTGCCTGGGTAATATACCCTAAGGTTGGTATTGGTAAGCCACCTAGAAAACTTGCAGCTCCTATGGTTTCTTTGAATGTACGCAAAAATGTATTCACGCTAGTTGGCATTGTAAACCAAATTTAGAAATGGTTGATATAGTTGGTTTTCGTTGATCATTACTAATGTATGAAGAAGCAAAAGGTGCACAAAGTTTCTCTTGTCGTCAATTAATCTTTACTGTGTTTAGGACTGAGAATTTTTGTGCATAAGCGACCAATTGCACGGGTCTTCCATCTTGAATCCTGTTGAGTTAATTATCGGGCTGCATTTCATGCACCAAATGAAGCTTTTCAGTAGCAAATGACAATGACCGACAGTGCAACTGTCCCCAAAAAAACTGAAAACCCGTGTTGAAAATCTAGTGGAAGGTAAAGCTGGTGCACCGTATAGCGGTAATCGAACGAACACCGTATCAAATGTGGCAGAATTTAACTAATTTTAACAAGAACTTGAAAGAGGAAAAATTCATTCCAGCCATCTTTTAATTGATGTATTTTTCATGGAACGGAAAAGAAGATATTGACAGAGGACTTTATCCCCGCTACATGCCTTACTTCATGCAGTCTTACCGACGTTACTTAAACGGATTCTGTTATATAACACATTAGGCATGCAAAACTGTTGAGCATCCTATGTGGCCTAGAGCAGTGGAAATTCACAGGGCGTTAAACAATCCGCATACCAGTCTTAAACTTATTCCCTCGCGCTGCGCAAATAATATAAGTTATTTTAAAGGGCACAACAATTTTAAGTTATTAACTTATTTGCATTTCGACCGATAAAAATATTTTATTTCTTTCTCACTTTTCACTGTTTTTTTTCCATTCTATCTTCGGCAAGGTATATTAAGTAGTGCATCTTATATACCCCTCGTCAGAGCATTTTGTTTCTACGGAGACGATGGTTATGGGGGTGTTGGGGTGGGAAAAGAGGATAGGCAGTGATTGAAATTTGTAAGAGTAAATGGAAAGTGTTAAAATGTAATTGAATTTGTTTTCCGCGACCACTGGTAATAATTTGTTTTGCATGTAAATTAAAGGTGTGCAGGACGCTTCACGCCGCGGACTATACTAATCTAACCTCAGAACGGCAAGTTGGACCTCAGAAATTTCAAGGCACCTTCATTTTGATAATTTGGTCTTTCCGCAACGAGTTTAATGATACTTAGATGTTGAAAATCTACAGATATAAATCGACATTTCTCAATACAATAAAATGAAAACGAATATAGCAGTTTTTGAAATATATCCCACTGCCACCCCAAAACCCATATAACCACCCTAATAACAGGTTATATCTACGGCAATATAGCCCCTATATCGCCATTTTGAGATAAAAATGTCGCCGCTATATCGCAACTGTCCGCTTTCTCGATATATCCGCTATATCGCCATGGCAACATATGGTGATATAGACGAAAAGGTGGATTAACTGCTTTGCGCAGGGGCCCAATATTAACCTAATCAGAATCCGCTGAAGTAGGTAGACCTGCGTCTGTGCTACCTTGCTCCCCCCCTACCATCATCTAGTGCGCCATACATTGCAGAATATAACTGGTCCAAAAATGACTTTCGTATTCGCATCCTCCCACTCCGAGATGAAAATCATATGGTATACAACAAAGGTCAGGTAAATATGCGAAAAATTTATTAAATATTATTAAGTATATGAAATTTAAGTACTAAAAAGAGGAAATATAAGAGTTTATATGAGAGTTTATGTTTCACGCCTACATGGTGGGTCTTGGAGTAGATGTTGAAGAGCCTACACCTTCATCTAAAAGTAATGTCTGTAGAATGGGAGTGAAAGCTTTACCATCAACCATTTGCATAAAGAGGATTCCTTCGCAGGCGCTTCTCGACGATGTTTAAGGACCGTCTAAGTTGTAAAGTAAACGCGGCCTCCCGCTCAGAGTAGCTGCGCCCGTCCTTCTTCCACTCAATATATAAATCTGAAAAAGTAGACGTTCACGTAAAAACGCGACCACTCACCTTTAATTAGTCCATATAAAATGGACGATCCCAGCGCCGCCTTCTTCTTTTACCCTTGAAAGTTTACGGCGGCCGCTATTCTTTCTTCGAAAATGGTGGTGTATAAACGGCACGCAAAATCTTCAGTGTCCCGTCCACCGAAGCATCTTAGGTATGAGGCCTACTATAAAAAGAATAATAGAACAGCAGCATACCATTTGTTGATGGTAACCTGCTTCCCATAATAGATTGTTGACCTGTTCAAATTGGGAGAGGTTGCCAATTGGTTCTCGTAGGGGGTTAGCAGTCCTTGTGGAGGCCGGTCCAATTCCGCGATTGGGGACATCGCTTAACATCCTCTCCAACAACTGAAGGCGGTTGGAGTTCTGCTGTACTCGTCTTAGAAGGCACAGTTGGGCGTGGCACGACGTGTCCAACTTCTGATGGACGGCATTTACAGAAGTTGTTAATGCATGCAGAGAGGCCATTATATTCGTGTTCGTTATTAGACTCGATGCTGAAATTTGTCTTACTGAGGATGAGTCTTACCATTGGTATGCGATCTATCCGTAACTAGGAGGGTTTCGTGTGCTATTTCGGCCCGAGTGGGCCTTTGAGGACTCTCCTAGAAAGGGAACTGATTTTTAAGTATATGTTACCTACCGGTGACAGTGGTGGCGTTTCATTCCAAAGATAAGCGGGATCGGCTTCTTGGGTTGGTGCTGCAGCCGCCCGTCGTGGTCGTGTTCACTGGCTGTTATTGCTCATAATTTGCAAGTTTCGAAAATGTATGTTACCTACTGGTGACATTGGTGGCGTTTCATTCCAAATATAAGCGGGATCGGCTTCTTGGGTTGCTGCTGCAGCCGCCCGTCGTGGTCGTTTTGATTGGCTGTTGCAGCTCATAACGCAATCTACAAGCGCACAGAAAAAGTACGTGATTATGTGGGTTTATTAATATCCTATTTATATGCCCAGTGTCTCAAACCAGAAGCTATGTAGACTGTGCGTTTGTAGGGTTACCGAGCACTGTTACTACAATTTCCCGTACGATAATCAGGGAAATAAAAGTAACTGGGTGGGTGAGCTAACATTGTCGTCAAGTGTCTAGCATTTCTACTAAAACGAAGTAGAGATCCTGAGAAACGTATGCAAATTTAGTAATCGAGAGTGGAAGAGGTGCACACCCAAGTGTGGTTCCTAAAGTAGCCTTATATATGTGCAACTTAAATGAGCCATTTGGGTAATCTAGATAACTAGATACGTGGGTGAACTCTACAAATACTAAATATGTCCGTTTTTCATCTGTTACAAGGAAATTCTAAACGCAAACTATTTTACTCGCAAGACGAATGCACCCTTTCGCAAGGGTGTTGTCTACTCGCATCATGGACACCATAATGCACTTGTACTGCTCACAGAACGGGTAACCCCTAGGTATGGGACCACGACTATGCTTGTGCAGATATCTTCGGCTCTACGTTACCTTCTCCGCAATAATTCCTACGTCGGCCTCACTCTGCCGATTTGCTATTTGCTGCAGAGGCCACGCAGGCTTCCTCAGTTTTTTTTTCAGTCTCCCTAGATAGCTTTCGAGGGAGGACGCTGAGAAAGAGTCTGCGGGTACATGTCGCTCTACGTCAGCCGCAATGTGCGTTAAACTGTGCACATTGTATACCATCTGCTCTGACCCGTATAACACTTGATATCTTCAAGCGAGCAATCGCAGCAGCTGCTCAGCATAGCCTGTATTATCAACACTTAAATGCGAGCAGCATAAGTAACGCATTGCCGTAAATAGAAGCAGAAAATGCTTCCAATGGGTCCGTGGTAGTATGTCTCTCAAAACTACTACCCGCAGGTACAAGAGGAACTGCCTAAATTCTGTACCCTTCCAACACTCAAAATCGTCTAAATTTCTTCCACGCTGTGAGAATTCAGCAGGAAGGTATGCGCTCAACCATAGGAGCCTATTGCTTACTTCATCTGTGGCAGTTTTTGATAGCACTGGAGGGACATAAGTCGGTTGCGACTGCTCATTAAGATTTGATCGACTGACATTCATCTTCCAACCCCTTACCAATAAAGTTAATATTTTTTTAACGACGCCTAAATAAACTAGATGCAGACGATCTAACGGAAAGCCAGTGATTAGACCTCCACTGCTTTCTGCGAAGGGCGAAATACTAACCCTGTGCATATGGTCCGGTGCTTATTTAAAGTCATCGTTCGTTCTCTAGCGATAGCTCTGACTCACATGCCCCGAAGAGACCACTTCCAGGTATACCACTTTTTTCATGTATATGCCTGGCATTTCGCAGCATTCGCATCCATAATTAGCATTCACGTTTTTAATCTGCTTAAGAAAAGCCCTCGCTGGCGCGTCACATATAACAGCGGCAACACGTACAGTCGTAGCTATCTGCCGTATTTCCTGTACGGTACGATCACAAAAAGCATGTACGTCAGGTGGCTTACCTTTATCGCAGTAAATCGCCACGTTGAATACTTCCGATATGAAAGGACTTACAATCATTCCCAAAATATGCAGAAAGTCTACTTTAGTGTTACGAAACACTGGCACTCCGTCTATGGCCAGGTTAACAACAATTTCATTTGGAACCTGGCGAACATTACGCCTTTGGAGTACTCGCTTAATTTGATCGTCCAGTCCTATGTGAACGCACTCACCGATACCCATCATTTCAACCTTATCATTTTACGAAGCCTCTCAGAATGTACGGGGGTCAGTTGAACTGATATCCGGAGCTTAAGCCTTAAAAATTTCTAAAAGAGGATGCAGGTACATATGTAGTATGTTCGCACCCCTGGCCCATTCCCTCAATCTATCCTCAATAGACGCCTGAAGCTCTGAGAAGTTATCTGTGCTACTTTCTTCCTCGTCCGATGAAATCCAGTCATCTACTTTACTATCGGATGAGCAATAGAACGTGTCAAATTCTTCCACAGAGGTTTCTCCCGATGTACAGTAACCCGACGGACCAGGTACGGCCTCCTCATCTACTTTCGCATGTTTAATATGGTATTGCCTCATTTTCTCGTCAATTTCACGCGACATTTCAGCCGTTTCTCTCGCAACCTGCCTCCTAATTGTTCTTTTGCAAAAATGCCCAGATATAATGCAACAATTAAAACACAACAAGTTAAAAAATGCAAAAGGTTACGTTTTGGACACAAATATATACGCAGAATTGCAGAATATGGCAGTGTCAGTCAAATAGCGGAGTAAAGTGCGTCCACCACGGCAGATAAAACAAGATGGCGGCTTCGCTCAAACACTCGCCAGGCACGCTAATAAATAGGAGCACAGATCGGGGCGAACATTGAGCCAATCAGCGCCCAATCAACGGTATGTCGCCATGTCGACATTCGCGGATATAGCGGCTACATAGCTTGTTATTAGGGCACTGTTCCCATATGAAAAAATATTGAGACTAGGGATATATGCGGTGCTCTACTTAAACTACTGTTGTCCTATCTTCTTGTCCCACTTTTCATCCACTGTTTTATTCGAATTTGAAAATGGTTAATGACGTTGACGGGTGAAGCAATGTCGGGCTAGTAATGAGGCATAGACATTTGCACGCTAAATCTTCTTGTCTTTTCTAAAGGCATACGGGCCAAAACAACCCAGCTTTTGGATATTGCCTGCCGAGCAGATGTCAAGGCATTATAGATTTGCTGCACAAATCCTAATCCCCGAGTCTTTTTATGGAGTGCTCAATAAATTAAAGCCTACCCGTAAGCAAAAACTATATTTCTGGCAGACTTTTCTGTTTCGAACGCTCTAGTAGATTAGAGTAAGTTGTGGAGGGAAGTTTCATATTTTTCGATATGGCCCTCGTCAAAGAATGATTTAAATTAAAAAGTATACAGTGCTGAATTTTGAATGATGCAAGGCCGCACTAATTTACGATCAACCCAATTTTCTTGGAGGATTTCTTAAATTGTAGCTTTCAAAGAGAAGAATAAACAATTTTTCATTTTTTCGAGGTCCACTCAGTGAAGTTCCACGAATGCACTTGCCTACTTATTTCAAAAAGCACAGTTTCCAGAGAAATTCGTTCAGTAAATGATTAAAATATTTTTAAGAGAACTGAATAAGTTGTATACAACCTACGATAAAGGAAGCTCGGATTTCATGAAGAGACAGAGTCTGAAGACGTAAATATGTTTGAGCAAAATCCAAGTAATCACGTTGGCATGCATTCAACGAGTTCAGTAGTATTTGAAGAGCAGTACAAACTGTTCTGAATGCCATATTTTTATTATAAGCATGCTTTCAATTTCTGACAAATTAGAAGAGAAAAGTAATCCTACAAGATTATACAGCAGTCATGAGACAGGGTGATATATTAAAAAATCATATGCCTTTATTTGAATTTTATAAGCGCTTCAGCTCTGCATCGAAACCCACCAGAAAATAGGTACAAAACCAGAAGACTGGAGGAAAGTGCTCGATGGTGAAAAATTTCAAGCGCCGTACGCAGTCAGACAACCGCATAATAAATTGCATATCAGTGTAGACTTAATAACGTCTAAAATTATCCTGTAGCAGTGAAGATGTTTTATCCATTCCCGAATTCTTCGATGAAGCCCTTTTAAATAATATTAAATTCCAGTAGAAATGAGTATGCCTACGATATGTTTGGCTTAGCTAGTAAGAGGCAGACCTTGGAAAATAATTTCATATGCTTTACGGCTTTTACGTTTTGTCTTTATGAGGCCATGTAAAACAATTATTTACTCAATAAAATCATGATTGCTGACCTAATTCAAGTACTTTATAGCAAATATAGTCCAAGATATATAAAGGCACTTACTGATGCATTCGCAGTGCCTTAGGGCTTACTCACGAGCACCGCCATCAGCCGCGCACCGGCTAGTAGTATAGGCAGGTAACATTTCCGGAAGACTGGGATGGCCATTTCGGGCTCATTGACCGCCAGCAAACACTAATATCTTAGCCTAAGTGCTGCGTCACCCAAGGTGCTAGACGGGCTTGTGAGTGAGCCACAAGGCAGAGGGGGACGAATAAGTTCCGTAAGAGCTCGGCGTACTTTCATAAATGAGTGTCAATATTCGTTATGAACACCCCGTTTTTAGTAATAAAACGCACTTCTCAGTTCTCCATGCTTGCACAGCACGAAACACATTCGAAATAATAGTTATAAGCAGTGCTCTGCCTTCCGTCCTAATTGAACACCCTCAGATCAACTGTTGAATTAAAGGTAAGGATAGCTATAGTAAGTAAGTCTTTGTGTCTGGTCAGGTCAGGTCAGGTTTTATTGAGGGAAATATAGGTAAATACCTTTGAACTCCCTATTGGTACAGTTTTTTCAATGCATTTGATCTGCAGAACATTTCAGATCAGTGGCGTTGCCAAAAATTTGAGGGCCGACAGTGAAAAAACTCCTTAGGCATTGTTCAGAAGTCTAGGGGTTTGAATGCCATTTGAGAGATTTAAGGAGCAAAACTGTCGCCTGGGGGAGGGGGGTTCAGAGTATATTCGAAGCGGATGGCCTGTGCTAAGAGTGTTTGAAGCATGTCAGGGAGAGTCCATCGCGGTTTCGCCATAATACCAAAGGTCCCACGAAGAGAAGGTTGCGGAGGTCACGCAAACCTCATCGAGTGTCGGCGATGCGCCCATCGTGCACCCTTGTTGGTTTAACGAGTCTGCCTGCTAATTGACAAAATAAATATAATCGGTAGTTTTCTAAACAAACATATTACTGAAAATTAGAGAGTAGTATGTTTTTTATAATGTGATTATTCCACAATTTGCATTCGGCAACTGGCAGTTTATTTTCGGGGGCTCAGTGGCTATTTGTTCTAACTTTATAGTGTCCTAAACATGCCTACAGATGCGTCTGACGTGTGCTCAGATGGCGACATAACAATGTCCGCGGGCAGAGCATTCCAGGCCTGAATTGGGAAAAGTTTTACAAATCCGCGTAGCCTCGGATCACAACGTTTGGTGGACTCGAAGCTTGCAATCCTTGTTAGTTCTTAACTAACATAGTACTGAAAATCAGTGAGTAATATGTTTATATACATATATATATATATATATATAATTTCACTCTCGCCATTTCCAATTTTAGTGGGCATTTCGGGTATGAAAATCTAAATTTCGCTTGAATGCATCCACAGATGGGGACATAACAATTTCCTCGGGGAGTGCATTCCAAGCTTCAACTACTCTATTACCAAAGAAGAACTTGCGTGTGTCTAGTCTGGCCCCTGTTATGCGTAGTTTGAAGAGATGCCCTCTTAAGTTGGTCGTTGTTGCTAACTCGAAGAAGTCGCCAGGTAGAAGACAGCAGTCCTGCCCGCGCATTATACGAAATGCTTGTATCAGATCGCCACGTAGCTGTCTGTAACCTAACGGAAATAGATCGAGATTAGCTAAACGTCTTTCGAAGGGTAAAAAGCTCTGACCGGTAACCAGTTTGGTCGCGCGCCTTTGGACCTTTTCGAGGGAATTTAGGTCTTTCGCGGTCCAGGGTTTCCATGCTTGCATTGCGAACTCCAACTTCGGCCGCACAAATGTTCCAAAGACCTTAGTAAAGCAGTCTTTATTGAAGGCACAGAAAGCCATTTTGACAAGATAGAGGACGGACATCGCAGACTTGGCTACTTTTGCGCAGTGCAGCGAGGGCTTAAGAGACGTAGAGATCCATACTCCCAAATCTTTCTGCGCGTCGACTTCTTGCAGTTGGATGCCATTTAGGCTGTAAACCATGGGGTTCTGAGAGCTGGGTCGGCCAACTCGTAGGAAACTGCATTTGTTCTCGTTAAACGGCAAAAGCCAGTCTTGAGACCAAGTTTGAAGACGATTTAGGTTTAGCTGCAAATGTTCTTCGTCAGCTGAATTTCTGATGACGTTCCAAATCTTAATGTCATCGGCAAACATAGCCACATCGCAGTCCAGTTCACGGACGGAGTCATTGACGTATATAATGAACAGTATAGGGCCAAGGACAGAGCCTTGGGGGACACCGCTCTCGACTGCAACGTCTGCCGACTGCTGGTCACCAATATGGACAGTTTGAGAGCGACCAAGTAAGAAGCTTTGAATCCACTTCAGCAGATTTCCTCGAACACCTATTTGGCTGAGTTTGTGCAGAAGTCGTTGATGTGGGACGCTATCAAAAGCCTTCTCGAAGTCGATGTAGATTACATGAAGCGGATTTCCTCCATCAACTGCCCGAGTCCAGCGTTCCAAACAATGGAGCAGGTTCGTCACGCAGGACCTGCCTCTGCGGAACCCATGTTGCGCATCCGATAGAAGGCTATGCTGCTCTAAGAAACGCATCAGCTCTCGTTTTACTACTTTTTCCATAATCTTGCAACAGATCGAAGTGAGGCTGATTGGTCTATAACTGTTTGCAGCAACCTTTCTGCCGCCTTTATACAACGGTGTGATCCGTGCGGATTTCCAATCGGCGGGTAAACAACCTGCGTTAAACGAGGTACTGAAAAGCATAGAAAGCGGTTTGGCTAGCTCCCCAGCAACTACTAAATTCGTATAGTGCTATGCAGAAAGTTGCTTCGTTGTTGTTTTTGGTATCCAACTTCCCTTTATTTCTTGACAAACGCTTCTTGTTTAATTTTTTTAATACAACTCTCGATTTCGTTGCTAGATGAAGAACAAGCAGAATAAATGTAGCAGAAGTAAATCCATCTTTTATGTTGCCTTGCACACATTTTGCTGCTTGTCCGCGGTAAGGCATGACTCTTAAAATCTCCCATTATCACCGTTCGCGTTCTGCATGATGCTGGAGTTAGTGGTGGCTAAGACCTCAAGTTTTTAAGTTCCGCTGTTAAAATTAGACTACAGACAAAATTACATTTGCGAACTAAAGAAAAATCGGGAAAACGACCCGACGAGGTACGCCGCTTGCAGCTAACAAATGCAAAGGCCTTTGATGAACCGACTGCGAAATCTGGCCCCTTTTGCTCGTTATTTCTACCACAGCGTTGTCGTCTAACAAAATTCCACAGCTGATGCAGACCACAGCCACCCAGTGACTATTTTCCAATCAGCATTTACGCCCTCATCTATTCTACTTAACACTTACCGTTCATATGTACAAGGAAGCAGGAATAATTTGCGTCCCGGTAGTATCTGTAGATAAAACTTTACATTTGTATATGCTACTCACTATTTTACAGTAACAAATTTGATGTTGGATCGATTATGTACACAAGAGACTATTCTGAGTGCTCACACGCACACGTTAAAATTTGTTCATGTACATATATTACTCACTGTTTATAGTGACATATTTTATGTAGGATATTTCATGCATACTTTTTTCAATAGGGTCTTCAAAGGCATTGCCTACTACCCTAAATATACTGAACTATATTCCTATGAATAAAGCGAGATTCTCCACACACCGCCACACCCGCATCACTGCAGGGACCACTGGAGCACGTAATTGGCCACCAACGCCCAAAATAATGAAGGCACAAGTAGATGGCTGTTGCCAACGAACAGCTATTCCTCTTGTTTCTTGGAGACGATATGCAGTGCCCGCTATCACTTAGAGGCGACCTTTATAGAAGACTGTGATTTTCTGAGCTTACCTATTTGGGCTAGCAGCTTTATCCCGGAAGTTCTCCATTACCGGTCAAAAATGTGACTTTGTAGGATTTATCTCTAAAAAAACTTTCAGTTTTTAGTCGTAGATATAGAAAGCGATTAACTCAGTCACAAATACACATTTCGTCTGAAAAAGTATATTAACGCAAACATTATTGTCATCCAAGAGGTAATGCATTTGTTGAAATGCCTCGCAACTGTTATTTGCTCGTACATGGCTTCTGCTTGGAGGAAGATATACAGATGCCCTTCATGTGCTGAACAGGGTATTTAATAGCCTTAGGTGCCTAAGATTTTGAGAGGTCTTTGCGAAATGTATGATTGAATACGGTCACGGGGAAGTACAAAATTTCAGTTAACGTGAGCTTTCGATAAATTCTTTTTTTAGCAGTCAGTCAGCTGCGCCTCTACTTCCTTCGCGCAATATTTTGCCGTTAACTTTCTTGAATTTCGTCTGATCTGATAGGAAGTTATGACAATTTTACGCGTGCGTGTACAGATGAATACGACGCACCGGCGTGTTATCAATATGGTTTCCAAAGGCATTACCTATGACCATCACTAAATAAACTGAAACTGAAAATCTTCCATAAGCGGTCCGATCTGTTCATTTAAACTACCTCCGTTACTTTATTCGGTTTAGTAACCAAGATGTCTTTGTGCTGTCGCAGTCCTTTTAACTTCTATACGTATGCTTTTTTCAGCAATCTTCTCTTGTTCAGGCACTGGTAACTACAATTCACCATTGTTTATCGAAAGTGGCGGATACTTTCTGCGGAGCTTGGCTTTACACCGTATGTTTGGTTGTGATGATTCTTAAATTGGGTTTCCAACTCTAACACACGTCGATAGGACAAAAAGATCGGATTAATTAAGGGAGATGCAGACCATCCTATCAGATCAGACGAAATTCAAGAAAGTAGACAAAGATTGCACTGATGAAGTAGCGGCATAGCTGACTGAGTGCTAAATAAAACTTCACACAACAGGTTTCATAAGCGGTTGTGACCTCGAACGCCTCCGACCAGTAGGCACTCATATCCCCATGTGTATGGTCTACCAAAGATCCACAAAGATGGCTCGCCAGTTCGTCCGATTCTGGACATGCGCAATTCGCCGTACCATGCGATAGCGAAGTTGTTCTCAGATAAACTCAAATCTTTACAGCATCAGCTGTCAAGACGTAGATATCTAAATAAGTTCAAATTTATCGACAACGTCAAAGACGTGGAATCAAACGGAATGACGATGCTCTCTCTCTCTCTAAACTTCTCATCGCTGTTTAAAAATGCCACCGTCACCGAGACAGTTGGTTACATTTGCGAATTCCTATTGAAAACTCAACTGGAAATAGGAATTCCGACAAATGCAAAAGAGAGACTACTACTACGATGCACATTAAATGTGCAGTTTCATTTTGACAACCAATTATAGACGGCGTTGCTATGGGCTCGCCTCTTCGACCTCTCCTAGCTGACGTATTCATGGATAAGCTGTAGAAATTTCAGTTAAGCAATCGGATCAATAAGTTTAAATGCCATGGTTCCTAAGCTGATGATATCTTTGCAATCGCTGCAATCGAAACCGATGTACATGCACACTTCCATGCTGTCAACCAAGCACATCCGTCATTAAGTCCACATTAGAGGTGGAAACGGCAGTGTCGCTTGCTCTTGTGGACGCTCTCCTAAATTTCAGACCTGACGGCACCGTACACAGGGGCGTTTATCAAAAGAAAACCTGGTCTGGACAATATTTGAACTTTCGCAGTTTCGTACATCTTTAAGGGAAGCACGAAGATGACCAATATATCACACAAAAGAAAAGTGTGTCAGCTTACGTCGACAAGTGATTCACTTTTCGTTCACTATAGATCGTAACGACTTTATGACTGTAAAGCTGATCAGCCGTAGAGACCTAACGCCGTCTTCCAAATAGCTGCAATCAAATACACTGCATTTACAGGTAATCAGGCCCTACCAAGAATATAATTTTATTTGCTAAATCGCCTGAAGCCCACATGAATCGTACGCTCATTATTTGCTGTTTTTAGGACTTCGCGTCTATAAACGTTCGAAAAAACCACATCTCACATTAACTTCGTCCACCAGACAGCCGAAGATAGTAATGAATAGCAGAAAGAAGCCAGTGAAGTAGCATAGAATAGAATATGCGGGTAAAACTGCACAAATGGCGTAAAAGCAACACAATCACCGCCGAGCCAGCCATACGACGGCAAAAAGAAACTGGAGAGCACTTTGCGCTAGACTAACACAAGCCAGTAGACGTTCAACCGCTTGCTGAAAACTACACGACTGCTGGGTGGCGGGGGAGAGAGAACTATTCCGGCGATTATTTTCTCAG
This sequence comes from Ligula intestinalis, assembly GCA_036362985.1. Classification (NCBI taxonomy): domain Eukaryota; kingdom Metazoa; phylum Platyhelminthes; class Cestoda; order Diphyllobothriidea; family Diphyllobothriidae; genus Ligula; species Ligula intestinalis. Next base: position 40,084,231 of record JAYGXS010000003.1, read on the forward strand.
CAAACCGAAAGCCTTCCCGCACCACTTTTATTCCTCATTTTTTATTGATGTTTCGCTTCACAGGTAAGCCACCGCGCACCCATACTCCAGGGAAAAGGAACACCCCATGCATACCAATCTAAAAGCAACGGCCTCTACAATCCCATGCTCCACTGAAAATCAAATTGCTAAACTTCCATTCTCACAACCGGTCGACACCGATTTCTCGGTTACAAGTACAAAACCACAATTACGTTCTAACGAATAGCGCACCTTTTTAAGTCTCACATGCTAATAGATGTCAGGTGGCTGATATTTTCTATTTAAAATCTCTGGCAATTAAAAAGTTACGTTGAAACGGTTTATGAGGACAAAATCCTGCCCGAACTTATTATCTCCTGAAAGCGCACAGCTACAGTTTAAAAATTAATTGTTTTGCGCTGCGCGCATGCCAATTTTAAAAAAAGTTAACAGATGGTGATTTTTTAAATAGGGGAAGGGAGATGTGAATATCGGCAAAAAAGTTAGGAAGGCCTGTGTGTTGAGGATGACATTTTTCGAAGCTTCCTAGGCCGATCTTTCGCCGACTTTGTGTGTGGAGTCAGTGGTTTTTTGGGCGAGGTTGCCTGTGAGACGGGAGCTTCTAATGATGAGAGCAGAAGGCCGGGCAAAAGAAGACCTCCCTCGGGATCGGTGCCGCTGGGAATGTTGAAGTCCAGCGGATGACGAGTAACGACTCGCCAGGTCGGGCCAAGATCCAAACCAACACTGTCAGCGGGAGAACTACGCGAAGTCAAAAACTCACGTACGGCAACGGCAAAGGAGGCTCCGCAGAGCTCTTTGAGATCAAGAACTGTACCTGAAGCCCTGCGTTGAGAAAAGGCAAACAAAAGCTGGACTAAAAGTAATTCCATAAATTAACAGCATCTGCTGACGATGACCTTAAGGTGTCCTCGGGAGAAGCGTACCGAGGACATCTATCCACCTCAAAATTTAAAATGTATTATTACAAGAAAAGAGGTTGGGACAGCACCAAAAAGTCTTTTCACGCATTCCAGATGCGCCTGAATGTCTCAAGATCACTGGGAACTTAATTGAGGTGATTGACCAGTCCAAAACGCTGGTCTTATCAAAGAGCAGTAGAGAGTACGTCTAAGGCACTTTAAATACGTGAATGCAGCTCCCTATGACACAAGCAACTAGAAAAACAGTCCTAAACGATAAAGAGAAGTTTCGCTTATTTTTTTCTAACATTCATAAAACGCGAAATGAGCTTTTTGTATACATAGTTTCGTAGTGCACATCAGTCAATTACGTGATAATAACTTGAGTGCTTCCAAGGACACGTCCAACCGGTTGAAAACGGACACTTACAAGAGCGACGCAGGCTAGACACACGCCCGATGGGCAAAGCGGTATTATGATAAAATCTGTTCTGCAAAAAAGAGATGGGTGGTAAAAGGGCGCCGAGACAGGCAAGACGCGTCAGCTTAGAGGCTAGATGTGTCTAACAAGACAGGTTTTTAAGAAGCTGTCTTTATTCCACGACATTTCTCATAAAGTTGAGGATATGAGAGTCTGAAATGAAGACCTAAGGATAAAATAGACATTTGCTGTTACTAAATAAAACCTAAGTTTGGAAGCGCCGGAATTTCAACTCAGGTTAGCGGCCTTGAAACTTACTACCCTAAATTCACTCATGGGTTCAAGTTACGTCGGCTGTTCCATCGCTTTTTTTCTGATAAGTAATTTTCCATTGCAGTGCGACTGTCTGAATCTGTGCTTCTGGCGTTCAGGGCAAAACGGCCTGGCATTCAATCAGAGTAGTAAAGGCATCTGTAACTACCTTAAAGTCAGCATAGAGCCTGAAGTCATACACTCCTGACAAATGACGCCTCAACTAACTTCATTCAAAAGCAGTCTGCCGTTTCGGATAGCGGCGTTAGTTGTCTGGTCCCTCTTAGCCTTCCCCATCTACTTATACTTTATAAGTATGCAGGAATATATACTGTCCATGAAATGTCCAAGCACTCAACATTTTCCAGGTTTGTATGGCACTAAACTTCTTCTTGTCTCGCTTAAGCTGCCTCCTCAGTCTACTTGGCGATTATTTTAATGCCCTGCTTTATTATTTACGCCTGAAACCGGAACATGATATTTCCGATTTAGAGCAAACCGCTGGACCGTACACGACATCAATTCTCATTTTGCGCTAACGTAAACAATGCGTTGGAATACATCAGACGCCTTATCACACCACTTGGAGCAGGAGCTCTGCGCTGAGCACAAACCACCATCAGACACCAGATAATCAGGCCGAATGATCTGCTTCGACACCGGGAAAATTCTGGACTCATATGCCGAGTCTGGTGCAATTGCAATAAAAAATAAACTGTGAGACAACTCCGAAAGAGGTTGAACGTCCAGCAGCTTCTAGAAGGAATAACGTCAGTCCTCAGGCCACGGTTCATTCGGTATGGCTCGGCCGCAACTTCAAGTTTGACAGGATCAAGATCTTCGGAAGAGGTGACAACTAAATAAGGCGCGAGCTGCTTCAATTGCGACTCTCCATCCCGCAGTATATCAACAAGTACAATGATCTGCCCCCCCCCCGTCCTATGCAATACTTCGGAAACTAATTAGCCACGCGGTAAGGAGACTGACAACTGCTGCCAATGGCATTGTCAGCGAGCCAAACGACGGATTAACTATAACACCAATAATCAACGCTGGCAACTAACGACTCAGATGAAACCGGGCATGCAATCATGGCATCAATTACGAAAATTGATGATAAATGTGTTAATTGCCCTTATTTGTTGCTGTCTCTGACGATAGATTCACGTGATAATCTGAAACGTCAAGCAAATAAAACATATGGTTCAGCGATCGCACCTCCAACTTCTCAAGTGCAAAACCGTTTAAAGCAACCACATTATATATTCAAGTGTTCAGATGCGAAATATGGTAGAAAGGATCAAGGAGGCTTGAATATACGTGCAGGGCATTTTACGATCGAACGGTAGAATGTGTTGCTTTTGACATAGAATAAAAATACCCACAGCGATGGATCGGCGACGAATAATCGCAACACTCCTGAGTATAACAGATACGGGTGATTATAAATCAGGATTTATATTAGCGTTGCAGAGTAACGTTAGGGTGTCGTGTTCTGTCAGAGTAGACTTCTGCAACCATAAAATTTCAGTCAAGTAATCTGCTAAAGAAACATTTAACTTTTTTTGAAATCAACAATAACTAGGGTTGATAATAAGCAAAAGATAAGTTTTTGATTAAGACGCTGAGACAGAAATCATAGCCTTTCCAAAAGCACTTGCTTATCAATTTCTTTACCTAATAATGTGACAGGCGCATCCACGTTTACCTCAACGAAAGCTACACTTTTCCCTTCTTTGATTTTGTATAAGCCAACATGCGGGTAATTATGATCTAATTCATACAGCTTTTACTATCATCTCCTGTTGAAAAATATCTTGAATTCATAGATTCGCCAAGATATCACCTATTATCCTCAACTATACTTTGACATCAGGAAACGCAGACTGATTATCTTCCGCTAAATGATGGACAGGCAGGATACAGCCAAACCGGTCGCACGAGAATACGCTAAAAAAAGAGGAAAAGGATGCGTGTTAAGACGCAGGAGGTAGAAAGAGCAGAAGAAACTCACGCGTGTATATCGTCCTTCCCTCCGGGCAAGGACTGGTAAATTTCGAAGACAGTTGAGCCACATTTTTGTCCGCAGCTAAGAAGAAATTCACCCTCAGGCAGGCTGAAAAGGCATTTAAGGACGGTCGAAAGGTGTTGACGGTTGCACAAGCAAAGTCAATTATATACCGGCAAAAATGAGGGAACGATTGGGGGGCATGGGATTTCCGTAGGTCAAGAAGAGGCGAGGCCATTGGGAGCACACACAGCTCAAGACAAAATCGTTTGAGAATATAGCCTGCAGTTCTCAAGCACGAGGGAGGACTGAGGACTGATACTGACTGGTTTAGACCAGATCTCTCCTTCAATATGGTAACCGAAAATGTACATACTTATTATGGAAATCTTTTGACTTCTATAATGAGGTGAAGTTGGCGACAGGATAAAAGTAGAGTTGTTTTGAGATTTTTGGAGCAGTTTCGCGTAAATGAGGTGGAGGTGGAAAATAGCGGCATTGTTCTTAGGCCCTCGGAAGTAATAACAAACGTTGTCATTACTCGGTCACTGGATTTGTTTGTGTTCCTACCGATCAGAGCTAGGCTTGATCGATGTGACAGAAGCTTAGTCAGCAGCCCTAGCAAGTGAAACAGTCAAGTAACTTAACTGTTATGGATTCAATGCATTCCCAGTACAGTGCCCATATCAGATGATAGGGTATGCCTGCAGTCGCAGTATATCATAGCAGGCGATAGGATCAACCCATGCTGGCACGCAAAACCGTCAGTCAGAGGGGTGATTGCACTTAATATTAGGATGGAACATGTTGATCCCGGTTTTTCTTGTAATTTCTGGTTAACTGGCGTTACTGCCGTTTGCAGTGGCGAACTTTAGTGACATCAAAAATAGTCCGTTTTCTATCCACTGAATTACTGGCCATACTGATAGCACAGATACTAGCTCAAAGCCCAGGCAGGTGTTTCGCCGTAATATCACCATTGCATGACACATCTGCGAGGGAATCGGCTCAGCATCCCTCCCCCCTGTGCTTTCTGCTAAACACTCCATTTTTTAAATTTCAGTTTTGTTTCAATTTTCTCAAAAATCAATTTCGAAATCAGACAAGATCAGTATAATCAAGATTTTATAGGTGTAGGCCGAAATTCAATATGAATATTTGGGTCGATGTCAATCAGCCACTGTGGGGTAACCGCACAATATTCAAAAGCTGCCATCAGGCATACAGGTTTATGACCTACATAATTATTGACCATACCGGCAGCACAGGTACTAGCTAAAAGGTCTTATCCAGTTGGAAACATATATCTAGGTGTACCAAACTTTTTTTAGATTTTCTTTATTTGTATTTTATCATACAGGGGAACTTACGACTAGAGAAGTAAAAATGCACTTCTGGTAAACTTGGGGCGCCGTTATACGCTAAAAAATTGCTTCTCTCACATCTCAGTCAAAAAGCTATCCAATTAATGCTTGAAGTTGCTTTTACTGTCTGCACTCCTGATTTTGCTTAAAGTTCAGCTCTACTTCCGTGGCATTATTTTACCAAGTATCTCAAACAAGACTGCTCATTGTATAATTCTGCCTAAATAAAACGGCCTGGAAAGCGAATTTGAAAAGATAGAGCGCAGTTCACATCAAAAAAACAGGTTTAGTCCACGGATAGGAATGCCTTTGGAGGTTCTGTTTCCCATTGACTTATAGCAATAACCTGCTTTAACATTTTCGGCAGCCCGGCTTTCCATTTTTTCGTTAAATTCTGCCAATATAAGGTCAAATGTCCATCAATAGGCATCAGTTGTCTGAGCAATAGTAGTTTATGTTGATGTAGTTTATTCTATTTAGTTCATTGAAACAAATATAAGTGGTTTTAATTTAATATTACTTGATCACCTTCAAGGTAATGAAATATTCATTTACATTCCTCACCCAAGAATTAAATTCAGGAAGTCAAGATAGGCGAACGAACGTTTTCGATTAATTAAACATCAGGCAATAAGGGAGGGTAGAGTTAGCGAACGTTTAAGCAACCAATCAGTAGTAATTAGGGGGGTAAGAGGATGAGGAGTAAAGGTATCAAAGGGGTCGGATTCTAGTCTTAATTGGGGACCGGAGAGGGGAAAGGGGGAGAAAGGGGGGGAAGGAGAAGGGGTCCGTGTCGTCTCGTCGTCCTTGGCTGCCCTTGGTGTCGTCGTCTTGTGACAGCGTAAATGGCATAGGGATACTTCCTGTCGGGGCCTCGTCACTGTTTAGCGGCGTGGTAAGACACATGGGGGTGGATGTTGAGTAAGCCTTCGCCGACGGGAGCCTTAGGGCCGCTACAAACGCCTTTTGTGGGTTAGTGAGGCGTATTGCGACTGCCTCTGCCGTCCCAAGTATGCGCTGTCGCATGAACTTTAAATGTCTCGCCGGAACTTTATAGATTACTCTAAACGCATGGCTGATGTCTACCCGATGACCGCCATCAACCAAGCGAGCCAGAATCGCGCTTGATAACGACTTTACTTTGCCCCTGCTTAACCAAGCAGGATGGCCAATTTGACCGCTAAATCGGTGGTGTAGCGATGGGATCACCGTTCGGAACTCTATTAGCTGATGTCTTCGTGGGAAAACTAAACAGCAACAAACTTCCCCCATTATGAAGGTCCTTTCTTCCTGTGCTCGATATGTGGATGTTATATCTGTAATAGCAGATGGAAGACTTGGGTTTGACACTTTCTTAAATAAAATGAATCAGGTGCACTCAGCGTAAACCCTCACTTTGAAAAAAGGGACAGAGAGTGCCTTCCTTTTCTGGAGGTTCTTATTAGTAGGCGGTCTGATGAAACAATAAGTAGAAGTGTATTTCGCAAGAAAACCTGGACAGGGCAAGATACTAATTTCTACAGCTTTGTGCCACTAAATCGGAAACGAGGCCTAGTTCGCTGCCTCGTTAACCGGGCTAGGAGAAAATGTTCTCCAGAGACAGTGGAGGCCGAACACGCACTTATTAGAAACACTTTAAAAAACGGCTTCCACGAGAAGTTCATCAATAAGTTTATGGAGGAACGTCCACCTAAATCGGAAGTGCCAACGGCTGAGAACAAAAACCTTATTTCTTACATCGCCTTTCGAAGGGAATCCTGCAAGCGAACTTCTATAGTTTCGCTTGAACGCTGCAATCGCCCTTTCTTATCCAGCAGCTAAGCTAAGATTATTATTCTCAAGCACTCCACTTCTTTGCCTTGAAGGCAAAGGTACACTCCCGTTCCACACCTCTTCAATGTGTATATGCAATATCACACGTTCTTGTGGGACCCGTTATATTGGTCGAACGACTAGGTGGCTATCCAAGCGCATGCGAGAACACCATCCTGCTTGGTTAAACAGTCGAAGTAAAGTCGATAGCGAGCACGATTCTTGCTCACTTGGTTGATGGCGGTCATCGGGTAGATATCAACCAAACGTTTAGGGTCATCTATAAAGTGCCGGCAAGATATTATAAGTTCCTGCGACAGCGCATACTTGCGACAGCAGAGGCAGTCACCATACGCCTCACTAACCTAATCTTGGGTGCGCAAAAGGCGCTTGTAGCAGCCCTAAGGCTCCGGTTGGCGAAGGCTAACTCAACATCCACCCCCACGCGTTTTACCACACCGCGAAACAGTGACGAGGCCCCAACAGGAAGTATTCCCATGCAATTCACGCCGTCACGAGACGACGACACCTTGCGTCCTCACATTTCCCAATGAAATGATAATCAAGGCCGACGAGACGACACAAACTAATTGTCGGACCCGTTCTCCTCCCCCCCCCCCCCTCCTCCACGTTTTCCCCTCTCTGGTCCCCAATTGAGAGTAGAATCTGACCCTTGATCCTTTTAATTCTAAGCTCCCTTATATTATTGTATTGCTTGATGATTAAGTAATCGAAAACGTTCGTTCGCCTAACTTGACTCCCTGAATGCTTACATGGGCATCATTGCTGAACTTAAGCAAGAATTAAAATTTTAACCAATTACGTAAGACAGTTGGGCGAGGGGGATATATAGTTAGGCGGCCCTAGAAGACAGCTTTGCAAGTCTGCGTATTTAAGGCACAAACACGAAGAATATGCTATCCAAATACTGTTTACTTGGAACCTTTTTTGCACATAATGAGTGCTCTTTATTCAGCAATGCAGCTGCTTACGAACATTAATGAGGCGGCGCTGGTGCGGTAGACCTGAGCAGATATCAGACAGGTATGACGGTTTGATCGTCCTGTACAGCAACGTATACTGAGTGACTTACAGAATAGCGCGACATCACCGGTGGTATTCACGAGACAGGCTGTGCAGTTTTAAGCAAACGCTATACTCCCTTACGCACCTAGTTCCGGTGGCAAGACAATGTCTAGACGACTGTAGGTATGCTGGGCCACACAACACAGACGGAAGCCCCGTTTCGCGTCATTAACCACGCCAAATGTCATCATCAGATGGCTTGCCTCGGACCACCCACAGATAAAGGACGACAGAGTGGGAAGGAGCTCAATTCAACTTGGCCACGGTGCGAACCTTCCTTACCACGTACAATCCGACAAACAGAGAACCTATCACATGCCAACAATCGTGAAAGAGAGAGAGAATACCGCAGTTTAGATTGCAAACATTTCCTGTAAACGTGGCCTTCATTGTTCTGAGAAATTCGATCCCCGTTGGTTGGCGTTCTAGTTATAAAATACCTGCGGCTGGCACATACGCGGCATAAGACGCTGTGTCCCTGCCCACTTCTAGCTGTCTTTAATTTTTACTTTTATCAGCAAAGATTATTTACGATTAACTGACGTGCAAGCCAGCACTGCTGGTTTCGAAGGACAGGGGTTATTCTCGTCTATTCTGACAAAATAACTAAAAAGTAACAGCATCATATGGATTTTCTTTAGACTGGTGCGATTCCTTACGCTTCACAGATTTCCATTAAGAGATTCAGAATAATTGATTGGATAAAACTAAAAACGCAGAGGTGAACAATGAAAAATACGCTAAAGTCACTTACGGCTGCAGTTCCGACAGAATAGTAGACAACACGGAGAGGTTTTTAGCTGGACTAAAAGTGTAGGACAATAAAAATAGGAGATTAAATGTTATCCGAAGAGCAATTGGCGAGCATACGTATACTTTCAATAAATTCTCATCAGGCCTTTACATTTATATGGGAGGGGGGGTAAAGTTTAAAAGGTAAATTATGTTCAAAGTTACAAGCAAATTAGTCCAGGGGATAGGAGAGGGGGTTGAGGTAGCAAACAAGCGGCTTATTAAGTGGCAATTAGGGAGAAGGAGAGGTAAGGGAGAGAAGAGGCTCGGAAAAATGCCGGTAGCTAGGTGGCCGTTGGCCACGCTGAGCTTGGGGCTTGCAGCAGGTTCTTGTGCGCACACAAAGTCGGCTTCCTCAACCGGATAGCAGTTGCTTCTGCTGTTGCTAGCAGTCGTTGACCCAGTGACTTTGGGTAGTTTGGTGCGACCAATATAACCTGCTCCACAGGAGCAAGTAAAGGAGTAGATGCACATGGAGGTGGTCTGGGTCGGTAACCTGTCCTTACCTTCCCCATGTAAGACCGGGTTAGTTGATAATAATACCCAAACTCTCGCTGCTGGGAAGGTTCGTGATACGGCCTCGTCAAGGCCTCTTTTCAGGAGTTCACCCGCCGCGTCTCCTCGAAAGGGCACTTTGAGAAATAAAGTTTTCTTCTCCACAGTAAGTGTTGTGGGTTTTATTCCTTTGGCAGCCATATTCTTGGCAATAAATCCCTCGGGATATCCGTTCTCACGGAGTAAGTCCTGGATTTTCACGAGTTCCTCTTCAATAGCTTGTTTGCAGAAAATTTCTTGAAACGGGCCGCGTAGTAGATGCACTGGACCAACACGGAGGTCAAATCAATGTATGACAGGCGTTATTCGGTTTGCGCTTCCATAACAAATGCCCAAAAAGGAGGTCGTGGCAACGCGCTTAGGCGTAGCATCACGCTACGTCAGCCACCCCCGTCCGATTCCAACTCTGGTCTCTTTTAACATATCTTGACACTGGACAGAAGTGGATATGGGAAGGGAGGGTTTGGTAGACGCTACGCAAGTTCACGCGTAAGTCTCCGTCTCTAGAATACTGTGGTCGGCCAACCTCGTCAGACTACGACGGCCGAATTGTCGCTTAGGTCACTATAGACGTCCCGCTGAAACCTAACTTTGCAACTGGTAATAGCCTTAGAAGATGAAAAGGCATTCTGAACGGAACGCGAATGACAGCAAATGATATATTTGCTGTGGTTCACCAGGAAAGGATGAAGGCAAAAGCTAGAGCCAACCGATTCGATGTGACTGCGTCTCACGCTATCGTTAGTTAAGAACGCGTGGCACCGCCTAAATACCTCTTAATCGCTGCCGACAGAGAGTGCAACCTCCTTTTACGCCCAAGAGATATATCTGATCGGCTCTATCACAGTCCGCTGGAAATCTCACTCATATTTACGCCTCAGGCGACAAGAACTTGAAGTGAGACAGCCTGCTAGCCGAAATGACGCAAATACCTTTCCCCCCTCCTCCATCCCCACCTTCAATGCTCCTAGGAAACAAATCACGGTTCAAATCAAGGCGTTTTCGATGGAAAAAGATAGGTTACGGGTGTGGGGCAAATGAGAAGTGGCGGTGCAAGAACAGACTGTCGAAAATGGGGATCCTATAAATAAAAAAACTGTTTTTCATCGTTAGTGGTTAAGTGATCAACACTCTTCCCTACAGCAGAGTCAACTAAAATGTGGGGCGTACTGGTATGCGTACTTATTGACTCACCTAAAGCTGGAATAGACTTGCAGTAAGTCATCCAGGGACTGATATTCGGCAAATACTAAGTCGCCAGAAGAGACGTTAACGCGAACTACAAAAAGAAGGGAGAAAATATAACAAATATCCGTGGATAACGATCAAATAATTAATGGGAGACAGGAAACTGATCCGGCAAACTGGAATAAAAGTTTGGAAAAGGTAAGAAAATTTAAATTCGGGTGATAAGTGAAGGGCTATAGAAAAGCGTAGTTAGTAATGTGAAAATGAATACAGTAGACCAGCTAACGTATGCAAAGTCACGATCGAATTTGGAGTTGGTAGTTTAGCCTGCATTTGGCCTCGCGACTTCGATCTCATACTCTTAATAGTCCAAAACATAAAAATATTGAGAAATTGGTCTTCTGATTACATTGACAGACATTGGGTTCGCCTGACTCACTTACAGCCGGGAGGCCAAACGCCACCACCACAAATCCTCTGGTGTCTGGCCCATTGACTTTCAATTAGATGGCGTAGAAGGAGGCTTTAACCGTAGTTTGGTAAGCATAAAAATATGACCTATGTGGACCCGGAGTGTAATAGACCCACAATAGAAAGCTTGTGAACCTTAAAAGCACCGTCACGAAGAAGGTTTGACTGTAGTCAAAAAAGCCGTTTCTAGGGTAATACGGTTTCTAGAGGTCGAGACATTTTCTATAGACCATGGTGTCCAGCATTGTTGGCTGCAACTGCCTCATTTTTTCTCCTATGCAGGCTGAAGCATGACACTGTAGCGCCAGGTGACGCTGCCCACTTTAAGCTCGAACTTCGCACTACATTTGCGAGGATACAGGCGAATATTCACATTCCCAGCAGCGGGACTTAGTTGAATTAGGAAGAAGACTCACGTCGGTGTCATAGACGATGAAATAACCGCAAGTTTATCAAAGCGTACTGGAGTAGGCTACGAATATGGTGAGACATGACAATAGGAAACATCCCTCCTCACAGAAATACAGACGGCCTTGTGCGAAATTCTATGTAGGAAACACATTGACATATCACAGTCCTAGTACTAAATGCAATCCAAAACGCTAAATCTGACTGTAAGCATAACTTTAACCCTAGGTCTGCATTAACCTTAACTTGTTCGTAATTGGTACGGTTGTGATAATGCCTGATCTACCCGGCCTCCATGTCAAATGTTGTATCTGCCCACGCATTAAGATACGCGACTACGGGTTTGAAGAGTTCAATCCATCCTTCATCCCAGCGACGGACACTGAATACTGAAGGTCCAAGAACCGCTTCCATGTACTGACGAACTGCGTAGAGTCAGTTTCTCATCGATGCCTCCAGGTGGGCAACGGCGCCAGATCAAGCGTAGTATAACTGAGCTCATGAGGCGGACTACGGAGAACCACCTTAGTCGTCTTTCTTGGATGGCCTGAGTATCCTCGCGATATTGTCACAGTGTTTGCAGACTGCCCTAAAGTGACCCTAAGATCGCCGGAAATTGGCGTAAACAGAGGGAGTGGTTCCTATTTCCGTATCGTGTCATGGACATCAATTGGAACGGTTATTTTGAGGCCTAAGCATTTTGTCTGTCTAGTTTTGGAAACTCCTTATTGAATATGAATGTGACTTACGGTTAACGATGTACGGACTATCTGCACAGTCGAGGAGGCTGCCCAGATAGCATTCCCATAGTTCATCATCGCTTAGCTTCTCACAACCCCAGGGCAGAAGATATTCCGGTTTGACAGAAAGGTGCACCATCTGAATGGACAAAATAAAATAAGGGCACATTCCTTCCTGTCAGCGCACCACAACAAAGCGCACAGTCTAGAAGGGTAAGGGCGGTTTTTCGCAAGGAGGCACCTGACAAATGTTTGTATGAGGAAACCCCAAATAACGCTTAATAAGTGTCACCTGTCAGTTTAAGCGGTTACTGGGCTGTAGCGAGTGATACCATAGGCAACAGCTCGACCTCAGATAGAAGCAGAGGGCATTGACTGTCCGTTGCAACTAGACAGTGACAGTGATGGTCCCTTGGGCTAAAGTGCTATTCCTCTCTTGACACACCACACAATCAACGTCAGGAAAATTCTGATGGATCGGGTAAATGGTTTCTATCAAAATCAACTGCAAGCGTGGAAATCATCCTCAGATAAGCTATCTGGTACGCAATTTGAATGATAATATTATAAGTATGCAAAGAATAGAACTGTTTGGCCTTACCTGGGGTTCTTCCTGTGAATTTTGCCATATCTCTGTACAATTGGGCCAAAACACGCAATTCTTACGAGCTCCATCAGTTAAGGAACCAGAGCAGGTCGCGCAGGACGACCTTGTGAGTTGAACTGGTGAGGAGTGTACCAACAGAACAAATTTACCAAGACGATGACAGCTCCAGGTGCGATCGGTTGGGCCTACAACGTAGGGCAGAAAAATGTCTGTTTACCATGATCATGATCTCTTCCAAAAACATAAATCGAAAAGAAACCTTTCTCTGTGGATAAGCCTGCATCAAGGTGTCATCAGAATCTTCCTCGAGGTCATACAATAATCGCGGTTGTTATAATTTCGCGACAAGCCACGATGTTCACCGTCCAACAAGGCCGCATTTGAATCCCCAAAAGAGAATTCAACAGCAATGGTGTAAGAATTTAAGTGGTGACTGGAATGTGGCGGCTGCGTTGCCTCTCGTGGCCTATTTACTTCTCGTTGAAGGGCGTCTACACGGCGAATCCGGATAGAAAAGATGGGCCAGCCATGTTTGTAAAACGCGTGGCGAGGAGAGCCGCTGGGTCCGTTTTCGTCTCAAGTGGGCTAGGTTCGGACAGAGTGAAGTCTACCTACAGTCAAATTCCTCACAATATCACGTTAGACGCTCTAAAAATTGGGACTAGGAAGGTCGCCAACGGACGTCTACTGGAAAATCGACGCCAGGCTAATAATACCCCCTTTCAATGTCGGTTTTTGACAGCTATCCCGTATTTGACTTTCGATTGCATGCGGAACACGTGTGCGAAGTTAGTACGCCAAATCAAGCATACATTTGTAATTCTAATGGGTAACATCTGAGCACAGGTAAATGGCAATCACGTTTGCGACCTAGACTTGCCTTTATACTATCTTCAGCAAATAACTTCTGAGCCATAATTAGGTTACCTGAAGTGCATAAACAGCCCTATTCAGAGAAATGCCGCTCGGGGGAAAGGTACGTATGCCGATCGTGACTATGGACATAGTCATTATCCCTCTACGTCCCTCAGCATCTTATTTCTATACTGACTTGAGTCAATCTAGCAACCGTCATTATTAATGCTACTTTCAATAATTGGATGGGCAGATAAATAGAGGGGACGATAGCCCTGGCTTGATGCAAGTTGGACATTTTTACCTCTAGTCATACTTGTCCTTCAAACAAAGGCAGTTAAAACAGGATGTACTTACTCTTACAGAAGCCGCCTAAGGAAACAAAGAACGTATGTTTCAGTGGTCTTTGTCATCAGAAATAGTACTGTCAGGAAGAAAGCTTCCCTCCCATAAAAAATCCACTGCCAACTCAAAACAATGACCTTCCTCAATTCCTACGTATCCCATACAATAATAAGTCAAGGCGAGATGAAGTGTAAAATGTAGATAAGATGATTGGCGCCCCCCCCCCCCCCCCCTGTACTGAGGATGGACAAACGCACTGTCTTCTGCGGCTTCAATATACGCACATAAAACGTCCGGGCTATTTTAGAGAGAGTTCCTGATACGCAGTGACTGTATAACGATTTTTTGTCGTATGTAGTCGGTTTTGGGGAAAACGGAACAACTGACGAAGCTTACACCAAGTCACACGCCTTCGTCTACATTCACTGCCGCTCATTCAACGAACCAAGGTAACTCTAATAATGGTAGGATAAAAACTGTGACACCTGGCTTCGCAAAAATACTATCAAAACATCAGTCAGTATAGTTGGGGTAGATGGAAAAGGTCCTTGAAAACTCAATTTAAACAGTGCAGATGTGCATAAAAAGCAGCTACGTTGCGAGAAATTTCGCGAGTTGTTTAAGTACGCTAAATGCATAAAACTAATAATTAAACATAAGTGTTCAAAAAGGTATGGCATTTGCGAAATATCATCGTCTAACGCGTTCACTGAATTTGCACTATGGAATTTTCACCTGAGTCAAAATTAATGCAAACAATCTATTAAATCATGAGAGTAATGTGTTTTACGCTGTTTGAAAACTGTGGTGGAAAGATGAAAAATGCAGAACCAACTTCTATACTACCTTTGCTCGACTAACAAGGACATTCGACATTCATAAATGACTCCTAGATCAGCATAATTGACATCTTTCGCGACAGCTGAGCATTGAACAACCAACATGAAACGAGCTTGTGGCAAAGTATGCAACTTCGGAATAAGTATCAACACTCAGAAAGTTATTGCCATGTATAGGTCAGCGCCAATTGTTGAATACGCTGAACCCAAGGCAACTGCCAAACGCAAAGACTTGGCATTTACAAGGCGGCTGGCATAGCTGGGAAATATCCCTTGAAGGAATACCGAAGTAGCTAATGTATTGCAATTTGGATCTCTAGAGCCACTTGGGTCTGAAATCGCCGAGGCACCTTACTCAACAATAAACCGAGGATTGCGGGGTTTCGTAGTGAGCAGAAACCTGGGCGACTTATAAGGACCAGGTGAGAGAGTTAAACGGCTTTCCCCTGAAATGTCTCCAAAGGATAAGGACGAAAATGCAAGGTCTGTGGAGACCATGATCTCGCAAATATCTGGTGGACTAGGACTCAGTATTATTTTAAGAGAAAGGGTAGGAAAGGTCATTTCAAGAGGAAGGTGGATATGCACTCGTCTAAATGAAATCATCACGGGTACTCGTAGAAGGGCTGGCTATGCAAAGTAAAAATCAAGCAAGAACGGAGTCGAAGGCGTTTCGATCACCGAAATCATGATTTTATCCTTCTGAGCTTTCGGACGCTTGCGGAAGTCCATCGTCAGAGATAAGAACGCCAACGAAAAACAAGCAACAGTTATAAGGGGCAGGAGCCAATCAACCGTTATAGGGGGCGAGGAGAGGGAAGTCATTAATCACCAGTGTCGGTCGTACGGATACGCTTGCGGAGGGCGATGTATGTGGACGCCAGCTCGATACATGGGTTGACTGACTTTTCATCCGAGGCCCAGGCTTCAATAAGTCTTGTCCGGTTGCCGGCATGGGCAATTATCCTCGCAGCTGCGAAGTTGAATTCGTGGCCCGTCTCATAGGTGTTGGCAGCCGTTTGCGACAGTGCGTCACCCCGTCTGACAGCCAGCTTATGTTCATGTATGCGCAAAGCAAGCGTGAGTCCATTCTGTCTAATGTAATTTCGGGGGAAGTTTAGACATGGTATGCGATGCATTACGCCAGGCTGCTCACTGGGATTTAATCGGTCCTTTATTCTGATGACACACGTGTGCATGTTTGCTTTACGCATACACGAACATAAGCTGGCTGTCAGACGGGGTGACGCACTGTCGCAAACGGCTGCCAACACCTATGAGACGGGCCACGAATTCAACTTCGCAGCTGCGAGGATAATTGTCCATGCCGGCAACCGGACAAGACTAATTGAAGCCTGGGCCTCGGATGACAAGTCAGTCAACCCATGTATCGGGCTGGCGTCCACATACATCGCCCTCCGCAAGCGTATCCGTACGACCGACACTGGTGATTAATGAGTTCCCTCTCCTCGTCCCCCTATAACAGTTGATTGGCTCCTGCCCCCTACAACTGTTGCTTGCTTTTCGTTGACGTTCTTATCTCTGACGGTGGACTTCCGCAAGCGACCGAAAGCTCAGAAGGATAAAATCATGATTTCGGTGATGGAAACGCCTTCGTCTTCTATACACATACCTGAGGTGTGAACATTTGGCCAAATTTGCAGAAATGGAGTACCTTAGACAACTACCCTTAAGACCCGACCTCTCTCAACGATTCCTTATTGCTATCTCATCCTCGGGACACGAGTTGGCCATTTTAGGCGCCTTTGCTAGTACCGGGTGCCAGCACAACCACTCCAGGCTGCATTCACAAACTACTATTATTACTGAAGATACGCCAGTTATCTTCCTCCACAGACCATACGCTCCAGTCTCGGTTTGACTAATTGGGAAACCTTCAAAGCAAAAGTCTTGACTCTTTATTTTACAGCCAAAACCGGTTTCTCAGGCGACGAAACTCATTCCGACGACCAGCTGATCATGCCGATTCGTTCCCACGTGTGACGTGGATAGAAATTAAGGAATGTACGATTTCTCTAATGCACAGGAATTTGGGTGCATTACGTATTACGTTCCCTTCTACAAATTAAACCATGGTACAGTCTACCAGAATGCAACCACGGGCTTCCCCAACCTGTTCAGCACCCTTTTATGATACCGGATATGCAGAAGCGATTGTCCATCAAGTAGCATCACTGGCCTACTTAGACAACCCAGATTCCATGGCTGTGGAACCAGGGTCATGTGACTCAGCCAAAATCGACCGAGTTCACCTTATCTGTCTGCCTTTTTCTTGTATATTCCGGGGTCGTGTGGGCATACACAAAACAACCACAAAATGTTCACCTTTCACTCATACAATAATCGCACGATGAAATGTGTCAAAACTAATAATGACGAACGATGCATTGTATGTGCTGCAGTGTGTGAAACGCGTTAGGCGGAGGTTTTTGACTACGGCAATCACAATTTAACATGATGGTCTAGTCATACCGACTCAAACCCATTGTTGAGGCGGCAGCGAAACAGGTTATCTCAGCTTGGATCCAACGTTTATTGCTCACACTATTAACAATCGCAAGTGCTTTTTAACGGTTACCACAACTGTGGCTCGACTAGCGAATAAATAACCAAACCTTACTCAAGACTGGGGGTCAGGCTGCAGTGGCTTGTTCCGAGTGTAGTCTTCATGGCACACTCGAGAAACCCTCACTAGAAACTAGTATACGTGGAGGTATGGAACAGACCGTGACGTACGAGAAGACGTGGTCTTATCCTCATGAGCCACAGCTCGCAATGATGCTCTGTCATCTGCACTCTGTTTTTTTAATAGAATGCGGTAGAGGTGATTAGAATAGAAAAGATGCTGATCAAGTGCACGTCAGTAAAAACGAATTCACGTGTAAGACATCGCGGTGTACTCTCCCGAAAAATAGTGTTTACCTTAACTTTCGAAAAAATCTTTAATGTCTGTCTAGGTGGATTTCCTATTGCTAAAAAATTATGTAAAATGGCCTTTATTTTCTTGTTATGGTAACTGAGCAGTGCAAAGTCAGCTGGCTGAGCAAATCTACAGGAGCACACAAAACTCGAATGTATGGCTGTTGACTTGGAAGACGGCAACTTACCTTCAGGCATGGCTGGCTGGGTTGGGAGGGTCTCTGTTAGGTCCGAGTGGTCCTTTGGTGACGAAGGACACACTGGTTCGGGGATGGAGTCAGGTGAGGCAGGCGGCTCAATGTCCTCAATGGCTGACCTCTGCGTCTCGACCACAACACACTGAGCGACGACATCTTTTAGTAGGGAGGGAGAGACCCCGTCACTTAACGGAAGCGAATAATACCCGTATATGGATGGTAAAAAAGGCAAACGTAGATGTAACCGTTGTATAACGAGCAAGCACTGTTACCACATCAGTCATCCTTTCTAATACTGCTAACTAGCTCGTGGGGCACGCAATATTAGCTTCTCATTTAGCTAAATGTACAGTCAGTACTTCGTGACTCTCTAAGGACACGGTGACAAAAGGAACAGGACAGGTTTTATTGGTTCAAAAGAAAAGTTACTTAGAAGAAGAAGAGTCGATCGCTGGGATAATATGTTTATTCGCCTGACTAGTAAAGTTCCTAGCAGACGGTTTTAACCGAGAGTATGTTAGAAATATGCAATATCGCTCGGCGGATCCCTCATTCAAATGGTCGCCTCGTCAACATCCTACACTATCAGAAGGCCCAACTAACAGTTTACCTTCTACGAGGTACAGTCGCCATGGCTTGCCCCACGACCGGACCACGTTAATGTGGTACACCGAACCGAAAACCCATCAGTCTGAAGAAGTGGAGAGTTTCAAATAGCTCGGACCAAGGTCACTACAAAAAAGGACATAGGAATGACGATATCGCCCCCGAACCCATTTAGTTCGCGAAGCTATGTGAGCATAGCAATTGCTGACAACCGAAACGCAAACTTTTTATCGCCGCTGAGATTTTAGTGAACGGTTATAAATGCGAAACTGTGAGCGTGCCTTAGGAGCACTCTTCGCGTGAAGTATTATGGCATTGTCTCTAGTATAACGGTCCGCATAGGCCGTGACGACATGGAAAGTGTATCAGTTGGTAAGTTGCCTGTCGCTCATCTCATGAGCTGAGCGATGTAACTGGTCATCGAAAGAAGTTGCCTATATTGAAAAATCGAAAGCAGGCTTAGTCAAGCGTTGGCTTGACGCAGTCTGTCGAGGCATAGAAACTACTACCAGACCTTCGATCTTCAAGCTTAATCGCCGAAGAAGAGAGCAAATCAAGCTCTCTAGATCTTCACGCATGCAGAGGTGCAATCAGCAACATAGTCGACGTTGCTTAGATAACGCATGATTGCAGCCGTAGTAACTTTGAGTACCTAATTGACGACACCATTGTTTCGGTGATTCTTCTGGCAAAATGTTTGTTTCAGAAACTGCTGCAAAAATTAAACATTTTGCTAGTTATTGTAACTAGATATCGAGACTAAATCCAAATTATAAAGGGAAATTGACCTTAAATGACGCTTATTCCGACCGAGAGTAAATTTACTTAATGCTACTGCACTTGTTGGCTGAAAATACGAAGTGGATAACAAAACTTACACTGGTGGATTATTGTCGCCTAAAATGTGTTCATCGATTTGTAGGCTACTGGCAGCAGCATCGTCTTCTGGTTCATCGAGAGATGTTTCAACCTCAGTATACACTGGCTGAGGTGAGTGGGGAATGTGTGGATTCCCTTTCTGTAGAATAGACGTCTAAAGGGTTAAAGTGGATTTTTTTAGGACAGTTAAAATGATGAGCCTTTTAGAAGCATGTTGTTAACTTGTAGCTCGAATAACTTCGAAAGGATTTATTAAAGGGAATATTAGGGGCGGCATCTGTAAAAAGTTTGTATGATGGCAGTAGCAGTACTAGTAGCGCGTCAAGGCAGAACGCTAAAAATTTACAAGTGAGCAGTATATGGGCGGATGCTTACACACACCGGGAGGGATGCAGAAGGATTATAGTCAATTTCACACGTTCTCGCGGATTGCGTCCGTTTCTGTGACTGTGAAGTTACTTTGCACAACTCCGAAGCTGATACTGGAGGCTGGCAGAGAAAAGCTTCCCGGTAAATACTGGTGTAACATTGCTTGGCTCTGAGTCGGCTGCAATGTGGTTCTCCCCATAAAACGGGATGCAGTGTGATGCGTTTTCTTCCCTCGCCCTCTAGAAAATAGGTTCTTTAGATGACAATGCGAATAGAATGCACCGTCACAGGCGTTAAACACGCATGAAAATTGCCGTGATACATGCAAGGCTGCCTGATAGCTGATCCCATTTTATGACTTCATTAAGACAACCAAAAAGATCTAACCACGTCAGAGCCCTTTTTCGTAAGTCAGAAACAAAAACCGTACGGTATCGCTTGGAATCCTAGGATAAGTGCATTTTGCCTTCGAGGGCAACGGCTGGATACAACATGCTTTGCCTGTACTTCCCAACTTAATCCGACTACAATGCAGGCTGTCCTACAAAAGTCGAAGAATATTGCTTCAGACGGTAAATTTTAGGCGTAAACTGAATTTCTTGCAGTAGGAAAATCGTCATAATTACAATGTAATGGGAGTGCAGACGGAGATATGTCAGGCAGCATCCAATTATTACGCGAGCATGTGCCATTCATCTCTACTTGTTGGTTGTTAATAGAGTAAGGTAGACCTACGGGTCAGGTTTCAGTTATAAGGTATCACTCTACTCATTTCAAACTCAAAATCCGTCCTTAACGAGGTGGCAAGTTTCAGAGAGGAATTAACCCAAAATCTGGCTCGAGACGGTCGGTAAAAATTTTGTCTGTGATAAACTCGGCATCTAGAAAACGAGAACCACCGCATACCACCCCCAAGGCAACGGGCAAACAGAAAGGACCAATAAATCTATTCTGTCCCTACTACGCACATTCATAACCTCGGTTAACAAGGACATCTGGGATACTCTTATTCCACATTGCCTCCTCTCCTACCGCAGCACGGTACACAAATCCACGGGATTCACACCAGCTATGCTAACTTACAGACGAGAACTCCAATTGCCCTTGGACGCTGTCGTGATTGGGAGATAGTCGCGTTATTTAGTACACAATAGCCGAATAGTCGAGAAGAATGAGAAGTCGAGTACCCTAGAATTGGGCTTTACTCATCTTATAATTGTCGTACACGAACTAAAAAGGAATAAAGAGCGGTAAGGATTATATAGGCAAACATCAAGCGTTCGTAGGGAGGCAGGGGTGAATGTTAATCAACAAGAATGAGCGAAAAGGGGGTGAACGAGTGTCAGATTAGTATTAACACCACAGACGCCTACCTGCCTAACACGCGGCGTGAATTTCCCAACCCACCAACTTATGCCACGCAACTTATCAAACTCCATCAAGAGTGTCAACGGCTGGCCCGTACGCACCTACAACAAGCCCAACAGCCACATTCCCGGTTCTACGACCGCCAGCAACACGGGTCGCCGTTCCAACCGGATGATACTGTGTGGCTACATAAAGGTGACCTAATCAAGGCCGACTAGACCAGACATTATAAACGTCGTACACAGTATAATGAAGTACTTTTGCGGTCTGACAAAAGTCGCTTGCTTCAGAAATCAGATAATGTCTGTAAGGGAAGACACAAACTGACCAAAACTATTCACAGTGATAGGGAAGAAACATCGCGATCCAGAAAATAGACACGGCAGAAGGCTTGTCAGAACCGTTGTGGATGAGATGAAGATAGCACTGTGCTGTCCCATATTCCCTGCGATGAATTTGCTTTCTTCCTGAAACGCAAACGTTTTACAACAAGCCATGTTACAAACAAGAATCATTCTATCACGCGAAATGGTGCATAGGATTACATTTTTTACTGGAAACGAAAAATAGGACCGCAGTTACTAACCAGACACTCTCCCAAAGACACCTTGGAAAATAATTCTTTTGAAATACTACGTCCTGTGACTTTGAGATGACCACACTAAAAATAAGAATAAAGAAAAAATTTACCTACCGCACCTGCAGAACTTTTGATATGTTCAAGGCGCAAGCCATCGTATCTGTCGGCAGGTTTACGCAGTTCTTTCACCATTTGGTACAAGTATGCATGAGACTTTAGCCAGGTCAGCTGGCTTTTTAGTAGGCCTTCAAACAGTTTTTCCTCAAGATTGATTGGCAGTACACAATGGCCACATGGGAGGAGGGTCTGTAGAAGGGCCGCTGTTTCAAATTGTATCTTCTGAACTTGAGCGTGAAGTGCCTACAGTCGGTTAATTAGTATAATTTAAAAGAAAGATCCTGCCCGAAATTCTTTCAAACGTTTCAGTTCTTGCTGCGATGGGGAACCTTTGGAGGAAACCATAGAATCCTTGCCTGAGAATGCTTCTAGCAAACGCATATAGCGCTTCATGAAGGTTGGTGGTTTGTACAACAGCTGATATGTGCTAACAGGACGCGTAAAGAGGGTGTTGGAGCCTACCAGACGCAGTTTCCAGATGACTTGACAGTTTCCTCTGTCAGCTTGTCTATTTTACGCTTGGTTTGCGGCAGGTTCACATTTTCATTGTGTAATCTTTCCTCCTTAAAATAGCTAAATATCTTTTCTGTGCTGGCTTGAAACTCGGGTTGGATGTTGTACTTTCTCAAATATTCAGATATTGAAAGAAACATTGGTAGGACGGTGTTCCCCCTAAAGACATAAAAATGCATAGCATTATATTGCTTAGTCTAATAAAACCGCACTATTAAAAGCAATCTAGACATAAATTTTCATGAACGAGATAAAAATAGACGTTTGCTAGACTAGTAACGGCTCTATGTGAGCTGGGTGTCAGTCATGACAATGTTGACTGATAATTTTTCAGGTGTCAAACACGGTTGGAAACACAATATAGTTCAGCATGAGCGTGAACCACCATTAAATAAGTTCGCTTGTCACCGCTGCCTTATGGTTAGGCCATTGAGCCAAAGTGCTAGAGGAAAAAACCTCGAACAAACAATCCATGCGGCTGTTGGGGACCCACTCATACCCAAAATTCCCAAGTCACCTCAATGAATCTCATGCCTCCCCTCACGCTGAAATCTACAAGTCTTGTGCCGACACTCTGGTACCTTGGCTCCATGAGGTGATTGGACAAGCATGGTGAGACGAAACCGTTCCTGATGACTGGACCTCAGGCATCCTTACGCCTGTCAACAAGAAGAGAGACAAGACAAAATATGAGAACAACCGCGACATAAGCCTCGTCGACATTGCTGCGAAGATTTTCGCTATTGTTCTTCTCAGGCGGTTCCCGTCTGTGCACGACTCCAGGACGCGACCCAACCAAGCCGGATTTTGTGCTGGGCATGCATTTGTAGATCAAATATTCACACTGAGACGGATCTTTGAATTCCGCCATAGCTGCCAACAACCAACGGCCATCTGCTTTGTTGACTTTGCCGCTGCGTTCGACTCCATCCATCGTGGCTCTCTATGGCGGATAATGGCATTTGATGGTGTACCACCAAAATTAATCGCCATGATCAAGGCATACTACCGCTCCACCACTGCGCGGGTTTGAGTCCACAACAACCTTTCAGAAACCTCCGATATTCGGTCAGGCGTTCGGCAAGGCTGTGTCCTGTCACCCGTCCTCTTCAACTACGCCATTGACTGGGTTCTCGGGAAGGCCCTTCAAGAAAGTGACGGTATTGAGCTTGAACCCGGACGCCGGCTGAATAATCTCGACTATGCCGATGATAGCGCTTTACTAGCAGCAAGCTTTGGCAATTTTCAGGCTATGGTGTCGCGGGTAAACGAGGTCGCGAAATCGGTCGGTTTGTCCATAAACGCTGGGAAGACTAAAGTGTTTTCATGTTGCATCGCTGCCGAAGAGAAGGCACCTCTCGAAATTAGTAGCTGTCAAATTGAAACAGTCGACCGTTTCAAATACTTGGGTGCGAGGTTGCTGCCGAATGGACAAAGTAAGGATGACATTGTCTCCCGAATTGACGCTGTACGACGAGTGTTTTCCAGCCTTCGGAAGTGCTTATGGACCCGACGCGATATTTCCCTCTCAACAAAGATCGGTATGTACCGTGCATTTGTGCGGTCCGTTCTCTTATACGGATGCGAATTTTGGGCTATGCGCGTGACCGATGAACAGAAACTGGAAGTATTTGACCACTAGTGTCTGAGAAACATCCTTCAAGTGAAGTACACTGATTTCGTCTCAAATGAGACAGTCCGCACTCGCTGTGACAAAATCACAAGGATATCCCAGGCCATTCAGGAAAGACGGCTGAGGTGGTTTCGGCACGTTCTTCGTTGCCAACCTCAAGAGCTCAGTCCTACTGCCCTGGACTTGAAACCGTTGCCTAATTGGATACGTCGAAGAGGGAGTCAACTCAAAACCTGGCCCTTTCAGTCCGTCAGGACATAGAAGTGGTTCTTGGACCTTCGGTATTTGGTCTCTGACGCTGGCGAAAAGAATGGCTCAAACTGTCTAAGTCTGCGGCTGCGGACCGTCGCGCTCGGAGAAGCACCACACGGAACATAATTGAGGCCGGCTAGATCAGTCATGATCACAGCGGTAACAAGTACAAGTACATGTAAGCATGAGGGGACGGTGGAAGAACTATTTCCAAGCTTAACACTGCAATGGTCATCAGTGTTAGCGCTAAGAGCTAATTGAAAGCTTTCAAATGCTCTGACCTTAACTATAAGAATTAACTTGAAATATTAATGGTATCCCTCGTAACTTATCTGGCCGACTCTGTGTGGCATTTCCAAGGCATAACCAATTATTATCTACCGTCGCTGACTGTCTTCGGTAGATTTCCGACCCAATATGAAACGGGTGGAAGGTCAGTTTCGCGAACTGTAGAGCCGAAAGCCGGAAACATCCACGTTGCGTTTCAACGGCATAACTAATGCTCGTTTATTGTTGCTGTCGTTAGCAGGCCCGTAAAGCACAAGACCAAGAAACCCTGGAGGCCAGACTTCAATAAGTTTATTTACGTCTTTAGTTTGACACCTCGACGCAGTTCCACGAAGGACCTGCTTCAAGCGATAAATATCCAAAAAAACGTAGGCTTTGAATGGCGACGTAATTAAAAGAATCGTCTAAGTCAGTGAGTAAATAGAGTACACTTCACAGGTCGTGTACTTGAATCATGAAAAATTTGCCCGATGAAGATATAATCTGCGAATGGATTGCAAGTCCTGTTAATTCTAAAACTTGCAGACAATGAATATCTTCCAAGACGCTAGGCAATCACTGCTTTTCTAGAAGCACCATATATCTGCTACGTAACGTTGCCCATTTCCAAGGTTTTGATGGAGTCGGCAGGCACCTGTAATCAGTTCGCAAAACTTTGGCACAGTGTAGTTCACAGTTC
This sequence comes from Ligula intestinalis, assembly GCA_036362985.1. Classification (NCBI taxonomy): domain Eukaryota; kingdom Metazoa; phylum Platyhelminthes; class Cestoda; order Diphyllobothriidea; family Diphyllobothriidae; genus Ligula; species Ligula intestinalis. The sequence continues at coordinate 40,109,378 of JAYGXS010000003.1, forward strand.
CGAAAAAAACAGCTATTATCACCAAACGCATCAACGTAGACGTGACACTCAGTAATCGAAGCATGACATATGACAAAGGAAGGGTCTCCAGCCATCGCCTGCTGAGGAACCAAATTTAACATGCCCAGTGTCCGTAAGAGAAAACAGCAAGACGGAGGACTGAGCTAGCATTAAGAATTCGTGCATTTTACTACTTACAGAACTTTGACTTTCGTGGAGTGGAGTAGAATAAAAGAAAATTTAACAATCGTCAATGGCATTTTATCACGGACCACGGAACGCCAAATAGAAAGTGACTAGTTAGTTTCTGAACTTAACGAAATAGGAGAAAGTGTGCTGCTGATACCAGATATAATATTCAATTGTCCAGTTGAGTGAAAGGTACCTGCTAAAGGCCACATCGATTCTATTTACGTATATCACAGAACAAGCGACGATCTTATTGGGGGAAGGAAACCAGGACATTTGCGGTTTATTTTAGGAGAGTTTTTGCAAAGCAACCTGTTTTTCTTTAAATGTGGCGCAGCAGTAGATTCAAGCTAGTTTGCGGACTGTTACCAAAATTTGCAGAATAAAAGCAGTGTGGCCAGACAATTATTAAAGCCGAACGACAGTTTGAGTTTCGGTTGGAAGACAGCTCTCAACATGTTCTTTGTTATTTCTTAGTTTCGCAAGAGTACCGAGGTTCACTTCAGCAGACGATGGATTTCAGTCATGAATATACCTGGGCTTTGGTTCGCTCACAAGCTGTTAAGCGTTACCCATCCATCAGTCCGTAAACACGAATATTGTCAAAGGTCTCAAGGACGAACATAAACAGAGATTTTGCGCTATGTTTAGCCCATCTTGTAATTATACTTGTTACGGCTGTGTTCATGCCTGACCTAGCCGGTCTCAATGATGTCACGGACGGTACCTCTCCATGCGTGACGACTGGCGGCAGTGGATCTGGAGAGCTCCACCTAGCCTCTTCTCCAGCAACGGAGACCGAAGATAGAAGGTCCGGGAACTGCTTCCATGTCTTGACGGACGGTGTCAAGCCAAGTCATCAGTTGTCGTCCTCTTTGACGCCTCCAGGTGGACTGCGGAAGGGGGTAGAGGAAAGACGGGTTACCCGTTAGCCTAGCTGCTGGCTACCTGGTGCGTCCATAGGTGGCGGATAGTTGAACGGCCCTCAGTGAAGGTTAGCTGCAAAATAAGCAGGCTCCTGGGTCTGGCGAATAAGAAGTCGCGGACACAACAGCGACATTGATCCCAGGGCGCGGAGGGTTGAGGTCTGGCGTGCCGACTGCCTTAAAAAATGCCGCGAATCCCAATGACGGCAATGTGACATGGCGAGCGTGAACCACCATTAAATAGATTTTCTTGCCACCACTGCCTTGTGGTTAGGTTCTTGAACCAATGTTTTGGGGGAGAAAACCTCAAACAAAGAATCCGAGCGGCTGTTGGGGATCCACCTTTATTCAACATCCCCAAGATTCCTCATGCAAAAATGTTGAGCACATCCGAATATAATGGCAGGCTACGCAGGTGTCACATTTTTTAATGGGGTGTACTGATTGTCAAGTGGAACCTGGGACATAGATAAATGACTCAACCAACCACGTAACTACTTATGGTTTTTCAAGACATCTGTTGTTGTGTGTAGCAACTGTAGGAGAAAACTAGCATAAATTGGCATCTATCGTCAGTCTTTTACACTCAGTGCATAAAAATTTGGCGCAAAACTAGGAAATTCTCGGTTACGGTTTATAGCCAATGTGATCGAACAAATATGTTCAGTCATACGTCTACCGTTCAATATTATAAAACGTACACGTACACGTATGTGTACGTGTTTGGCCAAGTAGAGGGCGAAATAAGTGGGTCTGTGGAAGCTAGGAATACTCTTCGAGGACTGTCCGTGAAGCCGACTTACTCAGGCCGGCAGATACTAAACAGAATACTAAGTATGCAAATAAATATTGGGACCTCATACTTTAAAAGCAAGACAGTGCAGTCCGCGACCGTTCTCAGTCTCCTTATTCGTAACTTAGATGGTTTGTGATTGTGCATGATGCGGGGGCGCGTTTACCTAAATTCGAAGGTTGTTTCCGTCAAGATGAATTTTTTAACCTCAATTTTCCGGAGTCAATTCGCATTTCTGGCCTCTGACAGCCAATTGCTCCGCATAATCGTAGACACAGCTGTGTTTACAGTTACGTGCACTAGCATGCCTAAAAATTGCATCAGTCCACGTTAAAGGAAGCCCTCGGGAATCCGCCCTAGTAAAAAAAAACCAGAGCGAAGGGTCAGCGAGTGCCTGTGGAAGTCGCGATGGGTATGTCCTCAGTCGAGGGTTATATATTTTTCATTGCCGAGGATGTGGACACTTATAATGTATTAACATATAGCTGTATATTAATCTATCAGGCATTACCTAAAAGAGGCCTAGTAAAATAAATGTTACTGAAACCTAGGTATAATTAGTCATGTGGAAACGGTTGCAATATTTGCGTCCACCCATGACAGCTGAAGGGTAGTTCCGTGATTCAACAAACGACGACGACGAAAAGAATGCAGGAAATTAATACAGGCGGTCCCACGACAAAAAACAGTTTCGCCAGTCCTGGCCGTCGGGTTTCCTATAGAATTTACTCACACCACAACTGACCCAAATTCGGACCGTGTGATGAGTGCATGAACTCGCCGAACCCGCAGCCATACCGTCCTCTACGCGCGGACTAGGGTGGGGGCGCGCAAGTGAGTGCAAAATAAGGGGGGAGGGTGGACGGTGAGTGGAGTCAGTGGTGGGGGGGAGGGCGGCATCCACGCCGTGACCAGGTGTCCGTCAGGGCCAGAACAGCGCGTCTCGCGAAAACAGATCGATACATTTTGCAGATAACACTTGCGTGTACTAAGACGCCACACGGAGGCTACGCGTGGGGGGTGGGTTTTAAAACCTTAGAGCAAGCGCGCGCGCGTTCGGTGCGTACGCTTGCGTGGGCAGACACAACGGCGGGGTAGAGAAAAAAATGCAAAACTAAAAAATTCACCATAAAACTACGAGTTTTTACAATTGCTTGTAATGGAAGAAATACGGGTCAATTGGGCATTTGTTCAAACATCAAAACATCATAAGCAGCCAAAATCACAGACGAAAAGCAACCAAAAAACGGAATTATGAAGCCAAAGGTCATTCGAACGAGTTGGTTAAAACAAATTATAAAAACCAAGGAGTAAGCGGACTATACACATCGATCAGAAATAAAAATCAACGACAAATCACCTGTTTAAAACTCTTGCAAAAAGTTTTCAAGTTCGGGAACCTCAAGTGTGAGTTAGTGAACCGAAAGTGTTTAACCCCGGACTAAATAGCACTACAGACTTCTGATGTTTAGTAACCACCATACCTTACGATAGAAAACCTCTAGCATTCGGGCTTCCAACATGGAGGTTGCGTTCATTCATTGCTTCGGAAGGTGAGCTAGTTCCCTATTAATGATCAGTAAACATTAGACGGGGCTCATATTGTCGCCGTTGACGTTTGCGTAATATCCATCAACCTGTCGAAATATTCAAGGACACGATCGTCCCAACCGAAAGTTCGCGGTTCGTGCCTTCTTTGGGATATATTTTGTGCCGGTGGGTTTTCTACGACTTTGAATTCCCTAAACTCCTTCACATTTCTCGGTGGCTGAGTAGCGATAATTATAAATGTGTATATGCAACCCCCAGAGGCAAAGGCGTTTCGCCATGATGAACGGGAATGCACGCAGAGCTTTTGTCTATTTTATGCACAGTTCTGGGATGACGACAGTGTAACCACCTGTCGATGAAAACAGCTGGCACGTACAATCTTTACCGCCAACCTTATCTTCCAAAATTGCTGCAATTATCTTCTCTCTCTACGTCCGGAAATCCCGGAACTTCCCAGCAGTCGATCATGCCGCTGCTTTCCCACTGTATTTGTGAAAAACATTTTGGCTCTACCCCCATCTACACTGGTTCTCTTCTTCTTGTAACTCATATCCTGTCTAAAATAAACCGATGTTATAATTCTCGGCTTCCGATCCTATTTTACGCTTATTTTGATCAGGATTCACGATGCATCCTAATATATGGCGTGTGCTGGCGCCCTTAGCAACTAACCTGATCTCGCTCTCAGCAAAAATGTATTTCCATTGCTCCACTTTGCTCGTTGTTTGTTACCTCTAAGTTTTTAACCGCTGCAGTCTGGGTCCAGATCACATCGATGGTAAATAAGCTTGGCTTTTGAATCCATTTGGAAGTCTCCTCGGTGTTTCTGTTTGCGTGTGAAATTATTTAAAGGCGTGTCATTTCGCTGTACCTAGGTATACGAAAATGTATATGAATGCGGTGACGGATAATCGAGTCTATGTGAAGGGAAAAGTGATTTAATTTTAATTATTTTTGAAGATTTCGAACGCAATTCCTGAGAGAGTGAGGTGCACTGCCATTTAATATCCACCTTAATTATTTTAATCTCTTTCAGGCGTTATGGGTAATTGTGCGGCTACTTGATACAAATTTTATATATCGTACTTGGCTTAGACTGTGTCCTCATGCATGGCGAATTTTTTCAACTCGCATTACACTCAATCTCCGGGGTCATCACGTTGAACTTAATAAATATATGTGTATATTTTAAGGGTAACAGGCAAGAATTGCCCTTGAAAACCCTATCAATGTAACGCAAACAATGTTATTTTTACAGTTAATGTGCAGTCGGGAGGAGCACATATGATATCATAACACAATTTTGAGTTAATTTTTACGGAAAAGAATGAAAACGGTCTAGAGCCAGAAAAATTGTTCACAGTGCTGGCAGTAAGAAATCGTGTTGTAAAAGTCGCCTTTTGTCAAATAAAATCACATCAAGTCTTCTTTTAAATTCCACAATTGTGTCAGTGGAAACCGTCTCACTTGGTAGCAAGTTCCAAGGCCGGACCACGCGTTGACTGAAGAAATATTTTCGGAGGTCTAATCGGGTGCGTTCGTTTGTGACCTTGTAAGGATGGCCACACAGGTGAGAAGTGGTGGCTAATTGGAAGCAATCCTCCAATTTTAGGGAGGAAATGTGGCCCCGGATTATCCGGAATGTCCAGAGCAGGCTGCACTGAACGTTCCTGTAAGACAAAGGAAAAAGGTCAAGTTTTATCAATCTCTCCTGATATGGTAAGTCCCTGAGACGTCGACTATCTTTGTCGCCCTGCATTGCACTTGTTCAAGAAGCTCCACATCTTTCTTCAACCACGGTGTCCAAACTGGCATTCCGTATTCAAGATGTGGTCTCACAAAGGTGCCAACTATTTTTCCGAAGAGTTCAGGTGGAAAGATTTTGAACGCTCGTCTGATCCAGTGCAGGGTACTAGTTGCCTTCTGGACGAACGTTTTACAGTGCTCTGTTTGCATCAAGTTCGCGGTTGTCCATATTCCCAGATCTTTTTGTGTCTTAACCTCGTTGAATGTGGTACCATTGATAAAATAACTGTGTTTATGTGGTACTTTTCGCGCCGGGCTTATGTGTCGAACAAGACACTAGAATACATTAAAGTTAAGAAGCCACGTGGACGACAAGATAACCAGTTTATGGATGTTCGACTGTAGTCTCTTTGCGTCGTCGGCGCACCTAATTTCAGCCCATATTTTCATGTCATCCGCAAACATGACAGCTGCGCAATCAAGCTCATTGAGACAGTCGTTTACGTAAATCAGGAATAGCAGCGAACCCAAAACTGAGCCTTGTGGTACACCACTCTCGACCATTGTCCATTCTGAGGTTGAGTTTCCGACAACGACCCTCTGTTCTCTGAGGAACAAGAAACTACTGATCCATTTATACATTTTTCCTTGGATTCCCACGTCCCAAATCTTCTGCAGAAGAAGCCTGTGTGGTACACTATTGAAGGCCTTTTTGAAGTCGAAGAATATAACATCAATTGGATAGCCTTTATCAGCGGCCTTTGTCCACTTCTCCTGTGAGTAAAGAGCACTCGTGAAGCAAGAGCGTCCTGGGCGAAAGCCGTGCTGTCCATCACATAGTATTTTGTTGCTTCCAATAACGATTTGATGTGGGGAAGTATTCCCTTTCAGCCGTGTCATGTAACTGTGGACTAACATTCTTGATATGATAGTGACATCCTATTCTCTTGACACAGGACATGTCTCCGTGATAGGAACAGAAGCTTAGCGATGACCACTGCTGTTTGTCGAGAGTTAATTGCATACAACCCTGTGTGACAACGCCAGTTCAGTATAGTTCTATAAACTGGAGTTTCCACTGTAGCCAATCTTTGCCTTTATAGAAAGCCGTATCGCAAATTTGCAAATCTGAATTTCCACCAAGGAAATGCAATTACATCAAATCGATCACGGCCTTCCGAGGTGTGAATTCGCAAAGAATCGTAGTTTTCAAAGTGAAATCACTATGCAAAACCATCTCAGATAATTATATGTAGGAAACTTAAAAATGCAAAGGACGAAAATCAGAACCAACTCAAATATTAAACAACGAAAAAGTGTTAGAACTTTTCCAAAACAACTGACTTCATCTTTGCTGTAGAAATGATTTCAATGTCTTTGAAGCTGTATTATGTTAGTGGGCTGTCAGGAGTACAGTACCTACCTTCTCGCACCAAATGGATTCAAGCAATTGCTTGTTATAAGCTTATTATTCACTTTAGTAAATAAAGCAAAACAGCTTTCCGGGGAACTTCCTCATAACCAGTAGCTAAAATGTCAGTTGTTTGAGAGATTTCGATAATTCAATTGACCCAATTGTTAAAAAATTCACAGCCTCGATGGAATTTGAAACCATACAGCAGGAAAGGCTGCGCAAGAACCCTCCTTGCTGTGTGGGTTCGGCTCTCACCGAGGCCACAGCGTTTTCACAATTTGGTCAATCGAAGTAGCTAAAATGTCGTCAGACTGACTGCATGCTCCGATCACTGCATTCATACCGCGAAGTCCTAACTTACGCCCATTAAAGAAGCTGGGAAACTCGGGAAGCCTAACACTGAATGGGCAAATATGGAGCAAGGCTGTGCATAATAATGATTTTTTTAAAGTCAAACTATTATAGGAATGCAGACCAAATATGTTGGCTAGTAAATGTAAAAATTTATAAACCAATAAATTGGGCAACTGATTCCTTCAATCATACATGCATTGAAATTTGAAATTCATACTTGTTAGCGCCAAAAACGCAATTTTTATACAAACGGAGTTTCGTTAAAAATTATGGCGATGTGCGCAAGTAAAATGTACAAATCCGTAGTAATTTCAGCAGAAGTGGTCCTTTTAGGGCAATATTTGACGATGATTTGCAATTAATGGTGAACTAGAACAAAGGCAATTAAAAAATTCCCGGAATTAAAATGGAGGCAGAGTTCAACGTGCCTGAATTTTCAAAAAGCATGTAGGAGAAAAAACAGCTTAGGAACATAGGATAGATATTTGAAGTAGTCTAATACTACAATAGCAGTTCAGATTGGGATAATTAAATGTGTGCATTCTGCGCTCGTGGTCGCTAATATACACAATATGAAGTCTCGCGAAGAGACCTCAGTTTACATAGGCCCTCGACATCTCAGTTGCAAAAATGGATTTTGATGATTGTTAGCAGTCGATGAAACGGGAGCAGTTTACACTAAGTACGTCCACATGGCTTCCATCGTTTTAATGAGTGGTGGTTTTCGGAAACATCTAGGTTCTCGGGAGAAACTAGGCAGAGAAAATATTTTCAAGGGGTTTGCGTAAATTCCCGATGGTCCTTTTTCGGAGTCATGGAAAAAGCTGCTCGGAATTGATGAAGAGAACAATGTGTTTATAGAATCAGTGTTAAGATAAATGTGCAGTCTTCGCGTGAAGGCAGGTAGAGTAGTCAACGACCTTATTTCAATTGGTAAATATTCTTAAGGAAGCTTTATCTGGAAGCAAAGAATAGAGAGCGATTTGATGCGGAGGATGCAGGAGGTGGTATAATAAGTGCGGAATTTCGCTGGTTGTAAGGACAGTTGACGGGGGTGATGGCAGAAATCTTGGGGACATTTTTACTATTATTAAGGCAAAAAAGGAGACAAAAGCCTGCTTCTAATCTCCTGAACCAAAGATATTACAGTTTCATTAAGTCGCACCTGTTTGATAAGGAAGGATTTGAGTATGTCAGTTAAAGCAGTTTTCCTTGTTTTCTCTTGACAGTGTGCTTTCTAGAGAGGCAGAGTTGTCCATAGATTTAATTTTGGGTGCTGTGGACGCCGGTGCAAGGAGTATTGAAGCAGTGTACGACGGCGGTTAGTGTATGATCATCGTTTTTTCCATATTACTGGTCAGTTTAATTTTAGCAAAGCCGACGGCGAAGAGAGTTATGCGCATTGGGATGTCCCCATCAGTCGCAGTTTTAAGTGTGTAGTTGACCGCTTATAGAAGATAATGAACTATGGCCTTTTAGATGCGCGTTAATGCTTGCATATGCCGGCTTTTGAAAAGATATCTGTCAGTCCTGCAGGTAGCGTATATCTTAGGACGCTGCGCACAGTAAGCGCACATAGGCATGGCACTGAACCAACTGGAGAGTGCAGTGGTGAATATTCAGCCCTGCTTCCCTACGTTGGTAGGTGTACATCGGTCGAAGTATGCCTGATTGTCATTGACCTGCGTCATAATTCTGTCACGAAGATAACGCACCATATGCGTGAATAACTCAAGGCATCCGAAGTTCTGCATCATTTTCCAGAGTCTGACGCAATTTGCTGTGTGAGTTGACCGAATTGTAAAAAACTCGAGTAGTTTGACGGGATTTGAACCCGCATATCAGAAAAGGCTTTTACCGGCGGCCAACGCTCTAACCGCTAAGCTAAAAACGCCCATAGCAATTTGCTGTGCAGAAGAATTTCGTCAGAAAAACGAAGGTAATTTCGAGGTGAGTTCGGATCTCCAGCACTTCTCTTGTAGCTCATGAGCAGCAAAAATCACGTCAGTTTTTCCATGGTACCATTGGAAACCACACTGATTTTCTGAGGACGTCTCTGTTCTATGCGACTGTTTAGACGATTAAGAAAAATGATATCAAAGATGTTTTCGGTGATCTTGAGTGGCAGGATACCTATGTGGTTTATTACAAAGTTGCTGGTGCCCTTTCTGCTTGTAGAGATAGACTATGATTAAGACTTTGAAATCCTGAGAAACTAGTCCTTTGCACCACATCCTTCCGGATATTGTTGGAAGTTCCACCATCAGTCGGGAGTCACAGAACTTGTAGACTTCTGGCCGGAGGGAATCGGAAGCTGGAGAGTTGTTGCACGGGGCAAGTGGTTCCTGAAAGGGATGGCTGGAGGCCCATATAGTTGTGTATTGCCACTTGAATCCAATTATCTCGCAAAGTGGGTGATATCTGACTCTCGTATGATGCACAGACGCTAGCGCCTTAACTACGTATTTAGCTAGCCGTGAACACAGGCCCAGGGCTGGTCATGAATCAAGGCCTCGACCTGTCATCAAGTTTTAATACAGCCCAAACCATTTCGTCTTGCAATTATAATTTTTCCTGCTAAAATCCTCCGAATATACTGATATTTTAATTGTGTTGACTGCATTTCCTTCACTACTCTGGGTCTCACATGACAATCCTTAGGAGGTTTCCCATTTTTTATTCGATGGGTTAATATGCTGGAATATTTATTGAAATCTAGAAGGCCAGGCCCGATTTTTCTTCCGAGTCATGCCTCCTAACTAATATTCCAGATGTGGCAATTTTCCCTTATTTATATTACTTAATTAAGCATCAGCTAACGCTTACAGTTTTAATTAGCCAGAGCAAGCACAAATGATCAAGTAGAATACCTTCATTTCAGCTGAATACACTATTAATCGCTGAATGATCTTGCGAATCGGAAATATGTTTCCCATAATGGGTTCTAATAAAATGCGAAGCGTCAAGCTAAAAAACAAATTGGTCGCATTTTCATAGCTTGCTTTGTACCCTTAAATTTGCATGTTCCCTTCTATCATTAATCAAAGAAATAATATATTCACATGTTTGGTCACCATTTATTTTGGCGAAGTGTTTCGGCTTATACATAAAATATTTATTTATTGGTTATCATTAGCAATAGCATCAAATGCAAGGTTTAGTTTCGGTTTTCTCCTATAACTGAACCATTTTCCCAATTTCGACCGCCGTAACTGTCGGCGGCCAACTCAGTGGCGTGCGCAAACCGCCCTGACGAAGATTTGCCACAGCAACCGATCGATTCACTCAGTCAC
>JAYGXS010000003.1:40129643-40158966 GCA_036362985.1 Ligula intestinalis
ACTGGCAAGAGAATGGTCCGTCTGTTCATTCAAGATTACCACGCGAGGCTACGCAAATATCGCCAGATAATTGACCATGAGAAGATGAAATGCTGTGAGCTCATGGGTGAGGACAACACAAAACTGCTTCAGCAGAGAGTGCTTGAACGAGCCCGCGAAAAACAAGCAATTCATGAAGCGACACTGGAGAACAAATTCCACAGGCTGCACAATCCAACGTCATCCAGGGAAGACGTACTGGTACACAACCTGTCGTCGAAAGAACTGACGAAGGAGCAAACACAGGTTTTACAGCACGAAGCCTCATTCAACACGACTGATGCTAAACCTGTTAACATGATTGCAGCTGTGAAAGCAGTCATAAATCAGTCAGAAGCAACGGAAAAGACAAAAAACCTTATCCAACACCAGGTATCGTCCCTCCTGATGGCTCATAAATCGCGAAAAGTGCTCCCCAAGGTCGAACGCGTTGCATTAAGAGCAATCAAGGCTGACCTGGACATTGCCATCGTGCCAGCTGACAAGAGACGTTCTACGGTCGTATTAGACAGATCCGACTACCTTCGGAAGGCTAAAAAATTACTGGAGGATCATCAGTTGTATGTTCCTTGTGAAACCAATTCCATCAAAAAGCTGACACGCGAAATAAATTCGACCTTGTTGGCTCTAGAGAATTCGGGTGCAATAACGTCGTCTGACCGACGCATGGCGAGGGCACAAGAAACGGCCTTCGGCCGTTTTTATGGCCTCCCCAAAGTGCACAAGGAAGGTGCTCCTCTCCGACCCATTGTATCACTAAAAAGCACTCCAACGTACGAGCTAGTAAAGTGGCTGTTTCGGCGTAGCAAATTTCTGACCGCTGATTCGGCGACCATGGTCCGCTCGTCAACACAGTTCTTGGAGAAACTTAAAGCGGTAAGTCTCTTGCCAAGTGATATCATGGTTTCCTTCGATTTCACGTCTCTTTTTATTTCTATCACTCAGGATCTGGCAATTGAGACGGTCGAACTACTTCGACGAAACAAATACGATGAGACAGAGAATCGCATGGGACACGCGGAAATCCTACAGCTCTTGAAGTTATATCTTAGGACGTACTTCACGTTTGACGGAACAATCTACAAGCAGGTGAAGAGGACACCGATGAGTTCACCGATTTCAGGACTCATAGCCGAGGTGGTCCTGCAGCGGCTGGAGTCGCTGGTTTTCCAACACCACAGACCAAAATTCTGAGCTAGGTATGTGGATGACACCTTCTTCGTCATCGAACGGGATCAGGTGCTCACGTTCAAGGAACGTCTCAACAGCGTCTTCCCGGACATCCAATTCACGATGGAGGAAGAAGAGAACAACCAGCTGGCCTTTCTTGATATCCTCATCTGTCGAAAAGATTGTGGTGGTCTAAAGACTAAAGTATTAAGGAAAGTGACAAACACGATGCAAGTACTGAATTACAACAGCAACCACCCAATCAGCCACAAACGCAGTTGCGTAAAAACACTCTATCGGCGTGTTGAGATGCACTGCAGCGAAGAAGAAGACAAAGTTGCCGAGGTAGAATACCTCCGACGGGTGTTCAGAGAAAATGGCTACCCGCGCAACTTCGTCAACCGGTGCTTGCGCAAACGAGCTGGCCAACAAAAGCGCACCGACCCCAAGATTTGGCGTTCGATCCCGTACGTCAAAAACGTATCGGAAGCAGTCGGCCGTCTTCTCGCACCATTTGGAGTTGGAGTCGCGCAAAGGCCGGAGGCAACCATAAGGCGTCAGGTAATGAAGCCGAAAGACGCACTGCCACGGCACGAAACATCTGTGGTCGTCTACAGGATCTGGTGCAGTTGCGTTCAAAGCAACTATGTCGGAGAAACTGGCAGACTTTTCAGGACGCGAATTGCCGAACACGCGGCTGCAGTGCAGCGAAATGATGCCAATTCTAAAGTTGCGGCTCATTCGACGAGACCCGGCCACACCTTCAAATTTGATGAGGCCCAAATTCTCGCAAGAGGTGAAAATCGGGTGAGCCGATAACTACTTCAGTCATGGTTCACGGGCCCCCAATCCATATTCAATCCTGAGATTCAATTTGGCCAAAGCAAGCCGTCACTTGAGGAACGGGCAGGCCACCGCCCCATCGTACGCCAACACCGGGGAGCCAGATGACCGAGCAATCAGCATGCCCGAGCTCACCGCCCGTGACGAAAGTTCAACAGGTCAGAGCCGGCATGCCGTCCAACAAGCAGTCCACGGACAAGAAGGCAATTAACGTTAACTGTCGCTGTATGTTTGCAGTAATGACTGTGTCCTATAAATACTGCAAACGTCTGTGCATACCTAAACTGTCTGCTGCACATGTCTCTGATGACCAATCTGCGACGGATATCGAAACGTCAGGCGAATAAACATATTGTCCCAGCGATCGAGCCTTCATCTTCTTCTTCTCGACAGTGACATAGTTGATTTGCATAATCCTTCGATAAATTCTCATTGGATCAGTACATTTATATTAGAAGGGAGCATTAGTTGAACAATTTTCGTCTTTTTTCATGCTCTTTCTCTTCCTCCCCTGGACCGGCTCCACCAAAGCCTTTCCCGCCGCATAACTGGCCTTCAGTTATCGCCCCCAAACCCCTTCTATTCTGATGATTCACTTTTATGAAAAGACGAACATGTTTTAACTTGTTCTCCGTTTCCACATAAATGCATTGATCCGATGAAAATATATCGCAAGCTTAGGTAGACTCGCCAACTGCCCTTCAGAATTCTCTGATGGAAATTTTTGCAAATTAATTGACTTAACTTATCATAATTAAGCTTTTTAGGAATTTTGGCAGTTATCGGGAAATAGTAATGAGAAAAAGTTATTTTAAATTTGTCTTGCTTATTTGTTCAATGCCATAAGGTAGATTTACATCAACTATAAACTGAAAATAGTGGGCCTAAAACGAGAACCATTCGCTTTCTAACGACCGGTTTTATAGTATTTTGAGTGTAAATCCAAGGTTTGACTTAAATGATCACATTTTGTCCTTCTATCCAGACTGGGTACTAACTGAGGCATCAATAAACCCGGATAATCTCAATAACAGTCATCAGGACGAGAACATCTACATTAAAGTTAAGAGGATTAAAATTAAATCGAAATGGGATCTAAGCCATAATTGTTCCTTTCAACCTCTTTTCTTCGGCAGCGCTTTTGAATTGTTAGCTGATGATGTGAAAATGTATTCAGGTTGACTAAACTGGAGGTGTACCCCATCGGCTGACGCCCGGATAAGGGATTGAGGTCAACGCCGGGGAATCCATCCTTACGGCACACAAACGTAATCCTCAGTTAACTAAATATTGCGAGCTTGGGCCTATCGAACGCGCTCATCGTTGTGTTATGGACGGCTGCTAACTTAAGGGATTAACTGGGCCTCCTTTCAGGACAAACAGTCGGGCTGCAATGGCTCCTGCTTTATATAGCCTCTATGGCGCCCACATATGTGAGGTCCGATCGGTTTCCTCTTTCGTGTCAAAGTCTGGTTTGCTCCGTTGGTTTCAGGTCATGTGTAGCACGCGTAAACAAACCGTTTAGCTCTGTCATGCAGTTGAGACCAAATTCTGCGCAAAATGACTAGCCAATGTTAGGAGCAGCCTTAACGATGCAGGCAGCCCTGACGAGTCGTTCCCACGTCATGCAACCGGTCTGCCCACACAGAGTGCACGTGATGACGCGTAAGCTGCAGCCATACAAAGGACTCTACCACACCGGTCGGATTGGTCTGAAAGCCAATCAAACCGCTAGCCATTCGAGGCCACAATCTGATTGGTCAAATCTTGTACGTTTTGCTTGCATTAGTACGCTGTACTAGTTTTGCTAAATGACTTCTACTTTTGTGCCCTTCTTCTTGTGTTCTTCCTTGGGGATTCCCACAAGGCGTAATTAGACAGCGATATCACGGCTTTGGCTATATTTACAATAGTCAGCTCGGCCGTTTGGTCTCCAAGAGAGAGAGAGAGTTCAACAGCACTAAACGCATATTCCACACTATAAAAAGCTGACGAGCTTGAATATTTCATAGTGCGCTAAAAGCCATCGCTTCGAAGGCTGTTAACTGACTGGACAAATACGTCCGCTTCTCAGAACAGAGAGTCGGGCTACAGTGGCTCCTTCTTAATATGGTCTCTCTGGCATTCCCATTCAATTAACCCGGACCGTCCTTCGCCTACTTTCGTGAAGTCCCGGTCAGTTGCATCCAGACCAGGCATGTGTAACATGCGTGGGTGGACTTTTGAACCTCATCATCTATTGCTTACAATCCTACCTCAGATCTTCTTGGCTCTGTCTTGACACCGCGTTCAAGCGATTGAGGAAGGAGAGAGCGCGCTGGATGCAACGAAAATTTTCTAACGCTATGAAGTTATTGATACATAAGCTACCCTTACTGTACGCGGCAGGCTGCAGGACATCTGATAGACGTCCTCGTACGCGACGACTGAAATGTCACGTGGTGCTAGGGCTTCTTAAAAGATGATTAGCTGAACACAACTCTTCTTTGTTCTGACAAGCACCGGCATCCGTATTTCTAAACAAAATCTTCCGTGAAACTAATGATAAACCAGCCGATGTCAGGAGAGTGATTACAAAAGCTGCGAGGACAAGGAACTGTCCAGAGCGTTTATTTAAGGTTCGCAATTGCTCATGGGCCACTTCCCCGAAAGGACTCCGGAAAAGAAACTTTCTCAAACTTCATAATGCTGACTTTGCGCCAAAGTCCTGGAAGGATTAATATTCCCCAATCGCAACCCTAACCACCCCCTGATCTTAACCTAAGCCCTAACTCTTACCTCAACACAAACCTCATTTTCACTCGTATTTCTTTAGAATTGAACGCAAAGTCATTTATATTATGGGCGGCCTGTTTTACTATGCCCTGTCGGAGAGAAAGCTACATAAGTTATTCCTACCATGCGCAGCTTCTAGCAGCCGGTAATTTACAAGCAGTCTGGCAGTATATCAGGACACTATCAAATAATTCGTGGAGGTAACTGACTGACCCCAAGTACCACTGAACTTCAAACCATCAAATAGTATCATAGTCGGACGACTTCGGCGTAGGAAAGACGCTGCCGGTTAGAACAGCTTGACATTACTTTGCCGCTACAATTTCAGAATTTATTACTGTGATAAGCCCACACGAGGTGTTGATGTAGTCGTAATCTTACTGCAGTACTGACATCTGTTGAAGACAGTCCTTTTAGAATACGCTCATCTCAGTTGAGGACCTACCTGTCCAGCAGCAGGGGTAGCTGCTGTTGGTGACCCGCAAATTTTGACACTCGCCGCATTCTATTCTGGAATCCTGCTCTATATATGAAATTATCAGTTCAGATTTCGAGTTTATTGCTATCCCTTTGATTGCTGATAAATGCAGCCAGAAAAACTCTATTTTGTTCTGTGCTACTAGTTTCTTTGACACAAATAATCTTAGTTAACGCTGAGCTGCTGACTACCTGGAATTGTCGACAAGATTATAGCAAATATTTCTAGACTTAGTTGGTGCCGCGGACACAACTGTTGCCTGGAACATAATGGTCTCGCTTTTCAGTGTTGACCGGACACAAAGCACTCCAAACAGCCCATGAACTTGGCGATATTGAAGTCCAAACGGGGACATGCGGGTTTGGGCAGAAGTATGCCTCCCCTGTCAGGGAACTTAAAGGAGCTGACAAACCCTTTCTATGGGTAAGCATCCTGGCCACTCCTCACGCATGCTCCGGTCAGTATTTTGATATGTTTGAGCATCTTTCCACCGCTGTGCACGCTGTTAGTGACCGTTCGATCTGGTGCTCGGAGTCAGACTAATTGACTGACTTTTACGCACATGATTTTCGGAAACTTTCTGGAGTGCGGATGCCTTCAGCCCACGTGACAGTGCTCTGGAAAGTTCAATTTGCTCAGAAACTTTCACAAGCATTCTTTAAATTACCCCAGACATATATGGCAAAATTTTAGAGAAACTTGAAAATGAACGATAATTTGTTGTGGAAACCATTTTGATAAATAAGACTTCTACTCAGCCCCCCGCAAGACATCCAGTAGGCAGTGCTCCAGGGTCCAATGAAGACCAAAACCACCGTCTCGAAACGTCAGGCGAATAAAAGTATTTTTCCAGCGATCGAATCATCATCTTCTCAATTACTTCCTGGGACGCGCATGTTCGCTTGTATTGGCAATTTATTTGGGCATGATGCGCTTCGATCGGCCCGACGATAGGAAACGTTTACCCTTCATGAGGCGTCAACCTATATGCAGATCCGCACAGGTGTCTTGAAAATAACGTGTGCTTATGGTCTTATGCAACTGCATGGACAAAATTTGCCAAGACAATGTACCACTAAATTTTACGTCATGGCTGTTCTTATTCTGTCCACTGTCGTCAGACCTTAGGAAGAAAATTGGAAATACGGAATTCCTCCGTCATATTGCCTTCCACAAGCAGAAATGCCTGTCAAGAAGCAATACATATACATTTGTCATTTTGCTAACGGGGATTTTATAAGTAAAAATATAAAAAAAAGTTCGGAAGCGGTAAGTGAGAGACGAGAGAGTGTGATAGGTGCTGCACAAGTCTACTATTGCTATAAACTACTTCACACGGAGGTCTTCGTTCTATGCCCACCATGCTGTGAGCACATGGTGAACATCCTCGTTCACGATGGTCGAAGTGGCATTAGGATCCCTCTACCGCTGAGCGCACTGCGCTCCAAGCACATATAATATTTATCCCTGACACATACACCATGCTATTAATTGTGTAATCATGGCTTGCGCGCGGATGGACTACACGTACATTCAGCCCCCAAGGATAGCCAACCATGGACGCTCACGAACTCCGTAGTCGCCCAATCAACTGACTAAACTGACAGTGATCAGGTTTCACGTGAGAAACAGAGTTTGATCACTCAAGGCTATAACAAGCACGAATTCAGAGCAAGCTGCGCACTGAGAGCTCCGGTCGCGATGAGTATTCCGTTCAGA
This sequence comes from Ligula intestinalis, assembly GCA_036362985.1. Lineage (NCBI taxonomy): Eukaryota > Metazoa > Platyhelminthes > Cestoda > Diphyllobothriidea > Diphyllobothriidae > Ligula > Ligula intestinalis. The sequence continues at coordinate 40,136,668 of JAYGXS010000003.1, forward strand.
ATACGGGTCCTCGGTCGATAACTTCCCCAATCTTCTTACAAGTGAGTCCGAGCCCTAGCATTGTGGGGACTGAAGTTAACCATTGTTCTAGTCGCAAAAGCCTCACAAAGAGGCCTCTGCGGTTCGATCAACTAGGAGCTCACATAAATTCGTTAAACTGATAGACTAATTTCTAGTCCATATTAAAATACTGAAGAAAAGACAATTGCTGAGCATGAACATTTATCCAGCCGGGCTTGCAAATCAACTATCAGCTCTACCTTCAGAGTTATGCAGAAACAACAACGGTTTGAAGCTTAGAGACGGTTATTACATTTCTAGTCATATGCAATCGGAATTGCCTCAGGAGTAGATTACTCCAGACAAGATCTAACAATTCACAGTGGCCAGACTATAAACACTGACGTGTTTTACAAGTGCCTTCACAGTTGTTACGTGGAAGGCTGCTTACTAAAGGAATTAAGAGACGCTAACGCGGACTGCAATAGCCCCATCCTACTATGGCTTTCGTGAGGCCTCAACTCAGGGGGCGGCAGAGAAACTAGGTTGCGTGGAGCTATGGGATAGACGCGACCTTAGCCTCCGGAACAAATGCACGCGCACTCATCATCAGTCGTCTGGAATTGATTTGGTTGGAACACGATGGATACTGGGAGAGGCAGCGAGGTAGATAACGCACAAACTCAGTCCGTTGTACGAAAACTCAAACAATATATGGTGAAATAACAGCTAAATCTGGGTCCACGTAGTACGTACTCACTTACTGAACCATCGATGCCCACCATGTGCCCCGCAGTATGTTGCTGCAGGGATGGTGACTTATGCGTGGATAAGTCTCGAGTGATGGTATAATTGCGTTGCATCTACTACACTCTTTCGTCCTTAACTCGCTCGTGCCCAGCGTCAAGACAGGGTCTAGAAGACTGGAGACGGAACCGGGCGCAAGGAGCAGGTGCGGCCGGAGCTGCCATGCCTGACCCAGTTCCCCGAATGGAATTGCCACAAAGGGTGCAGGTGATTGCTGCCTGAGCCTGCCTCTACATCCCAGGTTCAGCATTTGTTATGAGAACGCAGCCAGAATAATGCCTGCCATGACCTGATCTGGCCTTCTCTTGGTCCAACGAGTCTACCACGCGGCGCAATTATCTCCTATTAATTGCATTGTAGCACACTGTCAGAAACCAACTGCCAGGTTTTCAAAACCTGCCCAAAGTCATCCTAAAACATGACATAAGTGGAAATTACTGTCTATCAAACAAAGTCACTAGCTTGTTTGAATAACTGAACTTCCCTCAAAACACGGCTATAGATGCAGTGATACGATCCCCGGCGAACATCCGCCAAATCTACCTTATTTATCCGCACTATACTTGCATTGTATGGACATACGCAAAACAATCGCTAAAATGTCATACTTTACTCGTACGACAATCGTGTAACGTTTGTCCACGCATTGCATGTACTTCAATGTATGGAACGCGGAAGACAAGGGCCTTTAGTTACGTCAATCACAACTCAAAATCACATGCCAGGCATGTTGAATCGAATTTGGCGTTGGGGTGGCTGAGGGAAAGGTTGTCTCAGCTTGAATTTAACTTTCGGTGCCCGAACGAAACATGCAAACGTGTTTCACAGCTGCTTCCACGGTCGTCACGTAGAAGGTTGTTTACTGATGGAATAGAGAGATCTTTGTCGGGACTGCGGATTAAACTGCAATGGCTCCTTCCTAATGTGGCCTTTATGACACCTCCACTTGTCTGGTATCAGAGAAGCGAACTTGTGTAGATTTATGGGGTGGACGCGACCTTAGCCTCGTGAGCCAGTACATGCGCACCCAACCCGGGCTAATGCAGTCACTGAGCCCTGTCGGAGACAGCACAAGTCCTCGTTACTTGTGCCAGACGAAGTTACTAGCATAGTGATTGGGGCGGCGCGTACATAAAAAAGTTCGCACTTAATTAACCTTTTATTGTATTTTAATGCAGCAACCTGCAAGAACATACTTGCCGTTACTGTTGTAAAGGGTAGACAATCCTAGATCTTAGGCCGAACGCAAGTAGATAAGAGATAGACAATATCAGTACTGCAGTTCTGTGGGGCGTCGTCGGTCGAGTGGGAAAAAACGCCCTCGCCGAAGGATACCACCGCGAACACCGTGCACGATTAGTCAGAAGAGACTTATAGAACTACGTGTAGTCAGTAGATCGATGGAAACGAAACATAGCAGGGTCATTGTCTGGCCGTCAACGGCAGCCTAAAATTATACTCTTATCAAGATAAAAGTATTTTCTCAGTAACCTGGATATACTACTTGCACTTGTTACGGCTGTAATCGTGACTGATCTAGCCGGCCTCCATGATGTCACGGACGGTACCTTTCCATGCGTACGATTGGCGGCAGTGGATCTGGAGAACTCCACCCAGTCTCTTCTCCAGCGACGGAGACGGAAGATAGAAGGTCCGAGAACTGCTTCCATGTCTTGACGGACGGTGTCGGGCCAAGTCTTCAGGTGCCCTCCTCTTCGACACCTCCAGGTGGGCTGCGGTGCCGGATTGAGGTCAGCATAGCTAAGCCCATGGGACGGACGACGGGGAACGTGTCCAAATCCGCTCAGTCGCCTTTCCTGAACGGCGTGAAATGCACCCGCGGTACGATCGCAGCGGGTGCGGACTGTCTCATTCGAGATAAAGTCGCTATACTTAACTCACAGGATGGTCCTCAGGATCAGTGGTCAAAGACCTCCAGTCTTCGCAAATCTTCAGCGCGCACATCCCAGAATTTACATCCATAGAGGAGGACTGACCGGATGGATGAACGGTATACACGAATCTTCGTGGTGATGAAGATGTCGCGTCAGATCTATAGGCGCTTTCGAAGGATTGAGAAAATACAGCGATCACCATCAATGCGGGAGACAATTTTGTCCTTGTCCTGCCCAGTCGGTAGCAGGATCGCCCCGAGGTATTTCAAGCTGTCTACTTTTTCGAATTAATGGCTATTATTCCCCAGGGGTTCTTTCGCCTGGTCAGAGATGCAGCTCGAGAATAACTTCGTCTTTCCGGAATTTATGGACATGCCAACAAACATAACGATCTTATTTATACACGACACTTCGGACAGTAGACCAGCAAAGCTAGAGGCTAACAGCACAATATCATCGGCGTAGTCGTAATTAGTTAGCCGGCTGCCGTGTGCAAGCTCAAAACCGTCCTCTTCGTGTGGGAACTTTCCGAATATCCAGTTACTGACGTAGTCAAACAGAATGGGCAACAGGACGCAGCCCTGTCGGACACCTGACCGGATATCAAACGGTTGGGACATACTACGCCACTGCACAACTTCCACGGTCAATTTCAAAACTGAACGGATCAGAAACATCGGGAATTTTTACGACGGACAACAAAATACGGAAAAAAGCAGTCAAAAATGTATTTAAAGGCCCTGGGTATCCAAGTCATCATGATTCCTGAGCTGAAGTCTATACTAATAGAAGAAAAGACCTGATTCAATAATTCACATGTATGTTTCTGCAGAGTCAAAATGATCCCAGTCCGACCTTTCTGCGTTTTCTTTCTCGATTAATTTAATATAGGGTGCCAGGTAAGGGATATCGTCCTCGATTTTGGTCCACTCAGATTCTGGCAAAACCGTCTTGTTGGCAGACAAAAGAAAGGCACGAGCCATGCGAAAGTCTCGGGCTTCGTTTTCTTCCCGCGGAAGACGACGGAAGGCCTCCTTGATAACAGGCGTGTGCGGTATAAGATCGTGCCAGAGAAGTCCGATTTGGTTGTAGTACGCAGTATTGAACCTAAAATCCTTTAAAGTTTTTTCAATAGGGGATCGCTGTGCCAGTTTAACTCTCCAACTTTCACTCGCTTTTGCGATGGCTGCTCTTAATGTGGCCATATTGAAACTGCAAGAAAAAATGTATACGGAATTAGAGGTCCTTGCAAAATGCACCTACAAACGCACACAACAAACGCATACAAAGGAATGAAGTGCAGGAAACTCGCGGTTAGGACGAACGCGAAACCGAAAAACGGAGAAGGGTCTGAGTTCTACGCGATCATCAACAACAAGCAAAATATTAAAGTCCCCGTAAACTGGCGATTACCGTACTTCCTACTCTTTCATTAGCCGAACTAGAGCGTCAAATTGAAGGGGGGACAGGGGAAGACAACAGTGACTAAAAAATTGCGTTATATAACATGTTACGTCACGCAAAAGAATCAATTACTAAAAGATTCATACTCAACAACAACGATTCTGTAGTGTACTTGTCGGACTTTCGCTTGTTTGGAGACATTAATATATAACAGAACCACTTGAGCTAAACTCAGACACATATTGACATTACGAGCTAGAAACCAAACGAAATGATGTCGATCTTTCGCTTGACAAACAAGAACGGAGCACAGTCTGATCGATCTAACCGAGGCCATCCACTGGTAGTAAGCCTAACATTCTGCCAAGACTGATTGAAGCCTAACAAAATAAGACGGTGGTAGGTGAATACATGAGTACATAAACTAAATTGTCGCCTATAGGATAATGCACGAATGGCACTATTTAACACAGCGACAGTTTCGCTCTTAAATCGTACTACATTCTATCATTTTGCGTTTATTAACAATTGGCCAGAGTTTAAAGACATATGGTAATTCGAAAACATAGCTGATGCTCCACGATAATTACCCCCAACATCCGAAACTTTTAGATGACTGGGGACGCTTAATCCCACTCTTTAGCAAATTAGAAAACAGACATAGATTTTCATCTGATGTAAAAATCCGATGAAGCTGTTTTTATGGAGACAATGGTCCATAGTTGAAGAACTAATCAGCATCTACTAAGCATGGTTCACCTTGCTAACACTTAATTCTGCATTGAAGGACCTACCTTGGCTGAAGTGACTTTTTTAACTCATAAAGCAGATTTAATGATTAAAGAAGCCGGTAGTGTTTAGCTGACGTTTCGTCAAATAAGTCAGAATAGTCTGCATTGCTTTTCAGCCTAAACAAATCGGTCACTAAGAGCCAAGTGCGTTGGCGACTCGAAAACTTTAACAATCAACATCCAAGCACAAAATTATATGTTAAAACGATTATATAAATAGGGGAGCTCCTCGCTTAGAATTTCAGGCCACTAGCTGAGTACTCAGGCAGGTAGTAAATTTACTCGATCGCCGTTGGTTGGTTCATGCTCTTCGATATCTAAGACAACAATAAGCCTTTGCTCGATGAAAGAGGTGTAGGATGAAAGGCTTAACTACTGGTTGACAAGTGGGAGAGAAATGGACCGTCTTCGACGAGGACTATCCTTAAAATGACCAGACTAACATAACAGAAGTAGATGCGCATGAGTAGCGGTGTCGCTGTCATGTGGGGGCGGAGGCGGTTGACAACTGACAAACATCATCCTTCAACAAGATGAATAGCCTGATGAAGATAATAATACAGCGAACGTCCTCAGATCTTACGTCCTCGCTACGTCGGAATGGGTGGCTAAATATTCTTTTCAAGGTCGAGCTGAGTATGACGAAAATAAACATGTAACAGCTTGAAAAGAATGTTAAAACGTCCACAGGAACCCAAGACCTATGCTGAGGTATCCAGAAAAACCGCTGTGTCCAGATAATAGCAGTGTGCTGGACGGTAAGTGATCAACCTGGTCTCCCAATGGAGAACGGTACATTATATATTGGAATCAGTCAAAAATTCGGTTTCAATATGTGCGTCTTAATGCCGCCCAAGACATTGGATTATGGGTAATCTATTATGATCTTAACTAAATATCTGTTCGGGTGCAGTGATTCAACTGTCACGTCCAACCAAACACTGCACCCGGTGCCCAGAATGGCTTTCACAATGCTCTCGAGAAAAATAAAATACTTTTAGTACTATAGACTGTCGGAGGTTTATGACGCGTAAAAAATAGATATTATCCGCCCCTAGGGCCCAAGATTAGGTGCTGTCGTACAGGCGTTTGCTACCGGTATGCGATTGCAGAGATGGCAATCATTCGACAGAAATCGCTGAGCAAAACTGGCAGAAAAAGCAACGCACAAAAAGGATAGTATGCTAAAAAGCTAAAATTACTTTCCCGCTTTGTAATTCCAGCTGAAAAAAGGAAATTATGCCTACAAGCAATGCAAGTACACGGATGGATGAGACAGACAATAGACTGTTGTGCCAGGACGACCGTGAGACAATACTCTTTAATATAGGCGCAAACTTTTCCGTGGATACTTTCCAAAATTACGTCTTCGCCGCGGTGTGCGGACATGAAGCAATGAATCAATGGTGACTAAAAGGTCTTAATGCAACAGCTGCCCACTTTTATCCGTTTGATTAGGATGGACATTTGATTGTATTCATAAGGATTCTTCACGGTCGATCACACTGGATGATGACACGCTGCGGAATGGGCAAAGAACACGCAAATAACAGAGTGATTACTTTGACGAAAGCTTCCACATCCTAAAAGTTGCTTAACTATATGGTCTCTTGGTCCTCCTACATCGGTCAGCAGAGTTCCAGCATTACTATAGTTTATAATTTTTATAGCACGAGATTTGGCTTAAGTTGCAAAGTTATGTGGCTGGCGGACTCCAAAACAGAATTCTAGTGTTGGGTTTTTCACAAGGGTTGCTTTCAAGTGAAGGCAACTGAAAAAATACATTCCTAGGCGAGCATCTTCTCAAGTACCGCAGTCGAACACGGTTGTCCGGGTGCTTATGGCGATTAAGGCATCAATTTAGTGGAAGGCTTCTATAAAGTAGCTCATTGGGGCTTCATGATGTAAAAACAAACTAGTTTTAAGAGCGGAGATTGTAGTCGGCGAACAAACATACACATTCCGGTGAGCATACTATGATTTATGATTCTAATCCCAGAATTCTGACAGTCGCAAACCTGAAAACCGTCACTGTTATGCATTACGCGTACACGGTGACGACCACGTTAGAAACGATTTACAAAAGCTTAAAAATAACGCGACTTCGAAAAGAAAACACTAAATTATGATTCTAGAGGACAAGGAAATTCACCCAGAGGGAAACGGCAGACAATTCGACCTTTCCGCCAAAACCCAATGCCTGAAGTCCAAGTCCCCGAGTGTTGTTTTAAGTCTGGAACCTACTAAATTATTTAAGTCCTGGTTTGTTTACGAGAGCATCTGCACAAGTGTTAGAGGAAAATTTGGGAAACTGAGTTTTTTAAGTTTGAGCCTAAGTGAAAAAAGTCTATAGTTAGTCTACATGATGATCAAACAGTGACAGGATATGAAGAGTTCGTATCAAGAATCTAATACAATATAGTCGGTAGGTAAAGGCTTATTTTTTAACGAAATATAAAAATTAAAAAGACTTACACAACAAAGAACATGAAGCACCAGGTGAAACGAGAACAGGCGAAGATTTGAGTAGGATAATTGGGATGTCCCGGCCTGGAATGAGGTTAATAGGTAGAAGATAAGGAGGAGGATGGTGAGCATAAGAAGAAGAATAAGAGGAAGAAGAAAAAGCTGGACAAAGACGAGAGTGTGTATTACAGTTTTCCTAACACCATGCTTCTGGAGAGAAGAATCAGATCATGTGGACGTTCTTTAAAAACTCGTGCAGGGCCATTCCATTCCTCCGTACTAGCACAAGCTCCACCTCTTCCAAAACCCAGGATGGGAGGCGGGCCAAAACGATAATACAGCACAAAAGCCTCGTTTCCGTAAAAAATTGTGTGAGGAACGCCACCTTTTGTTTTTTAAGCTCCCAGCTTTAATGTTGATTACTTCTTGCAAAGTGGATTATCTGCAGTACTGCCATTTTTTAAGATATTGGCAACCCTGAACGTTGAACTTTACGCATATAATAGCTGGTCACCCTACCGTATGACTCATAGGTTTTATACGCTTTCAAAAGACGTAGAAGACAAGGTACGAATGCACTTACAAGTTAACTTAATAAAATAAATTTATATTTTGAGTGTCTAGGAGGCATGATGTCTATAGATACAAGCACATAGAGATCCCGTGCCAGCACCAGCCGCCTCTCGCCGCAACGTGCCACAAATGGAAGGAAGTCGCGATGGCGTGAGACTGTACCTGTACATATTTTCATGATTTTATTTCGGTAGCAAGTTTGTTTCGACTGTTTCCTAGACGCTAACAAAATAAAATGTATGCTTCAGTTTCACACGACGGGGTATTCTGACATGACTGCGACATGGCATTCAACATTATCGGAGCATTTATTCACGATATCTGAGATTGGGCACTACAGGGCTTCAACCTCGTTCGATTTCGTAGCCGCCAGTGGTATTTTAGGCTGTCGGCTGTCGTTAAAATCTTATGTATCACATTGTACATTTTTGCTTTAATAAGCGTAAACTGCAGTGATAAGTAATTTATGCCGGTAAATAAGCAAATACACATTCACAGTCACTTACGTTCTCACATACAAGCAAGTCAGCAGCAATCTGGAAGGGTTAGTTTATTGAGTAGGTGCAAGTTAATTTTATCAATGAAGGACTGTGCAAACAGAAATCGTCAGTCAGGGGAATTTATACGGCTTCCGATTCAAAAAAGACGTAAAATTTCCGCTGGTCACTGGTGATTCCTACAGAGAAAGAATAGTTTGTAAGACAAACTTAGTGCTGGGATAAAAAAAGTAGTTAATCATAAATGAGTTTATACCCTAAACGCCTAAAGAGTACTATTAGAACAAACTTAGTACTGTGGTAAAATACGGACAGTGATCACATTAAAGTTCTGTGTGAGCAGCTTAGTAAACAACGGACATGCGTAGCATGGTAGACAGAGTATTTCACATCCTCAAAATATTGTACATTTTAAAAAATCCTTAACAATGTTTGCAAAATTTATTGAACTTAAAAAGAAGCAGTGAAAAAAATCCCTACGGTGTAAGCGGGGAGAGCATGCAGGATAAGAAAAGGATAATAAAAGTCCGTGTAGACTATAAGTCGACTCACCACTCCCTAGAGCGGGGTAAGTTGTGGACATGCAGTGATCGGTGGGGATTCTTGGAGCCTGAAGTTCTGTGTAAAAAGAACAAATTTTGCACCTGCCCATCAGACCAGTCCTTCGACCTATGGGACCAATTGATGGTTTGTCCTCGCACTGCACCAACACTCCAGTTGCGTAAGTGGATATTTTGTACGACGAAATCTCTGCGGGTGAATAAATAGAAAGTGGTCCTTATTTTGAGCATAGGAAAAGAAAGAAAGAAAAAAGAAGAATGCTATATTTAGGATTGGAAAATCCTAAAACTTTCAGCAAAATTGGCTCCATTCATTGAGAGCAAAGGATAAGGTAAATAAGGGGTCATGGTAAAAGGTCAAAGGTAAAAGGTCACGTAATACTCACAATTTAAGTGTTACACGATATCCACATCAACTACGGAGACAAAACAGCTTTCAACTTCTCAATTTTCGCTTCGTCCCAGGTGACGTAGCGTACTAGGAATGGGAGTACCCAGTTCTGATAGGCTGATATGACGGAAACCTCGACGCATGGGACGGGAATACTTCGCAGTCATTAGTTCAGAGTGAAGAGTGTGAGCGACTTCATTAAAGATGCGATCAGCAAATTGCTTGACCGTTTTAAAGTGGCGCTGTATTATAATGTCAGCTAAAAATCATAGGAAACACCGGCAGCTAAATAGAGCATTCGGAGGCTACGTTTCAAAATGACTAGGTCTCTTTTAATTTAGGCTGGAAAAATAACCGGAGGCAGTAAAAAATGAGGGGGAGAATACAGGCATCTACAAAACGCCAGATTAGGGCTTGCGGTTGTGATATGAACACAAGAGGCGGATATAATATAACAGTTTGCGGATTTTGATAAAAAAGGCCCTCTACATATATGTAGAGAAAATGTAAGGTTGGATGCTAGAGTAATACCAAGTTATCGGAAAGAGGATACTTCGGTGGGCAGAATGTTGATAATTTCGGGACTTGGAGAGGGTCGCAGTCGAAAAAATACACTGGATTGACTTTCGTTCGTTATTTAGAAGGCTATTTGCTGACGACCATGTTGAGACATGGTCTTGGCCATCCTTCAGTGAATGGAGATGTGAACAACTTTTTAGAGGATGGCCAACAACCATATTATCAGCATGTTTAACAAACAAACATTCGTTTGGCGATCGTAGGTCGTCAGTGTGGAGAGAGAAGAGATGAGCGGATAATATAGCCTCTTGAAGAAGTTCACAGTTTTTGGGAAGGACCATGGATTTTCGTTTTCCGCACTGAACGAATTGAGTGTGGGAAGTGAAAAAGTCCCCAAGCCAAGACACAGCCCTGCCATGAGAGCCGGATCCAGAGGTTTTATCAAGAAGTATATGGCGTGGCATCGGATTAAATGCTGAGGAGTAGTCAAGAAAAGCACAGCCGTATGCACGGCAGCCCTTATCTAAATCTCTTAGAGCAGAATGGACTGCCAGAGCAACAACATCTAGTGTACTTTGCCTAGCTTTATACGCAAATTGAAAGGGATCGGAATAATCGGAAGAAAATGGCGTTATGATATCCAAGGCGACTTGTTCTGCGAGTATCAAAAGTGCAGAAGAACAGGCAATTGAACGGAAAGATTTTGGACCAGAAGAGGAGGTTTTTTCGGGATGGGAGTGATTCTCACTGATCGCCACTCATCAGGAATCTCAGACTCCATGAAAGACAAGTTGATGAGGTGCGTCAATGCAGGTGCTAACTGAAAAGAGAAGGATTTCAGGTGAAATGATGAGATCCCATCTGGTCCTACAACTGTTGAACCTCGAACTTTTTTAAGATGTTTCATCACTGTTTCAACAGACTCAGGAACAAAGACACTTGGTAATAAGGAAATGGCGTCTGTCTGACGATAAGAGGCAGTGGGAGTGTGGATGAAGTTTGCATTTAAACGATCTAAGTCTAAGTCAGCATCTACATGTGCGAGTGTGTTGCGTTGACCAGTAAGACGCTGAGGACTCTTCCAAATGTCATCTGAGGCGAGGAAGATGTAGGAGAAGTAAAAAGCGGACTAACAGAAAGGTCGTACAGCCTGGAAATCTCACGTTTTAGTAGGACGTTCACACCCTTTAGTATATCTCGTAGACTTAGTTTGTAGAGCAATTCCTTTTGGCATCTCAAAGTTTTTAGATGGGGAGAAGAGATTCTGTCAGGTCTAACGATGACAGTGTCAAGATGACAACATATAGTAAAAATTTCATTTGAAAAAGTTGTAAGAAATTTGAAGCACGACTTGATGTTCGAGTGTTCAAGAAGTGCAGAAAGGTTTTCAGATATGTAGGTCGGGAGGAAAAATATATTCAGTGGGGACGTGTCACGAACCTTAAGTTTCCTTTCGGATTTTGCTAACAGCCCTTTCTTAGAACCACAATATATGGTTGGCAGGCCCAATAGAACGCTGTGATCTGAGCCTGAAACTGGGGCTCTATTTTTGACAGCAAAAAATGTAGGATAATTGGTCAAGGTGTGATCAAGAGGTGCGTCAGCACAAGTAATGAAATAAACTAGGTTGTTAAAACCTAACAATGTTAGGGGGCGACGATTCACACGGTTGAAGTCACCACATAAAAGAATAACATATTCACAGGACAGTAGGACAAGTTTAAGGGAAAGAAAATAAAAAAACGCACTAAAGCGCCTTGGCATGTAAAGGGTGGAATAAAGATGCTGACATAGATGATGAATTTAGAATTTTGTAAAAATCGAGGCTTACAGACTGCAGCAATGGCTTCTATTAAGTCACCCATATAAGAAAATAAGGACGGACAATTTGTGCACCATTGCTGGTTTACAAAGACCGCCACACCACCACCTCTACTGCTGGATAAGGATTTTTTGTCCGAGCGAAAAGCATAAAAATTCTTGCGGCGTTATGAGTTGCGACTCAATATCACTATTAAGCCAAGTTTCTTGAAAATAACTAACTGCAGACTTACTATGCTCCTTTTTCAACATGAGTGCCGATAATTCGACACTTTTGTTAAAAATTGAGTGGCACTTTTCGACAGTAGACCTGGTATGGACATGAATCTCAATGGTTTACGCTTCATTGCTTGTTGCGATCCAGCTCTATGTTTTGGTTTTTGTCTTCCTATTGTCATCCTTCGCAGAGATGCTGACGTTGGTGAATTGCAAATGCGGCAGATCAGACGCATCTGACTCATACTGTCATTATGGAATGCTGTAGGTAAAATAACTTGTTTTCGTGCATTTATTGATGAGACCCAATGGGCCTGAAATATACAACTTATTATTATTTTTAAAAAAAGGTAGCAATGTACTGTAGATATGACCCCATGATCATAAAAGCAGACAAACAAAGCACAGAAATACACAGAATTGTATGCAATAATATAATTCCACCTGAATGGAATGCAAAGAAACTGCCGGCTCAAATTCGAAAAGCCCGCAGGCAATGAATCACCGCTGGTCCTTCGAGCCCTCAGCGCAGTGGAAGGTATGACAAAACGGTGGGTCTAGTAGGACAGTCAACAGATTTAGGATGAACTCTACCTCAGTTCGACCACTTGCCATGGCGAAACGCTTGATGTAAAAACAGTCAAGTTAACACATGCATACTGTCTCGTCTGCGAAACCTTCCTCGGTAAGTAGTTGACAACTTGAGTTATCATAGCCTTCACCGTGCATAATGGGAAATTCAGGAATAAAGACCCGACACTGACGACGGTTATCATTTCCTCCAATGTGCTGGCGACATCTGTCAGTTTTTTCTGACCTGTTGCGTATTGTTGTTGAGAGCAAGCAATTGCCCAACCAAGTACGCAACTCTTTTCCTAATAATTTGGCAGGAAGATCGTTAACGGACTAGCTCGAGGCAGGCTAACCGTACATGCATGTCCGTTAACTGTACATTTATGTCCAGTAATTGAACATTAATGTCCACCAATCGACCCTGCACGTCGCCCGATAACACACGGTTTGCACAGCTGACAAGGAAGCGTGCGCCGGCTAGCGCAACTATGTATTTTTGAAGGTATTCGAAGGACTGAATGTTCCACTATTGAGTTACACCAGTAAATTAAATCTCTGGCCTCATGCCGGTAGAATTATATATAATAATAAAAATAATAATAATTTGTATATTTAAGGCCCAAGGGGCCCTGTCGTTACAAACTTAGTGCTATCGTGAAAATAAAAATAATGATGATAAACAGTGAACTCTTATAAAATAACTGTCATCGGCAGTAAAAAAAACTCCTAAATCGGTGGATGAGTTCAGCGGGCCACCGAGTTCAAAAAACTTTAGGAGAAAAATCTGCCTTAATAGGTAACAGGGTTTGATGTGGTTGGTTTGGGACCTGATGTTGAGGGTTTGGGACGTTTATGGTCATGGGAAAAAATAATATATCGTTGAGTTAAGAAGGGGTCATTCGGGACAACAGGAGAAGGCAGTAGAAGTCAAGGCAACATCATCGAGTTGCGACCCACCAGATTCCAGAGCCAATCTCGAAGACCACAGCGAAGGTTGCAAAAACGGAGAAGAGTTCGCAGCCCTTGGAAGTGATGCTTGACTCTGCAGAGGAAAATGCTAACATATTTAGAAATCATTTTAGTATCCTGGGAAGAGATTCAGATGCCAGGAGGACCCTTTTCAAAATCTACAACTTGCGTGTTTAGAAAGGAAACATACAGTAACGACTTTATTTTCTCTTAATTTAAATGCTTATGTAATTTGCCTTCAAAAATCGATAATGTAGAAGACAGTCTAATATCAAGTGGAAGGTTGTTCCAAATAAAAGCATATTTGGAGGTAAAAAAGCGAGAACGGTTAGATGTGGAGCTACGGGGTGGTAAAATTATCATGGAAGAGTTACGAGTGGCGTAAGGTCGGTCTACCGGAAGGAGAGCGTTAATTTGTGGGAGATTAGGACTATTGTGAACGCGAAACAGAAAGCATATACCAGCTTCGAGTCTGCTGACCAAAAGAAATTTAATGTTTGCAAATTGACATCTATCTGTATAACACATACCAGACCCAGAAACAGAAAATATTTTACGATTGAAAACTCGCTGAACCTTTTCAATCGTACTACGGTCATGCTGGGTCATGAGGCCATAAAGCGGGCAGCAGTATTCTAGTATAGAAAGAACAAACATGCGGTATAGTTTTAACTTCATTTCTGGAAGGAAAAAGTTATGCGATATAAACCCACATATCTGTGCGGCCTTGGCAGAAATTCGATCTGCATGAGGTGATAATGCAAGCTTATTCATTATGAATAAGCTCCTATAATAGAAGAAACGTGAATTATAAGGCTGTTTATATGTTAGCAGGAATAAAGTTATAAATTGTAACTAAAAGTACATTGTCGGCAAAAGGTAACCAATAAGACCATTGTATGCAATGGCACTTACAGTGTCCTCTGACTGAAAGTATGAGATTATCACATTGCCCGCTGCGGTCTCTGTTCACTTTTCTCGGATGCCTCCATACCGATCCCGCGAATCATGGAACCACTCAATGGTGGTATTCTTTATGACGTCCTGTTTGATGTTATGTAGCCACGGGCGTCGGCGTGTGGTCTCTGAAGATTATAAAGATGCTTGCAACATACCCGCAAAAATAAAGTCAGTGTTTTCTTTTGTTAGGAAAATTTAATGAGCCATAATGAGCGGTCTTACCTTGACTTCTCAATACGTTGCCTGACCAATGTAAACTCCTGCCACATAAGCGAATCTAGAGATTAAAAGCGGGAGTACATCTCAGATCTGAGAGCACTTATGCTTGCCTCCAAAGACGTTTGGCGCTGCTCGTCTGAGCGCGGCACTGCTGTAATCATGATGAAATTCAACGACGAGGAACATCTGAAGTCAAAGTTAACTGTGAGTACATCCTGCACTGTAGTTAGTGTAGCATTGAAGGAGAAGCGCACATTTTTTAAAAATCTTTATTTTCCAGAAAAAGTATGTAAAAGAAGGATAAGGAAAAATTTGCTGTTTATCTTAAAACGGACATATTTACAAACAACGTCAGCAAGGGATGCAGTTTGGGAAAAGTCCTCTAATATGGAAGCTTTGAACATTAAAAGGTGGACGAAGAAATTGATGTTGTAAAAAGGGCTTGGCAATCAAGGAAGGGTCTATCTTCTATACTGTCCGCCGTAATAGATGTCAGTTCACACGGCCTATCGCCGATTAGAACCACATTATCAGGCGACTTTGTTGATAAGACGTAATTATTATGTAAAATGGCGTCTGAGCCGCCGGGTAAATGAAGAGGTCTGGAAACACCCTCATCGTCATTCAAGGACAGATTTCATGCTTGTGACTCAGTCTGCAGCTTTTCAAAATGACGGCGGTACACCTGGGCGGCAACATATGCGGAACCAATAATTTTTTCTTTAAAATGCCCTAAGAAAGACTCAAAAGGGAATGCGGAAAAATTATCTAATACTCCGAAATGACTTACATCATCCGGAAGATGGAGAAGGGAATGTACATTGTAAATAACATGGATGCGACCATACAAAAGGGGGTAATCATGTACAAAATTGTTTAACAAATTCCTAGCTAACAGACTATGCTGTGTGTGCAATTTAGGGTGACAAAATATGTAAATAGCGGTAGAAAGCATCAAAAAATGGTAGTACTTGTCAGAACGTAGGAAAGAGGGTAAAACAACGGAACCTATGTACAATAAAAATTGTCGGTACTCAGTGGCCTTCCAAAAATTAAGGTGTTCCAGGGATCTGCACTTACGTGCAAACTCAACTGGAAGACACCAAATGCAAACATCAATGAGGTATTTCAGTTCACTGATGCGCCCACGCCATTTCCACGTATGCAACAGTTTTTTCATCACACCCAGGCACACCAGATGCATGTAATCTAGTGGAAAACATTTAATCATGTCTATGGGTAGGTCTTCAAAAGGAGACCTCCCTTTGTGATGGAACTTCTGACGGCGGGCTCGAAAGGATGAATTATCCCGCAACGTGCCACTAGACGTCGGAAATATCATACGTCTGATGAAGCTCACCCCTTGGTGACAACACCTGTAAGGTTGCCTATAACGAATAGGCGAAAGCATACCTGTCGCATCCAAAACTGCCATTGTGAGCTGTAACTTGTTTCACGTATGCACGAGCTGGTGAGTCACAGACAATCTGATGCAGAATGACAGTCACAACGCCATGATTTAGTACAGTAGACAGGCCATGTGCGAGGAGTTCCTTGAGATCCGTAACACAGTCTTCAAGGTACCTGTCAATAGGGTCAGGTTTACCGCAACCTGCGAAGACACCAACAACAAAAGGGCTGGAAACAAAGGGCTTCACAATGCGGCACAATATTGGCCAGACACATCGACCAGACGTTTTAAAAAGCCACATTCCATCGATGTGAAGTTGCAGCCACACCTGACGAATTGCAGTCCTCTGACAAGTATGCAGTTCCTTCAGTAGGCCTTAACGAAAGCCGACGTGGACATAGTCATCATTACTCAGTGACTTTGAAAGGCACGATCCAGGCGTCTCCATTATTGTCTTTGCGCTCCTCGGTACATCTGGGATAGTGGTCCCCTTAAAAGCACGGACCGTATCAAAGAGCTCCTTAATAGCAGTATGGCGCAACGACCGATGCACGCAAAAATCTCGGAGAGCTTCAACGAATGAGTAATTAGATGCGATAGTGGTGTCATCGGCTTCCCACACGGCTCTATCTAGAACGCTGTCAGAAACCCTCACTACGAACCGGAAGGAATTTCTGGCGTGAGTACAGGCATCTTCACTTCGGCGCCTTCAGTTTCAGCAACATTGGAGGTTGACTGACGCATTGCAACTTCATCTCGAAAAGCCTCCAGATATGCCCGCTTTCTGCGCTGTATGCGCTTATATATAGTGCTCTGGTGTAATCCGTAGTATTATCGCTGCATATTCACTATCAACCTATGCTGAACAACAATATTATTCAGGTATTTCTGCACACATCATTCACAGACTGCTTCAGGAACCTAACCAGCGAGTTACAATAGGCCGGCTGTTATAGTAAATAATGAAACAATAATATTATGAGAAACGTAAAGAATTTTTTTAAAACATTCGTACCTGGACAAACAATGCTAGATTTGATCGCAAATTCAAAAGGTTGGTTATCACACGAGAGAACGCACGACAGGTCAGGGCCAAGAATGACCGCCTTCTTGGGAAGTTAAAACAAAACCCTTAGTTTATTAAACGTCTATGGGAGCGATGTATTCTTTCAAATAATATTTTACAAGCCTACTTATTTTTAATTTTAACATCTTTCTACATAAAATTATACCTAAAAATGACTTAAATTTCGTTTTTACCACGACCGATAAAAGACACAGCAATGACAAAAGTTAAGGTACCTGACTAATTTATATGCGTTTAGCTTCTACGCCGGACCGCCCCGTATTCCCCCGTCGCCCGCCCCCCGTCCAATCCGGGTATTGTGCTAGCAGGGTGTAAGTAAGATCCAAATCCTTTATCGAAAATCTTTCTAACAGTGGACTATTTTGGAAGATAATGGGTCCAGGAAGCTTTGCAGGACCCAAACACATGAAACTCCACTTGGATGGAGAAAACTCAATCTGCCATGTAGCGCTCCAACTTGAGAGAGTACGGAAGTCTGCGTTTACTTCATCAACACAACTATTGGCCGTGTCCTTTGAAAATGAGTAAATACACTTAAGGTCATCAGCATAAATGAAATTTTCCCAATTATTAAGCACTGTTGAAATTTCCTTTATGTAAAGAATGAAAAGGAGGAGACCTAAAACCGTGCCTTGCAAAACGCCACTCGTGATCGGCTGAGGCATCGAGTAGCTTTTGCCTACAAAGACCTTCTGGCTGCGGTTAGACAGGTAGGAGGCAATAAAATCAAGGAGGGGAGGCCTGATGCCTAGGGCTTCCAGTTTCACTAAAAGGCGCCTATGCGGCACCTTTTCAAAAACTTAACTAAGTTCAAAGTAAATCACGATGACTGATTGCTGTTCATTACGAAGTGAAGTAACCAGGTTAAGGAAAGCCAATTGGCAGGTTTCGCGTGATCTTCCAGGTAGAAATCCATGCTGTGAGGTGTTTAATAGTTTATTTTCTACACAAAAATCGAGAATTTGATTAAAAATGATCTTTCCCAAAAGTTTGGCTAGTGCCGGGGTATTATGAACACCTCGGCAGTTGTTTACGTCTAAATGAGATCCTGACTTGAAGACTGGAAGAATAATAGATGTCTTCCATGAGTCAGGAAAGAAACCGGTTGGAAGATAAGCTTAGAATAGATAACTTAGCAATCGGGGAAGCTGAATACTCTCTTGATAAGTGAATTTGGAAGGCCGTCAGTTCCCGAGGAGTGCGAGTTTTTTTTTTAGACGGATAATGTGCATACGAATTACTTCTATGGAGAAATCTATGGTACTGATAGTATTGACTGAGCATGGCTGAAACGACGGGACCGGTTCAGATTCCGTCGTAAGGTGCTTTGCAAAGAATGCATTGAACAATTCAGCCTTCTCAGACTCATCTTGCACAAATCTTTTATTTTCATCTAGTAAAGGGGGGGATTTCGTGACCTTGCTTAGCTGAGGACCGACGACGGAACAGTTAAGCAATAGATTTTGCAGAGTTTAACTCGCTGAGTGCACAAGATTATCTCTGTTTGTCACGTGCAAGACGAATCTTAAACGCTAATTCGAAAATCCCTGCGATTCTAAGGTGCACAGATAATGAACTAGTAGACTGGTCTTTCAACTGTTTTTGCAATTTCTTTAGTCTAGACAAAAGAAGATGAGGTACGGTGGGGTCCGAAGCATAAGGCTTAACATTTTTGATCGGTACAAATTCCAAAATGCTATTTGAAATTGCCGTGATTAACTCACAGATAATTGTTACACTGTTAGTGGAGAAAAGCTCCTGCCAGTCTAGTGAGTCCATAAGGTTGTTAATTAAATTGACATCAGCTAGGTCAAACGCACGGTAGGTACGAGTGGTGCTAGCCTTTTTCGTAGGAGCATGCGGAAGGCGAAAATGGATCAAAGTATGTTCACTTGGCAAGAGGTTCTGATTGAAGTTCAGTGTAGGGGCAAATGTCATTCACGAAAATTAAATCTACAATATGCTGATCCCTTGTTGGGAAACAGACCAACTGAGATCAGTTTGAAAAATTTATGGTATCTAGGAAGGGCTGAATTCTGGATGGACAACAGTACAATGACCAATCAATTTCGGAAAAGTTGAAATCCCCAGCGATAACTTTAGCATCAAAGGCGGACTCCGAAATCAGCCTGAATATTTCGCAAAGCTTTTCATCATCTTCCGACGATGAGTTAGGGGGACTATAAATGCATCCAATTATCGCCTTTTGACGAGGAGGCAGGATATGGATGCAGAGCAGTAATTGCCCAAGAATGACTCAGCATCTAGGTCCGAAATAACTCGGGTAACAATATGTGGGCCGCACCAATCAACTAGAAACTTAGATGGCATTCCGTGGGCAACGGAATAATTCCGAAGCCAAACGACATCAACTACTTCGTAAGGACTTCCGGGAGCCAAACGGTCGTAGTCATCCTTTTGACGCCTCTGGGACCCCTGAAGATGCATTTGCGCTTCTTCTGCGGCGATGTGCATCTTATTGGTTAGACTGGTAAGGTAAACGCCGATGGGAAATTCTTTACTATCGTGAGGTACTTGAAGGTCTTCGATAACTCGCATTTCTCGGCCGCATGTAAGGGCAAAAGGGGTTTGATGAGTCGATGCATGTACCGTGGAGCGATAGGCTAGCATACAGGCTAGTAAGGCATCGTCCCACGTTCGGGGAGCCTGTCTATCAACGAACGCTTTGAGCAAACCAATTAGGGTTCTTTTCGTCCGCTCTACCTGTCCATTACCTTGTGGATGGTACGCAGTCGTGCGAGTTTTATGGATTCGCAGGTACTTACATAAGTCGCGTATGGTTGTGTTTTCGAACGAACTTCCCTTGTCAGAGTGAAGCTGATCGGAGGTGCCCCATCTAAAAATCCAACCAGTAAAAATGGCTTGGGAGACTGTGTCGGCAAAGACATCGGGCAAGGCTACTACTTCAGCCATCTTTGTGAAGAAATCAACCATCACTAAAATGCACCGATTATGCCTGTAAGACTCGGCTATGGGTCCGATTACGTCGACACCAACGCGATCGTTGGGATACGCGGTCAATATTGGCTGAAGAGGGGCCCTGATTAGCTGTCGCGGTGGCTTAAGTTGATTACATAGGGAGCAGTCCCGAATGTAATTCCACACAGAACGCTTTAAGTTGGGCCAGTAATATCTTCGCCTGAGTGCCCATTCGGTCTTATATATTCCTAAATGCCCTAACTCGGTATGTATCCTCTCTATTTCTTCGTCTTCCATGGATAGAGGTTGCAAGATACGTCGTGGATACTGATCACTATCTCTATAATACAGGACACCGTTATCCAAAAATAACTTACCCCAGGCAGCGCGTTTCGTAGCTGTGCGCCTTAACTCGGCCGTGATCAACGACCGAGTTTCACTAATTTTTCTATGGTATATCGGTCCAATGTGCGGGTCTTCAGGTTGTGCCTGCACCCACATATAACTTTGGTCATCGTGAAGCGATATCGTACTTATGTTTATGTCCGTACGCGATGGACAATTTCCGTGCGGTCTATAGGGTTTCCTCGATAGGGCGTCAGCATTATTGTGCAGATGACCCGGTCGGTATAAACATTCGTACTCGTAGCCTGCTAGTTGCTCTTGCCATCGTGCGACTTGCCCTTCGGGGTTCTTGAAATAACGAAACCATGTTTGCGAGCTATGATCCGTTCTAACTTTGAACTTCCGGTACTGGAGGAATGGTCAAAATTCTTGAACGAAAAAGACGAGGGCAAGCATCTCTTTCCTAGTCACACAGTACCGCCTCCCAGCTTGGCCAAGGGATTGACTTAGGTACTGGATAACACACTCTGTTTTATCAGCTTGTCTTTGCGATAAAACAGCGCCAATCGCGAATTAACTTGCATCTGTGTCAAGTATGAATTCTCCCGCCTGGTGACTAACATCGGAGAACGCGAAGATTGGACTGGAACACAAGTTGTCTTTTAAAGTGTTGAATCTCGCTGCACATTCGGGTGTCCACTTAAAGCGAACTCCCTTTTGCGTGAGCTTATTTAACGGTGCAGCTATATGTGCATATTCCTTAACAAACTTCCTATAGTAGGAAGCGAGACCCGTGAAACTTCTTACCTCAGTCACATTGGTGGGTGTCGGCCACTCGCGGACTTTCGCAACCTTATCTATGTCAGTTTCGACCCCGAGGCTGACACGACATGTCCTAAGAACTTAACCTTATCTCTGAGGAGTACGCACTTTGCCGGCTTAAGGGGGGACTGGCCTGTTTCAACCCGTCGAATACCCTACGCAAATTATGCAAAAGATCGTCGAAATCCTTTCCAAGAATAATGATATCGTCGAGATACACTAAACAGGTATTCGGGATAAATTGTGCTAGAACCTGGTTCATAAGCCGTTGGAAATTATTAGGCGCATTAGTTAGACCAAAAGGCATAGTCTCGAATTAGTATAATCCAGAGGGGCTGAGAAAGCAGTTTTCTCACGGTCGGACGGCCGGACTTCTACTTGCCAATATCCAGCAGCTAAATCTAACTTCGAGAACACTAGATTACCCGAAAGGGCATCTAACGTTTCATCAATGCGAGGTACCGAAAAGGAATATTGAGTTGTGACCTCGTTTAACTTGCGATAATCTACGCATAGTCTTAATATCCCGTCCTTCTTTATGACTAGAACGACCGGAGACGATCAGGGAGAGCACGATGGCTTAATTATCTTTCGATCAAGCATATCATCTATCATCGCCTTTAACTGTGTCTGGTAGAACACAGGTAGTCGTCGAGGAGGAAACTTAATAGGTCTGGGTGCTCCCGTATGTATTTCGTGATGAGCTGGTTTGGTTCGGCCGTACGAACGACTGTCCCAATCAAACATGTCCCTCAACTCATGAATTAGATTACCTAGCTTCGTAGAGCTAACCGAATCGAGCGAGGATGGAACTAACCCCTTAACACATTCGTCGAACTGGAACGTGTTAACCTCGACCAGTATACGTGGCGCCTCGATATTTTTAAAGGAAATTTCAATTCCACCAAAGCGTATGCAATGAAGATTAAAATCTTCTAAACATTCAAAAGCATGTAAAAAGTCTGCTCCTTATATACATTTTCTAAATGATATCTGGGCAAATAATCAAGGTATGTGTAAATTTAATGCTATC
>JAYGXS010000003.1:40174334-40200080 GCA_036362985.1 Ligula intestinalis
CCTAAGACTTTGTCTCCAGAATAACATCTAATGATTTAAGATAGGGCCGTTCACCTCAAAGACCCAAAATATTAGAAAGCTTCTTCTTGTCAATTAGACTGAATGTGTCGGGTTGAATTTAGAAAATGGAGAATCCAAAGTGTTGGGGTTTAAATAGTTGTCCATTAAAGATGAACGTATGGAAAATAGTGAAAAGTAGATAGTAATGGTAGAGATTACTCCAGACTTACCGTTTTAAAAGCATTCTCAAGGGTACATTTAGTAGCACGACCTGTACAACAACTTATTGGTAACTTGTCAATTGGATAAAAGTCCGGTCTGTCTCGGCCGCAGCAACCTAACTGAAGAATACGCAAAGGAGGTTTACTGGGAAGATACTCGAACACTTACCTGAGTTTCTGTCAAATATACAAACTTCTCTGAGTAGACTGATCTGTTTTTGGCATCATAAATCTGGTGGATTCTGCCTTCGGCCAATGTCTGCATCTAAATTGTTATGACGTCCCCTCAAACATGGCTCATTACTGACCTCTTGGACGCCCTGAAAGAGAACGACCACGATGCCACACAGGAAGAGTAAAATAATCACCACCATCACAGTGTACTATAATCGAACATTTTGGGATCGGAGGACGTAATGAACGTGTCCTACCTTCCCTGCCGGAGCATTTCTTTTGTGGCACAACCCAGCTGCAGAAATAAGACTGACCACGAAAGCGAAAACTCCGAGAAGGAGGAGAAGAATCGTCACTGTAGCCAGCTTCGTGGGAAATGTTCCAACTACATAAGTTGCCAACAGGGTAATAGAGATACTGATTGTTACACAGACAAGGCCGACACACTAAAACGTAAATTAAAATTGTAAGGAGATTAGAAAATGCAGGTCATAAATCTACTGGATGGCAGAACTTACTAAGAGAAGTATATCGAAAAGGGCTGCTGAAACCTGGAGCCCCTTCGAGTGGACGTGGAGCTGAAGCCTAAGGTCGTTTAGGCATGGGTCTTCCGCTGAGGATGCTTTGTACATTTTTGCGACTACTGGGTTGTGTGTGTGGAGTGTAGATAGTGGTTTTCAGGCAGGCCGCTAAGTGGTAGAAACCGAAGCCCAATGCGAGATAGAGACATGTTAATTGCTGTGCTAATGTGAACTGAATGCTAATGATGCTACCGTGAGGGCCCAGAAATTATCTGAGCCAACTCTGGCGCAAACGTCATTCACTTACTTTAATTTATTTAAATTTATTCTCAGAAAACATGACTACAAATATTTTGAGTCAACACGAAGTGCACTAGCTAATCATGTGTTTTCCATTTTTTAATAAATCAACTTTAAGGACAATACTTGTTAAGGCTGCCCACTTGAATGTATGCTGAAGATATAAACCAAAGGAACCACAGACTGCAAAGTTAAGAACGGAGGAAATAATAAGTTATGGGCGCTTTCCTCCCTAAATCTTCCTGATTTACTTTGAAAGTTCATGTTAATAATTGCCGAGACAGTTCGTAGTATGGGTCTTAGCGATACCGGCCAGAATGAAATATTGTTCACGTTGTTGAACCAGACCTTCCAGACGGCAACTTAAACAACTGTGTGGGCCAGATGAGTGCTCATTTTTCACCAGAATCAGCTCTTATACGTAATTTGCGGCATACGTCTGAGATTTAAAAAGCGATTCAACAACTCAGACTTCCAACTCCTATTGTGGATGCTGCCAATTGCATAATCGCAAGGACCATGTCTAACCTGCTTTATCGCGGTTAAAACTATGTGCGTATATTTTCTGCCCAGGTCTATACTATTAATAACTTAATTCATCAGTCTACATGAGTGGCTACATAGTGTGCTATAACCTACACCACAGACACTCAGCCAGCATAACAGCCCCCTGATGGCGCATAAATGCGCTTTTGTTAAGGCGCCCTTCCAAAGGATAAAAATGCATTAAAAAACCCAAAGAAGCAGTTCATGAGGCGTGGTCTCTTTGGGACCAATTGTTAAAATGCTTACAAAAACAAATTAATAATTCCCTGACTCCATGTGCGTCCACAAAGGACAAACAGGAGATAGTCACCAACACGCTAACACCAATTTCGTGTTAAAAAATATCGGAAGCAACGGAATGCATTGTCACAGAGGTTGAGGTGGGTGGCACAAAAATGTGCCTCATTAAAATGCAGTCGGAGGACAGACTGGGCGTCAATTAGCGATCGGCTATATTTTATAAAATTCCATGCCGTGATTAACCCCACCATTATACAGGCCAGACCAGAGGACAAACATGGTCGCGACTACTTGGATATAAACAGACCCTTCGGAGAGGTAACCCGTCACCTACCGATACTATTCACACTCTAGATGAAGGCTCTAAATTTAATATTGTGAACACGTGGATAATGGCACGAGTCAGCAGCAAAAGGGGGTGGGCACTGCTGGGGGCCTTGTTATCCGACGATAAATATAGCAACAGTACCGTTTATATAACCGTGTCATCATCTGCTACACCCATATGGCCAAGTGACGCAGGACGAAAGCCGCCACCGCGCAGCAAAACCACAGTGTGTAAGATGACGTAGACGTAATCCAGTCACCGACATTACTCCCTATCCGTCTGACTGCAAAAACTGTCCGACAGTTTGAACGTCGCTGTCGACGATGTCCACCACGAGCTTCAGCAAACTGAAGGCAGGCACGGTGACTGTAGATGTAGTGAAAGTAGACTCGCTGGATTAACCCCACCACTACCACACCTGTACCCGATATAAAGACAATAGTCGAGAAAATTGAAACATTGTTTTCCCGGAAGAAACTTGAACAAGGCCAAGATCACGAGAATAGCAGGATTTATTTATGTCATACAGTTTTGTGACCTCTTATTCAACTGTAAATGGTCATTGCCTATTAATAAGATAAGTAACTGTCAAATGAAGTGTCAACCTGAGAGGATAGAGGATAGAGGAGGAGGGGGTAGTTGTCACATCATGGCAGTTCATGTTCATGAAAGCCTGTTAGACGTCACCATATTTTATGACGTTACTATATGCTAATAATCTCGTGCTCTTTGCCTTTTTCAAATAGCTGAGAAGACTGGAGATGTGGAAGGGCGTAGGCAGTGTGCGCAAACACACTCCAACACGTGCCACAACAACACCACCTTGCTATGTAGGCTCCCGCGTGTGCAAGAGCGCCATAAAGGCCTCATTAAAAAGGAGTCATTGCAGCCTGACTTTCAGCCCGCAGTAAGCCACTCCACACAAAAACACACTGTCGTGACTGCGATGTCCAAGTTATCCCGTCAGCTGGTAACCCTTCAAGCCACGGCTTTTAGCACCCTGGGATAGCTTCAAGCTCATCAGATTGTTTTTAGTAAAGGGGGAAATGCGCAGAGGATCGACCTCCCTCTCTCCCCCACCGCTAGCAACAGGCCACCGCCTAGCTGATCGGTCGCCTAGCCTGGGATGGACACATTTTCTGACGGTGCCGGCGTACCCGTCTGCGCACGCCACAGCACGATCTGGGCTCTTGACACACACCAGGGTACACATAACCAGGGGATTAGAAGAGGCCGGCGCCCCCTCACTCCCACTGTCACTCCGCAGCCAGTGCTTACTACAGTCCCATCGTTTCTCATGATGGGCTCCTGTACAAGTCCTTCAGATCAAGTCAAGACAAGTTTATTAAAGGAAATGTAGGCAAACGTGGTCACTTTTATCCGAGAGGTGGTAAATAATTTACGACATCCACGCTATCAGGTGCTTTGGTCAGTACTGCGTCAAAGCAATTGGCTTGTGGCCCCTCGCGTAGTCTGATCGGATATAGGACGTGTTGCATAAGGAACGATTCCTGTACTGTGCGCAGGAGTCGTCGATCGAAATTTACTTCTGACCCGGGTGCAGAACTCATGTTCCAGTCGATATGGGGAGTATTAAAGTCTCCCACGATCATGACATCGGATCTCCTAGCAAATTCTTCGACTTCTTCTATCAGGCTAGTGTCTGACCGCTGGTTGCTCGACGGTTGACGGTAGACCGCCATGCTGCCAAGGGCTTGTGAACCTGGCGTTCTAACGGCGAGCCACGTTGCCTCTATATTGCCCGCAAGGTTTTCGGATTTGTCGGACAAGGGCAGGCAATGTCTAACATGGATAACCACACTCCCACCTTGACGCCTGACTCTACCTTTTCGGAACAACTGAAACCCGGTACGAGCAATTTCCTGATCGCCTACCTTCGTGGACAACCATGTTTATTTTATTCAAACGACTCTGGTTCCAGGCTTTGTGCATTGATGTACATGCACTTTAGATTCAAAGTAAGATGTAATCCGGTTGTGTCAGCCACGTCCTGACCGTCGTTTGGAGTATTACGGGTTGCTTCAATGTTTTCTTTTGACTTATCTTCCCGTTGAAGATTGTCAGGCCTGTCTCGCCAATCTTGATCCTCGAATGTAATGCCACTACTAGTTCTCAGTCAGGCTGTTTTAGTGTACTGTTCCATTGGCTGCGCGCTCAGCTTGACTAAAAAAAGCAGATGACTCGCTTAATCGCCTCCATTTAGGAGACCCTGGTATCTCGGAGCCCTCAGAAAGGAGAATCTTCATGAAAGTCGCAATACGAACAAACCACTGCAGTCTGGTCAGCCGTCCATGATAGGATTGAATTTTCTCATTGGTTGGCAGTAATTCTCGGCTCCCGTTAGGTAAATGGAACCTTCGGGTAGCCCATGCGCTTTACATTACGTAGAATTAAGTTGAAAAAAATGGTCTTCCGCTTAATTTATGCAGTTTCATGCAGCGCATAAGACATATTGAATGGGAAATGAGTTCATAGGCAAAGAAGTAAACCAATTAACATTCCACAGAAAGGACGTTCTCGAGAGTGCAGCTAGAAATCTTTTATTGCAACACCCAACTGAAATCCGATCCGTTGGATAGGAGGACCATCAAGGTCGCAACATTCAACTTTAAACGGAATAGCAGAAGACAATACTGTTGCAGAAGTAACGGTTAAAAAAATTTAAAATATTTTCAGTTTTGCTCACTTCTCACACTCAGGAAAAAACTCAGTAAGTGGATTTTATTAACCCAATTTAGACTACCACGAAAGGTTATCAGCCTGCCAGGGTACGATGCCTATGGTGCATAGAAGCAAATTAAATGGCTCGTTTGGTCAATTTTGAAGTCTTTTAAAAGTGGAACCTGTATGTTTTTTTTAAAATAATTCATGCATTCTGCGTTAACTGCAAAATAATTGGGCCCGCAAAGAGCCAGTCTTTTAAGAGGATTTGTTGCTTTATGCATGAGTACGAAGGGAAAAAGTGACTCATGGTTTTTCGAGTATATGAACACCTGAGCAGTAATGCACAGCCCATCTGACTGTATTGGAAGGAAATTTAGGTGGAGCAGATAAGAAAATTATGCGTAAGGGCGTGTTAAATTTTCCTACAAATTCTTAGTTTGTCTCGTTGTTTCTTTTCTTTGTCTTTTATATATCAACAAACTATCCTTACTAGAAAAAAATTGTCAGGCAATTTGATTTTTGCTTCGTTTCGAAATCAGTTCATATTTTTAAGGATCCTACAGAAAAAAGACGACTGCTAAATATTTTCGCCCACCTGATCAATAAAACATAGTAATAGACATTAGGGCATATCTTAGATTGTTTAACTTAGCCGCAGTGTCTTTCCATGGCTCATACAACGTGCGTGCTTAAATCCAAGTGAAAGGCTTTGGAAATAGATAAGTTTGCAGAGCAAAAGATAAACATGATTGATGTGCTTTGTCGGGTAGGTTTAACGAAATTTATGAGAATCACATCGATTATAATTCAGGGGACTTAAACACTCATGAATGAAGGAAAACGCTTGTGTTGCAGATATTTGCATGGATGAGGAAGAAGGGTTGTCGAGCACGGGATTAATTCGTTTATTATTCTGAGCTTTCGAACTCTTACAGAAGTCCATCGTGCGAGGTACGAAACAGGTATAAAACGGGTGCAATTATAGTGGGTGTCCGGGGTCGTCATGTCGTAATAAGTTATGGCGCAACGATGAAAGAAAGAGGGGAAGGGAGCAGCTGTAAATATATTTGTTAATTGGATGTCAGCAATGTCAAGGTTCGTCAGAGCATCAGCAGCGAAAATAAAGGCAATTAAAAGAGGTTGTGCGTCAATTAACTGGGACAAACCTTTTGGTGTGTCTGAACGTGACTGCGCAAAGCTCGATACGCTGGCGCCAACTCGACACATTGGTTGAATGAATACTCGTCCGTGAACATGGCTTAGATCAATTTCCGGCTCATCTTGTTTCAGGCCTGAGCAAGTACCTTGACGGCCGCAAAATTAAATGCATGGCCTGTTTCATAGGTATGAGCTGCAACTCGGAATAATTCGTCACCTAGTTATACCGCCCATTCATGTTTATGCATGCGCGATCTGAGTAGCTTCCAGTTTGCCCTGTATAGTTAAGCAGGGTATGCGATACACTTTCCGAGATTTTTCATTGTGATTCAGCCGCCTTTTTATTTTCATTACTCTGCTGCACATCTTAGCTTTGGGTCTGTATGTAATTCCAACACTCAGTTCCCCAGCGATGCACACAATCGCGTCTGATACGTCCTTGATGTGTTGCAGAGCGTACCATATCCTCGGTGGTTCTTCCGCCCGGATCCTCCACGACCGAACGCGTAGGCATCGGCTTAAAAATGCGGCAACAGAAGTTTACGTAGTGCACCCCATATACTCCTAGTTTCAGCATTTTGTTCTACGGAAACGGTGGTTGTAGGGGTTTTATGGGGGTAAGTA
Source organism: Ligula intestinalis (assembly GCA_036362985.1). Taxonomy (NCBI): domain Eukaryota; kingdom Metazoa; phylum Platyhelminthes; class Cestoda; order Diphyllobothriidea; family Diphyllobothriidae; genus Ligula; species Ligula intestinalis. The sequence continues at coordinate 40,181,132 of JAYGXS010000003.1, forward strand.
ATTAGGATAGGCAGTGGATAGGCGTTTTTATTTTATTGTTTTAAGAAATGTTGTTAATTTACAGCTGTTGTCGATCTGTATTATCGTTTAGCGTATTGCGGAAAAACTCAATTATAAAAATGCAGGTTTCTTGAAGTTCCCGAAAAATTAAAATGGTAGTTATGAGATCGTCTACTTCAACTTACCTGGGGTCCAATTTACCACTCTGGAGTTAGATTAGTATAGTCCACTGCGCAAAGCGCCACGCACACCTTTAATTTACATGCGGAACAACTAAATCCCGGCGGCCGCGGGAAACACACGCAACTACATTTTCCACTTTTCACTTACTTCTACAAATTTCCTTCACTGCCTATCCTATTTCCTCATGCCCAAACCACGGTTTCCGTAGGAAAAAATCCTGGGACTAGGGTTATATGAGATGCACTACTCAAAATATTTTTGCCAAAAATGCTTTCGAATAACCATTCCGCGTGAATTGTTCCCAGAGGTATCGGGCCTCACGTACCTTTTCCTCCGGCCGACTGCAGTGAGTCTGCATTCGTTTAGAGAGCATTTTATACAGCTTCGTTTGTGGGTAACCAGGTGGTTGCTGAGAAAACTGAGACGTTGCGTTGTGTTCGTTCCTTTCCTGTAAATCGTCTTCTCAATTTCATTATTAAGCGTTCTCTTGACATGAACATCAAGGAAAGGCAGTTGCTGCTTTTTTCTTCTTCTGTGTCAGGAAAGATTCCGTTGAGCAAGTTATGGAAGTTTTGCTGCATGTTCTTCTTGATAAAAACAAATGTGTCGTCAACGTAATCAAGCCAAAAGGTGCTTGACTATCCTTCTTTATCATCCAAATTAAATATTTTATAATCCGAGGCAGTGCTTTTAAAGCGTACCACTGCAAGGAAAGCATCGGCAGCAACCTAGGAAATTTCAGTTAAAAACTGACCAGTAACCAAAACTTGAGAAAGTCAACGCATCCATATGCACACTTTGCGAGGTTGTAGGATTCCACTTTTCACGTGGTTCCAATAGTCTTAGGAATATAAGTAAATCTAAACATTGAGAAAACATAAGCATAAAATAGTAACAGAAACTGTTTTCTGCTTATGTCTCTGACGATGAATCCGCAACGGATGTCGAAACGTCAGGCGAATAAACGTATTGTCCCAGCAATCGAGTCATCTTCTTCGTAATTACTTCCTGGGACTCGCATGTTCGCTTGTATTGACAAATATTAACATCTTCTTTAGCATGCATTGTTGGTCGATAGGTGAGAGCCTGCGAGGGCCTTGACCGAGAACAGAAAATTGATGTACGACCTTCCCCAGGGTCGAGGTTCTCGATGACAATTGGCATGACAATGGATTCGGACTTCGGTGTTGAAGTGTTGGCCTGGCGATCTACGATAATGTACAATGTAAAGGTTCTCAAATCCAACGATAGTTAGATGAGCCAACCTGTATTAAGGATTGGCGTTTAGAGATAGGACCAGAAGCAGTTGCAACGGGCCAAGTGCATGCTGCTGATCTCCCCCCGGCTGCGGCCAATACCTGAGGAGGGAATACCGATCAGCGCTAGGGCCTCGCAAACCGGAAGTTGGTCTACTTCCCTAAGCAGTGCTTGGCACACGCGATATGCGGAATTTGGGTGACATGGGTAAGCGTCTGTGATGGCAACTAAGGGAGCGGGATGCTACAGGACAATCATGACCAAGGCATCTGGGATTGAATACCGTTTATACCATACCGCCATTTTACATATCTAGTTGGTGGCGGATAAAAACTAAAATTTGACCATCTCACTTGCACCTTTTCATTGCTTTATCCCAATTCTGTACATTCTATCAGAGAATTGCGTCTATGAGACTGATAACGGTACTCTCTTTTCCTGAATAATTCCTAATGCATTTGGGTAGATACAATGCAGACAGTCGCACGACGAGCAGTCATGATAGAGGAAGGAACTGATAAACAAAAGGGAAATATGACCGCCTGTCAGGGGTCTAGATCAAGCACCGCAACACTATAGAACAAGCATATTCCATAATCTGCTCAGTGATTGCACATCTCACTATTGGGAATGTGTCCGAGCACAACTGACAAAGCAATGGTCCTATGATCCAATGGCGGAGCACCGGACGTATAAACTATTAACTGTCAATGGATCAGTGTTTTGATACTGGATCCCACAAACCCGGGGTTAAGTTTGGCTAATAAACAAAGGTTAACCATTCGAAAATTGGGCATACTTATCCCCTTTGACTTTGTCGGTACCCCTTTCCCTGTAAGGTGAGTGCCCAATTACTATTACTGTTTATATGCCTAATCGCAACCGACAGAACCACAACCCCGTTGCGTTATAATAATGACCATAGAGTTCTTCCCTTCAGGTTGTGAATTTAATTTTCGGTTGTCGAAACATCCGGGATTAGGATTATTTTGTTGATGACGGCTTCAAATCTATAATTTGTCATTCCAGTCGTATCTTCGTAAAAATCATGAACGGTTTGGATGATGATGTTTGGACTTTCTCATGTATGCTTCCTTGTTGCCCCACTTCTATGTTATGTGGCTACTTATATTCTAATAACAACTGATTCGTTGCCTAAACTTTGATACGTTCAGCATTAACTGTAAAGCCCATCATGTGATATTTTTACATTAGACACTGTTGTTTAAATTATAGTACATAGCTTCTTTTGAATAAGCACACTCTTTTTATTTTCTTAAACCCGTTCATTACTTGTCTGAATCTTTCATCTTGTCTCAGCGTAATTTGAAATTATGCTGTTACTTGTAAGCTTGGAGATATTTGGTTAAAAGTGTACCATGTATATTTTGCCAGTCCCGTCACGCTACAGAACCGTATTTCTAGTCTAACCATAAGTTTTAGTTCTTCTTTAGAGTACATAGGACACGAAGTAAGCCAACCCAAGTGAATTGTTCTAGCCAGGCTAACATAGAACTAGAGTGAAAGATTTATACCAGAATAATCCGAACAGGCGGTTGATAATTCTTTACGAATGCCTGATAACTCCCCCATTCATTGCAAAATTAATTAAAAGTATAACTGTTGTTTGTCTTTTTCTCATTTCATTAATAGATTTCCTATTCCTTTAGAGGGGAAGTGTTTGTTTCTTTTAAAATAGTTTTATTTGGTACAAATGAATTAAGTTATGAAAAAGCCATCCCACTGCGGATCATAACCAAATCGAGCCAATCTTGGAATGTTTTCAGGCTGCATTTGTTTGGCGACAAATAGAAATAAAACAGAGTTGACAAGGTTGGTGGCGATAAGAAGTTCAAGTATGGTTAAACAGGCGACAAAGCCTACTACACGTTGCTTTGTCAGACGTTTCATAGTAGCTTTGCAACCCTTTGGAAAAAAATAAGGACAAAAATTTAATTCTGAAAATGTTTATTGAATAGCACTATATTTATGCTAAGAACAGGTAACTGCTGGTTTACTCGGTCATTTCGATTATTTGGTCACTCTATATAAGACCGTATAAAAACTTCTAACGGTTTAAATAACGTTGGTACATACATCCTAATAACGCACGCTAATAAATGCAATCTGTCTCTGAGCAATGATCTTGGTAGCAGTTTATGATACTTTACTTCGTCTGGACCAAATATTTCCTCAGTTAGCATTCACCAGTCAAATCCGATGTTTTGTCACATTCTAAAAGCTTGTTAAGAACGCAATAAACATTTTTTCATCGAAAACTTCATTGAAGAGACTGCAACCAAAACTATTGAAATTCAATTGGGAAACTTATATTTGGCGGGAAATTGAAAGTAGCTGCCAATAGGCTATGCAAGCTGTCCTAGTATAAAAGCATAGTTAATTGCAAAAAATGTTTTTAAAGGTTGATTTTTTCTTATTTCATAGCCGCGGGCAGTAGTCATCAGTGTTTTAAGTATTACATTCCCATAATGACACACACAAAGTTGTGTTATCCTTGTTTTGGTATTAAAATTCATTTTATCTTATTATTGATGAATACTTTTCATTTTTCTTTTTATTAACGCGTTTAATTTCATTGTCATACAAGCCTTTGCGAATACATGTGGAGAAATTCTACGTAGTTTTGTTTTTTGTGCGCATTTTACTGGATGGGTGCTGAGACATCACTCTTAAAATTCATATTACCGCAATTTCCGGTTAATGTGATCCGAGAGGTATTGGTGGCTAAGAGAGTTTACGGAACCTACCACTGCCTCTAAGCTTCTGAGATTTTTGTGCACCCATATATTCAAATGTATATTCTGAAATAATACTAATTTTCAATACTAGAATGCTATCAGAACTGGAAGTCCCTGAGGCATGTAGAGCATCGATCTCCAGCATGCACATATTTGAGCTAACATGAAAGTGTAAAATATCGCATCTAATAGCCAAACATATCCGAAATTGCCAGAAAAGGTTTTAATATAAGCTCACTAGACACAGTTGTTTAAATGCGAAAATAATGCGTATGGATTGCTTGAGTATACTATGCCATATTGTATATCCACTTGCAATATGAATCATATGCAGTGCAAGAGGAATATCAAGGGTACGTCAGTCTCGTTAGTTGTAAATCGTATCTGCCTAACAGCACAGCATCGATGCATAATATAATGCTCGTCGATAAATCGAGCAATACCAATAACATGTTCACACGAGACGTGCTAGCAATATATCTCCATTAACCATCTCTCGAAGCCAAAGGGAAATTCCTGTGTTTCCTGCTCCCGCTAGGTAAATGGAACCTCTGTGCAGCCCATACGCTCTACTGAATGCAGCATTTTGTCGGAAAATGGCCTCCTGTTTAATTCATGCAGTTTCATGCAGCGCATAAGGCAAGACATTTGAATGAAAAATGAATTCACAAGCGAAAAAAGTGAACCAATTAACATACCACAGAAAAAGCGTTCTTGAGAGTGCAATTTGCAAACTTTTTAGTGCAGCAACCGCTTAAAAGCCGATTCGTTGGATAGGAAGATGGACCGTTAAGGCCACAACATTAAAACTCAAAGGAAGCAGTAGAAGGTAATACTATTACAGAAGTAAGGTTAAATGTATGGGAAACTTTTTTAAGTTTTGTTCACTTCTCACACTCAGGGAAAAACTCAGTAATTACGCTTTATTAAACTGATTTTGGCTACAGTAGTCGCCGGTTATAAAGCCCACCTCGGGCCCAGACCAAATTTGGCTTAATAAGCGGCTGGGCTTATTAACCATGGCCTAAATAACCGGCGACTACTGTACAATGAAAAGTCCTACTGCCTGCAGAGGGAAGATGCCTATAGCGTATATACATATTTGCAGCGCACTAAAAAACTTTAATAGAAAGCCTACTTAAGCTTCCTTAGTTGAAAAATCAACTTTAAACTCTTTGACATCTTTTGCGGTTTGACCCAAATAGACATTATATTTGAAAATTTCATAACAAAATACCTTGCAATTTAAACATTACAAAATAATTCGTACGACCTCATGAAAATTCAGTCTGAAATGATCCCGAAAAATAGCAGAACTGCACTTGGTCGTCGCAGTGGAGGCTCCAATACCTGGTATATTTTGGCAAACTGGCTCCGAGATCCGATTGGAATAGTCTTCTATTTCCTAATGTACTCAACGCAGTATTATGCTAATCCCAATTTATCTGAGAAGCATGACTTTTCGCCGCCAACTCTGTTTATGAAGATAAAATTAAAAATCACTACGTGATAAGTAAGTACTCTCCTACTTTGGGGTATCGTTTACGCCATCAGCGCCCCTTTTACTATAATGTCATGGGAAATAATGTTTGATATAAGGCATGCTGGGCGAGAACTCACCTGCCTTTCTGTTAGGTAGATCGTCATTAGATGCTTTGTTTTCTGTTGTTTGTCAGTGAATATATCCTTCAGCCATCTTTCCACATGATCATAGAGCTGAGGTGATTTTGAAATTATTTTAATAGGAAAACCTCTTCTTGAGAACAAAATATTTCCACTGTTATTTTCAAGAGCAATGTAGTAATATGGCGTACTTCAAGAAAATATTACATGAAAAGTAAATTATCTTCCACCTACCATTAAACGAGGCTGGTATTATTTCGCTGGAAACCGAACAGTCCAAGGAAACTCCCTATGGATGAGGAAGAAGGCAGGTCGAGCACCAGATCAATTGATCTGGTGCTCGACCTGCCTTCTTCCTCATCCATGCAAGTACCTGGATCGCGAACCTTCGCATTCATTCGGAAACTCCCTATGCATGCCAACAGTCCCACAAAAAGGAGAAGGATGAGCACGTTATGATACTGGTATAATTTCGGTTCATCAAGATATTGTGCTGTCATCATCAGTACAGTGCTCACTTCCAAGTACAATAAGCCAACACACTAAAAACAAGCACACAGATTGAGATGGTAATAAACATAGCCATGGACCGAATACAGAAGAAAAATATAAAGCGATGAAAATGAGGGCAAGAAGAAGCAAGGGATGAACAGTTACTCGCACTAGTGGTAGGCCGTACCGCAAGAAAGACGTTGACAAAAAGAGCCATCCAACGAAGACAGCCTATGGATTTTTGGTGCAGTAGGCCGAAGCAAACACCGTTCATTCTTAATATGTGATGGGATTTCCTTTTTCTACCGCGTCAGCAGCAATATCAGGGTGAAACGGAAATTTAATGAGAACAAATGCCCTCATGCGAGCTCCTAGTGGTGGGCTTAAAATGTATAAAAACAGTATGAAGTGACGCATGAAGTGACGCTTTCATGCGGTTATTGGTCGTTGAGTGGTGTAAAAGGCCTAAGATTGTTCAGGTTCCACATTTATCATTTTTTTCGAAAATATACATTAGGTGGGCTTGTAGCGGGTCGTGCCTGGCTGACTAGCTCGCGTCGAAGTGCACTTTCCCAAACGCTCACTGATGTGCTTTCTCGACGTCTCGATCAGCCAATCAGACCAGATGAAGTTTAAGAAAGTAGACAAAGAGAAGGATCACACGGATGAAGAAGAGGCACACTTGACTGACTGCCTAAGAAGACTCCAAACGGCAGGTTTCATAAGCGACCGTGACCTCGAACGTCTCCGGCCAGTAGGTACGCATATCCCTCGCCTGTATGGCCGCCCAAAAATCCACAAGGATGGCTTGCCAGTTCGTCCGACCTTGGACATGCGTAGCTCGCCCTACCATACGATAGCCAAGTGGTCAGCGTATAAACTCAAACCGCTGCAGCAGCAACTAGCACCACGGAGCTATCAAGACACTTTCACATAGATTGACGACATCAGGGACATAAACCTAAATGGCATGATGATGCTCTCCTTAGACGTCTCGTCGCTATTTACGAACGTCCCGTTCGTGGAAACAGTAGATTACATCTGCGACTTGCTATTGGCAAATTAGACAGAAGTAGGAATTCCAATAGAAGCCCTGAAGAAACTTTTACTAAAATGCACATTGAATGTGCAGTTCCTTTTTGATAACCAACTATATCGACAGATAGATGGCGTCGCCATGGGCTCCCCCCTTGGGCCTCTCTTAGCCAATATCTTCATGGGCAAGCTGGATAAGTTTCAACTTAGCGACCAGATTCATGAATTTAAACACTACGGTTCCTATGTCGATTATATCTTTGCTATCGCCCCAGCAGACACTAATATAAACTCGCATCGAAATACTGTCAACCAAGCACACCCCTCCATAAAGTTTACATTGGAGATGGAAACGGCAGGTTCGCTTCCGTTCTTGGACGTTCTCCTAAGCAGACGACCTGATGGTAGCCTCCAAAGGAGCGTTTATAGAAAGAAAACCTGGTCCGGACAGTACACAAACTTTCACAGCTTCGTACCCATCTAGCAGAAGCGTAAGCTAGTCCGCTGCTTAACGCAAAGGGCTAGAAAAATCTGCTAGGATGATACTATCGAAAGAGAGCTCACGAAGATCCAGGACCTGATTCGAGAGAATGGATACCCTGACAAGTTTATTCAGAAGAACATGATGGAGAGAGAACGCAAACCTTTAACACCCACCGTGGAAAAGAAGACCCTTTTCCTCAAAGGTATGGATAAGCTGCCAGCCCAGACCACTTCTATGTGCATTTACTCATTTACTTGTTCCTGTGGAGCAGGGTACATAGGTCGCACGATCCGGCGCTTATCCAAGAGGATACGGGAGCATCTGTCAGCATGACTTAACAAAGGCGAAGTCAGTAACATCAATAGTTCCATTCTTGCTCATATGGTGGACTCTGGACACCGTGATGACCCGAACGAAGCCTTTAAGGTGATCTACAAGGTCTCACCAGATTACCCGAACTCCCTGGGTCAACGGCTGGTGGCAACAGCGGAGGCCACGGCCATTCGTCTGATGAAGCCGGTGTTGTGCGCGCAGCAGAACCTTCTTCAGGGCCCAAGCTTAGCATGGCCAACGGCCGCAGAACTACCAGCATGTTCCACGCGTTCTTTCCCCCCCCCTTCCTCTCCTAATTATCCTGTCACTACCCACTTTTTATCAACCCAAACCCCAAGCCCCCATTCCCAATACTAATTTGATTAGAACGATAATTAATTGATTGCTTGTTACCCTGTACCTTCTTCTTCCATATAAATGTAATGGCCCGAAGAGAATCTAGCAAAAGTATACGTATGCTCGCCAACTGTCCTTCTGAATCATAGTTCTCGCATCTATGAGGCGACGAAGGAGGAGTTTGCACACGTGCCCGACACAAGTTGCCTCTCTGCCCAAAAATCTCCAGGCAGACCTCTGCAATGAAAGATCTCCCTCTCTCTGTATTCTGGCCCGACTACTCTAAGACCGGACTTGGGACCCGGTCAACCTACTGATCGGACGTATCTCTTCCAAGTCAATCCACTCTCATCTTTTCTCCTCTTCCATTGTGTACACACTAAACTCTTCCTACTGCTCTGGCCTTAACGGGCTTCTCCTGCACTAAGTAGCCATGGTTTAAAGATCGCAGTTGCACGGTTAGACTCATTTAACCTCCTGCGATATTGGTGACATTCCGACGTGAAATGAACACTCAACTTCTGATGTGGTCTGTCGTTCCTGCGTAGCTGCTGACTTCTCGACTATCCCAGCGTATTTGGTTAGTTTCCTGCGCATTTGGCGATTTACGGACGTGTTCCAACGTATTTCGTTATTGGCATTCGCGACTCACTGTCGATAGCCCATTCAGTCCAGGCCATTGTCTCTTCCCAATCCAACAGAGATGTCCCCTTATGAGTGCCAGCGCCCAGATCTACTTCCAAATCTCCAACTTTCCCTCTACTGCCAACGGTTTTTCTGGTTCAACTCATACTGATACGGCATATTGATTTGCTGTTGACGTTTAACTGGACCAGTGGCTTTCTTCAGCCGCCCCTCCATCCTGGCTCATTCCAGCCCAGCAGCCCACGCTGTTCTGCAACCTCACCTTGGTACGTATCTCTCTCACATGAGTAAACTATTCTTCCTCCACTCGGATTCTTTCAGTTTCCTCGTTACGGCCTCCGGGGAGAGAACTGTAGCAGGTGGTGCCTGGCTGACTAGCTCGCGTCGAAGTGCACTTTCCCAAACGCTCATCAATGGGCTTTCTCGACGTCTCGATCAGCCAAACATAGTTCCCGCATCTATAGGGCGACGAAGGAGGAGCTTGCACACGTGCCCGACGCAAGTTGCCTCGCTGCCCAAAAATCTCCAGGCCCACCTAACCAATGAAAGATCTCCCTCTCTCTGTCTTCTGACCCGACTACCCTAATACCGGACTTGGGACCCGGTCAACCTACTGATGGGACGTATCTCTCCCAAGTCAATCTACTCTCATCTATTATCCTCTTCCGCTGTGTACACAATAAACTCTTCCTACTACTCTGGCCTTTCAAGACTTTTATTCTCCATTAAGTAGCATTGGTCTGAAGATCGCAGTTGCGCGGTTTGACTCACCTAACCCCCTGCGATAGGCCGACTTATATGCTACCTCTTTCAAGTGATTAATCGCAGGTTGGCAGGCTCTGTCCATTGAAATACTTCGAGCCTATATAAAGCAGTAATATCGATAGTGATAATTAAAACTAAACAAAAGCACCTCTCAATAAATAGAAGGAATTTTTAACAGAAAGACCATAAAAAGTACATGTGCATGTCATTATATAAATTAAGTAGTTATAACAGAGCAGGTTACTTTCCATAGCTATAAAAATAGTAAACCAAACCAGGCTAGGGTATGTATTTTAAACCCAGGGAGCTTGCATCAGCTATTCTTAATGCACTAAATTCAACTTAAGGAGATATGCAGAAACTCGCGTTTACGGCTTATCTGGTGCTTTGGCTCAATTCCTCATATTAGTAATATATTACCGTATATCGTCTGTGTAGGTCACAATTGTCCATATAGATGGAATCACGGGAAGGAGGGACCTCTGACTATGAAGCTTTATATTTTAACTAACAATAAAAAAACTGGAAATGCAATCTGCCATTAACATTTAGAAAGCGTCGTTATGTGCGTCCTGCATAAGAAGGTGCCAGTCAATGAGAAACAAATCGAGTTCTACCGTTTTGCGACCTTGGCTTTCAGCGAATCAAGCTTGTTATCCTTAGAGCCTCACAATAAGTGTTATGCAAAAAATTAACGAAATATTATTTCATTTTCTAATGACACAGGTGCTGTCGCGCTGTGATAAAAATTCCCATGAACAGTTTGTCAAGACTAAACATATGACGGCGTCGACAACAGCCGAAAAATACCATGGAGAAGTACAGTTTTGTGCAAGTTTAACAGCGCAAATTAAGGCTCCTTGCCGGGCTATTTAGATCGTTGGCATATTCAAGCTTTGCTGCCGTTAGTTACAATCTCCCGAAAGTCGTTCGAATTTATTGCAATTAGATCAAATGACTTATTCAAATCTAGAAAAAATACCCATTTGCCGTATGGTTGATTTCAACTTGGTTGTTTAGAAATTCTGCTCAGGCCATCAGCTTATTGTTTTGGAAATGGTGACTTTAACTAGTTCCAATAGCCTTAGTGAGTAAATTGACTATCATATGGAAGTCAGTGTGTTTTACACCTGTTAACCACGCCTAACAGGCGCAGCTTATCAATTATCAAGTGATTATCTGGCCGAATAAAATAGCAGAGACCTGTCCCATTGCCCTCACTATCTGATCACTGTACCTACCTGACATTCCAGCCGTCGCAAACGTTGAAGTCCACTACTTGCTGGGCACAGGATGGTAAACTTGCAAATGAAACCATAAACGGTGTTTTCATAAGGACGAATAGGACCCCACATGGGATAGCATACAATCAAATCCGGATAAAGATAGGGGCATTGTGTTTAACTCTCAATCTTTCTGACAGTCACTTCGTAAACATCAGTATTGACCGCGAGGAACAAGTTATATCGTAAATGTTTAACCTTCCAAGCCATTACTATAAGAGCATCGTATAGATTTGAAAGTGCCAGGTTTACTCCAGTGCGGAATGCATCACGGAGATAGCCACAGCAGTGTCAGTTTAACCTTCGCTTTACTGTTCATTGCAGGATTCTACCGTCGGGGAGGAATCACCGTGTGGATGGATCCAGAAATATTTCAGATGGATAATCAGAGCACGGAATGTTTATTAACGTAATGGACACGATGATGGGGGTTGGACGCTGAAATTGCTGGCATGCAATACAGGAGATTTGTGAGCCATTTTAAGCTTTGGCAGTAACTACTCGGATGTCTTCGAACCTGGCTACTCTACCATATGTGTCAGCCAATATATTAAACTCTGTCCGTGAATCAGCTTTTGTAAATTTGATCCTTCCATTATCAACAATTGTATTTGACAGAACGTAGTCAATTTCACACATACTTATCCATAAATATCATGCTCATCACCCCCGGAAGAGGAAGAAGAAGAGGGGGCAAGTGCTGGGACCAAATTGTATTCTTGCTGACGTTTCATAAACATGCACGTTTTCATCATCAGAGCATGCTGCTTACTCTTCCGCCGGCCTTGAATTGATGCGCCTTGCCGCGAGCCGGGTGTTGTACCCATGTGTGATGCCCATGCGCTCGTACGTCCATTGACTATTGATTGGCGCCATCCTCTCCACTGTTATCGGCGCTGCGTCGGCCTGTCCCTCCGACTCCGACTTTCCCGCGTTTACGTCCTCGTGTGTGCCTGCGTCGGCCTCCCCCTCGATCGCGGTCTCATAGTTATTCTCGTGAGAACCCATCCCATGCCGGTCATATGACTCGTACCGGTTGCCAACTCCGCTCATTTTTGTGGACTGTCGGTTTTCTGTTTCACCACTCTCCCGCCTTAGTGTCCCGCTTTGTGCGGGCGTGAGCCTTGCGCGGATGGCTTGGTAGGCAGGATTTAACTCAATGGCTCTGTTGAGTGTGCCACTCAACGACCAGCTTTCGAGCACTAGTCTAGCCATCCTGTCACTGGCCCTGCCGATCACCTTTGCCTTTTCAAAGACAAAAACGTGTTTGCGTTGCTTCACGTGGCCGTAAACCATGAAATGCTCGTCTTCGCGGTTGATTGCGAGCTGGATGGACAAGGAGTCCTATGTGCCCTCGACGACTAACGAGTTCAAAAAACTCTCGAACAACATCAACAGGACGATCGACAAACTTACGAAGGCAGAAGCCCTCACGAGAAGGGATGCGTTATCTGCAAAGGCACGTTTCTACAGCCTACCAAAAGTGCACAAGCCTTACGTCCTTACGTCCTATCTTATACATAAGAGGCACTCCAGCCTTTGGATTGTCAAAGTGGCTTTACCAGCGATTGAGTTTCCTCACAAAGAATTCAGAATGCACAGTAAAGTCTGCTAAAGAGATTTTTATCCGCATCCAACACCTGGAAGTGGAGGCAGACGAGGTGAAGGTGTCGTTCGATGTGGTCGCATTGTTCACCTCAATTCCACCCGGTCTGGCTATCGACACTATCGACAGCCTCCTCCGCGATAAATATGAGGACACCGAGCAAAAACTGAAGAGGGTACATATCATAGAGCTCCTGGAACTGTGTCTTCAAACGTACTTCACATTCAACGACCAGGTTTACCAGAAAAGGAAGGGGACTCCGATGGGCTCACCTCTGTCTGGGCTAATTGCCGAAACAATTTTGCAAGATCAAAGGGAGCCGGTCAAGGGGGCGTGGATCTGGTTTTATAAGATTCCAGGAGGCAGTTCCTGTGGGCTCCTGTTGGTCTGAAAACCCCAGCGCCAAATAAGGGGGGGGCAGACGTGAACAGAGGCAATGCTGTGCCGGCAAGGAGGGGGGTTGGTAGCATTTGAAGTCAGAGTTGGTGGGGGGTCGCTTGGCGAGTGGTTCTCGGATTAGCCGCGGGTGCTGAGTCAAAAGGGGGAACAGACAGCTGGGTCGACACCGCCGTCAGGGTGGTCGCAATGTAAATGTGAAGTTTGTAATGTGAAAGTGTGAACAAAGGGCCGTGACCGAAGGTACATTTGAGTGAGGGAGAGCGGCCAGCGTGCTAGGGGGGCAGGGGACAGCCTTCGGAAGAGTGTAAACAATCATTTTGTAGGTCAGATGGGAGTCTAATAGGAGAAGAGAGGTGGAGAACTCCAAACTTGCTCAGCCGGAAATAACACCGCCCGCCAATTCTCTACGTACCGTCCACGTTGGCTCTGTTAATTCACCTACACTCAGCTCATGCAAAGTGCATAACTAGTCACTAGTTTTATATCTACTTGTGTCGCTAGCCCCACGTCCACTACTTCTCTTTTACTGCCTACTCTCTTATAAGGAAATCTTACGAGCATCTTTCTTCACAACGCCGCCCGCCGTCCTCAAGTATATCTCTGTATCTTACTCTTTCACTCTTACACGATCTCCTTCTCTCGATCTCTCTTTCACTCTCACTCTTTCCATCTTTCTCTCTCTCCCCCTTCCACTATCTCTCTCGCCATATTATGGTCTTCCAATGACCCTAATGGCCACATCGCGCACTTTCGGTTATCGAGACGCTCGAAACCCCTTAGTACCGCGTTGTAATGTAGAACGGTATCATTTCGGCCAGCGACGCCAAAAGACACCTACCAAATAAAGTGCTTGCTTCTGGCTCACACGACATTGCTTACTTAAATCGTCAGTGTTGAGCAGCTTTCAGTTCTCTTGCTTCCATACGAAAGTCTTTGGTGTCAGTGGTGTTATTCGAGCCCCTCCAACCTGGACTTGATTCAACGCTTGTTGCACCCTGGCTCCCCGTTTCAAAGAACAGTCTCGCCTCTGTCCAGACTCGAGGGCATTCCCAAAATCTGGAGCTGCACATAGGATGGTTCTGCTTATGTCCGACTGGATACCAATATCTTCATCGCGTCTACCAAGTGACCTGATCTGTGCGACATTCTCGGCCTCCCTTTTGCGCACAGCGGATGAACGCGCAATAGCCAGTGCACGTGCATTTTTATCGAGTGACTCTCGATGGAAGATTTTTAATGGAGAAAGATCGATACCACGAGCACTGGTTTTACACCCTGAGGTTTATCCACTTGAGACAGATAAGAATTACGTCAGCCCACCTGCTGTTTTATGTCAACAGTCTCACGCTTTTCTCACGGTTCAGCTGCCCATGGGGGCATTAAAGTCAAGGCGTGCGCACAGGTGAAAGTCACTCCATCTTGTTTTCATATGTCATAACCCTCACCACCAGGGCTCACATGCGAGTCTTTGTCATCAATAAGATTCTTTTTTACTCTCAAGTCGAGATTAGTACTCTGTAAAGTTAAGTGTCAGCACAAAATAGGAATGAGCTGCCTTCAGTGCTGTCCACAACACCATATCTCCGTGGTTTTACTTCGTCGGGCGGCCATTTTTGTCAACTGCGCTTTAGCGGTACGTCTTAAAACTAATTTCAATAACTTTACATTGCTTGCGACTTCTTTTTCTCAAGTTTATTGCTTTCTCCATTACTTCTGCATAGAGTCAGCGGCAATTTTGATTACTGTCTGGATTTCTTTGCTTATTTTTAGTGTGTTGGTTTACTTTACATGGCGGTGAGCACAGTACTGATGGTGCTGGCACGATATCTTGATGGAACTCAGCTCTACGTGTATCGTAATATACCCATCCTCCTCATTGTCGTGGGCATTTTGGCATGCATTGGGAGTGTCATTGGATTTTGCGGTTTTCAGCAGACTAAAATTAGCTTGGTTGTAATCGTAGGTGGAGGAGAATTTATTTTGTCAGACCCTCTGCACTTGTAGTACATATTATTACTTCTAGTAATATTGATTCTTCTAATAAACACAACGGTGAGGACATTTCGTTCTAAAGAAGAGGTTTTCCTATTAAAATAATCTCAAAATCACTTCAGCTCTATGACCATGTGCAAAGGTGGCTGGAAAGCATATACACAGGCGAAGAACAGGAAGAAAAGCACCTAAAGACAATCTATCTAACAGAAAATCAGGTGAGTCAGCTTGTCTTGTTGCAAACATTATTCGCTGTCACACGACATTATAATTACGAGTACTGACGAAATAGTTATCGAAAAAGTAAAGGAGTATCTACGAGACACGTGGTGACTTTTTAGTTTTAAAATTTCATTGTTTACTTGGTGGCAGAAAACATGCTCTCATATTATTTTGGTTGGAAGTACTATAACAGGAAATAGAAGTGTATTAAACTCGAATGACGAAGCTTACCTGCTCAAATTTATCAGGTAGAAGAGTGTCCTTTGAGACCTTGAGGAGCATTTCGGACATGTTTGAGGATTATTCAAGACTCAAGTTTTGCCAATTCATCCGAATTATGTTGTAGCGTTCAAATTGAAAAGCGTCGTGTTAAGAAATTAATAAGATCCAAGTCCATTTGTGTCAGACCGCTAAATGAGATGCCAAGGGGTCTTAGGTCAACTTGTCTGCCGCTCTCTCAGAGAGGATTCACTTTATTTGAGGAAAAAATCTCACTGGTGTACATGGAACTCCAAGTTCTAAGTCAAGTGTTCTTCTAAGGAAGCTTGGTAGGCTCAGCATTATTTAAGAATTTTAAATGTATTCTATGCATGACGTTCTGGAGTTTTCAATGTGCACCAAACGCATCGTCTCTCACCAGGTAAAATAGTTTTTCCACGTTAGACTAAATAAGTTTAATAAAACTTAATCGATAATTTTTTGCTTAAGAATGAAGGATAAAAAACATCCAAACTTTTCAATGCCTTCTACTATTCTCTTTAAGCTTGAATGTTGTGGCCTTGATGGCCCATCTTTCTACCCAATGGATCGGCTTTCAGTTGGTTGCTGCAATAAAAAGTCTGCAAACTGCACTCTCGGGAACGCCTTTTCTGTGGTATGTTAATGTATATACTTTTTTGGCCTGTGGCTTTATTTTCCATCCAGAAATGTTTTGCCGTATGGGCTACATGGAAGTGTATAAATTAATTCGAAGACCATTTTATTTAACTAAATGCTGCATAACATAAAGTCTACGGGTTTTATGAGAGCCACGCTGGCGTATCTGTAGGCTACGATACAGACTATTCCGATTTTTTGCATCCCTGGTCATGATGGATTGCAGGCTGACTCACAGCGAAGGTCGGTTGTTCATCTTCTTGAAACATTTGTGGGCTCTTGGCCCTACTTACGTGTTGTTTAAATTTATCAATAACCAAGTTTAAAAAAACTAAATACAACATTGTTTCACACTTTCGGTTTTGACGCGTGCTAGCAACTATCTTGCTAATCACTCTCCACAGCTCAATTCCCTCCTCACCTGCCGCTGTTTATTTTGCCCTTCAACGACACCTCTCTGGTGATCACTCTCGGGCTCCAGGAGAATCCAGCGACAAGTTGCAAACGAGTTTCCTCCCCATTTTGCAACTCACAGCCCAACGAACTTGGATCCAGTCCTCGCAGAGTTATCCTTTGGCAAGTCGACTACTTGACTACTGCCGACTAGGATCGTGAAGGATCTAAGTGAGTTGTATCATTTCTAATCTTCATCGTCAATCTCTTTACTGGACTTTACAACTTTTCCACTAGAATAGTCTGGTAAATCCCTTATTAGCAGTAAGTCTACCCTCGAAAGTTTTCATCGCGTAATTGCTAAGACGTTTTATATATTTGTAGCGATAAAAGCCACTACACATTTTAGTAGTATATCTCGGTCGTGCCCTGCATTACATTATGCATCAGTTACGCCATAAAGCAGATACAACTTACTCTAGCAAGCTAGACTTTTGTGAATACATTTGCGACATCTCTCTATACATGCTTATTTTTTGATATATGCCTATCTATAAAGAAGAGCATTCAATATAACATAATATGTTCGAATATTCCATGCGTAGTCCTATACCTATTAGTGAAAATCCTAAAACTTATTTAATGAGTCCTTCAAATTTTGACATTATTAATGGCATTACCTTCAAGCCCAAAATTACCTCATTTTTTGCATCGGAATATTTTAGGCTGCGAAAACGTAAAAGAGGCCAGTTAAAATAAAATTTGGATTATTTGAAAAACGTCCGAGGTCTCACTACCTCCTCATGCAATGTGCGTTAAGACCATTCTTTTTCTTTAGTGTTTTATATGTCTTATGAGACTGTAAGCCCTTCTATGATATTGTGCCCATAGGCCTTATATGATATTCCACAAGGTTTGCACATCTATCTCAACGAATGGCTAGATGATTCTTAGTTGCAGTTGCAACGTTATGGAGTTTGTCCTCGAAACGAATATCTAACCTATGATTCAGATATCGTAAACGCCAAAAACTTGGTAAACCTTTGTGAGTAGTACCTTTACTCCATTTTTATGACAGGTATTTCAAGGACGTGCACACGTTCAAACTCTATCAAACAGCCACTCGCTACATCACCACAAAGAATGTTATCGAAGAACTCGTTAAGTTCCATTAAAGCTCTAGACCGGATTTTGACGAGTTCTTTTCATTATTTAAAACTATTGATGAGGCGAATTAACATTATTTTAGGCTTATGAAGTTTTCATAAAGTGTAGTATATAGTGGTTCAGTTATGTAAAAGACCGAATGACGAAACCAGTAGCTGTCCTTAACATATATGCAACACTATTTATACATACTTGCATAACTAAATATTTTTTCCTGTTTTTTTGTCCAAAGGGTTGCAGAGCCGCCGTGAAAAGTCTGGCAGAGCAACGCGTGACGGGCTTTGTTGCCTGTTCAATCATTTTCGAATTCCTAATCACCGCCAATCTCATCAACTCTGTGTTATTCATATTCGTGACCAGACAGTTGCAATCTGAAAGCCTACGGAAACTATCTAAATTGGGACTTTATTCGTGGCTGGACGGCTAATTTTGATCTTAGTTTATTTGTATAAGAAATGCTTCAAAAGCAACAACCAAGGATAACTAGTCCCATTAAAACACACAGCATGGTCTAATATAGTGATCAAATAAAAACTTTTTTGAAAGAAAAGATTACCTTTCCTCCGTGTATAAACTGAAGGAATGGGAAAGTTAGCGTAAAATAAGACTGAAAACGACAGAGGATGGTCAAAAGTTATGCTGAGTCAGGTGCATGACAAAAACGGAGTCACATTATTATCCTGCTTATTATTATTATTATCTTCATAACTAAAGGCATAGGAAGTTCAGTTTGCAGATGTTGGGCCCTCGGTTTCTTGCAAGGCGTCATTTCCTACTTAGATTATAGAAATTGCTGTAGTTGAAACCATGAGCAATGTAACCGAACGAGAGCTAAAATAGGGCAAAAGGCAAACCCAAAAGCAGAAAAACTTTTTCTGTTGTCAACGACACTGTCTGAATAAGTCAAATACAAGCCGACAGGATTGTTATCTATCGAAAAGCTAAAGGAACATTTGAATTCAAACTTTTCAAACCACAACGCTGAGGCAGAGAACGAGTAGCGCGATCGTTTTCCACTTCTTGGCGGATCAGTTGGTAAAAACGTGTCGGGACGTTAAATTAAACGTGCCCGAGGAGGTGCCTGATATCTTCAATATTC
>JAYGXS010000003.1:40208927-40221832 GCA_036362985.1 Ligula intestinalis
AAAGTCGCTTCTCTTAAAACCTGCAGACGGAAGAAGTAAACAAGCTAATATAGGATATTCAATTAGTATGTTTTACGGTAATCGATTACAAGCATACTCTAAGAGGTTCGGGTTTCACCTCGCGTACTCATATGGCAAGACAGTATTAGGATGGATTATAAGTTAATAAAGTCGGAGAGGAGAAACTTGGGATCAACACCTGACTCAGGATTTCTAGCCAATATACTGGGGTGTGTCCTTTTCTTTAAACGTCAACTGACGATTCAAACCAGACCTCGCAGTCAGCCCGGTATGTATTAGTGTGGGGTAGCCGATATGGCACTCTCACAAGTGAGATCCGAGTCGCCCACTTCCTTTCTGTGGGAGTCAGGTCATGTATGTGGCACGTGCAGAGGAGATCAATAGGTATGTCATCCAGTGCGCCTAGCTCCCGCAACAGTCCACTGACTGGCTCGAGTATTAAGAAACCGGAAGAAGCGCCTGAAAGACTGATAGTTGCCATTTAGAAGGATCGTACTATTGAGAAAATGCACTTACATGGGCGAGGCGCATCTCAGAGGACGAGGAGGGTGGAGGGCCAACCACAACTCCCGTGCTGGAGCACCGGTTATCGAGTGCCTCGGTCCGGGTTTGCAGATCAGGTGTGACAGCACAAGTGGTGCAGATCTCATGACGAGCGATCCAGTCCAGACTGGCACCGGGAGTGGACGAGGAGTTGCTTGCTGAGGTGTCGGGGACAGAACACTGACCGGAGACCTTGTTTCAAGCAAGTGAAGAGGGAATATCATTGAAGGTCAAATGATTTACGGCATATTTGTTATCTCATGGATCGCCGACCGAAATTCTGAAATTTAATTTCAAGGAAAGGCGTTCTTTGGGAAAATAAGGAAACTTTATTGAGTAAATTTTCGACACTGGATCCCCAGGTCGTCGTCAGACTTGAGAAGCTGCATCCCTGCCTTCCAATTTCTACGAAGGAATCCCGAAATGTGCTTTCGATAAGACAAAACTGTTTTAGTAGAGTTGTAATACAGTGGAACCTAATCCTAAGTATTGCAGTTGCGTCATGACACCAACGGGCATTTTTCCGACCGACCGTCAAATGTGTTTCCCAGACATTTTGGAATAATACTGACTACGCCCACTGCGTCTGCTATGTGAGTGGTCGTTTGGCTTTCTTGGCTCACGGCGTATAGGTAGGCGTGGGCGTCTGGCATGACGGCGTGACGTACTCCGAGCGGCCCTTTAAGCCGACCGCCGTGAATGCACGGGGGCTCCCGCCTCCGTACAAGAAACGGTGAAGCAGCTGGGATCACAGACACGCCAAACTACTGCCTTGTTGCGGCACAGTTTGTCTAGACACCACCGACCGACGGGAAAGAAACCAATTTCACAGACGTAAGATCAATGCAGAAGATATAAACAGTGCCAGTAGCCCCCTGCATCCGAATAGCAGGACTACGGGGCACATCAAAATATTGCTCTAGAAACTGTTTTCAGACATTTTAACCTATGTATCAGATAAAGAACACAGGTTGACAAAACAGCTTGCTTACGGATTCCAATGTCTTGTTTTCGTATTCATGGTTCACGGTCAGTTCGTACTGGAGTTCAAAGTCCGCTTTCACATGCGCTAAAAAAGCAAAGAAAGTGCATATGCTTCGAGAGTAAAAAGGGTTTTTAGAAAATGCAAAGGCAAGAACGAAAAGAGCAAAACTGTGCAGGTTTATAACCGTTTGCCCCAGAAGATATGTAAAATAGCTGTTGACACCCGTTGAGGAACTTTTTTTAGTCATTTTGCAGGAAATTAATCTTTCTTTAAACTTTTTTATGATAAAAGATGGACTACTTTTTTAAAAAACTGTAAAACGGCCACAGTATTTCACTAGGTTGCAGGGTTTACAACAGTACACAGTACATGTTGTCCTAAACGCATTTATATCTGTCCTGGCGTCTCCGCGAAGAGGTTCCCAGTGCTCAGAACAGATTCCGTACTTTTTAATCAGCAGTAATAAACCTGCGGATAGCATACTGCACGTACATCAACGATAGCGTCTGGAAAGCTCAGTAATGAAGAAGTCTTGGAGACCGATACATTTCATTCTTCAAAGCATGGAACCTTATGGCTTAAATTCCTGCAAAATGAGAGTCATCTACAACGTGTACATTTTCGGAATACAGCCATTCACTTTTTTCTACGGCTAAACGACGAAGCTTCGAGAGGCGTCCTAGGCATACAATATAACGACAACAATTCTTAAGTAATAATCTTCTCGTGAGCACGACTGACGCGGGGAGTTGGAAAGATGCGTACTTCGAGGGCAGTATGTTGACTTGCATGCATGGATGAGGGACGTTGCATGATTTGTAGCAGCAAATATTTTATGAGATCGTTAGATCATTTATATTGTTATATAATGAAGTGAAATATGTAGGTTAGTAGAAAAAGTCGTGAGGTTTTCAGGTTTGGTGAGAAACAAAATTAGGACCACTAAGCTAATCAGCGCAAAGTGATACTGGCCACCTTAGCTATTGTGTCCGTGACTGCAAATACTTCTGATCCTCAACAGCAAACGTGATTAAAATACAAGCAGGTAAGGTCTGTTCCTTAGTTGCAACCTCCGTAGAGATACTGGGTGGCAGAAACTTACAATCATGCAGAAGTGGACGTGTGTTTCCCTCACTGGCGCAAATTTCGGAAGTCATGCACAGTAATGGCAGCGAAGACCGTTGGCTGGCAAAGCAGGTGTCATCCGAATCATGCCATTTACCATCGGTACACTTTTCGGACGTATTAGCATCCGCACAGGCCTGTTCCTTCTGCAGTCCTCGTTCCCGTGATCCTGAACTAAAGTGACGTCGTGCACGATAGACCATCTTCCGCATAGCCTGTGGCGTAACGCTTCTACGGCTTTTCTCTTTAAAAAAGGAGAAGGGGTAGTTTGGTCACTAAAGCGAACCTACTCATTAATAGATCACAAATGCGACCGGGCGCAAGGTTGGTAGTAGACAGGGACTCAATCAGATTCTGTTTCACACTAGAGAATCGCAAATTGCGATTGTAGGTGGAGGCCAATTGCTGTGAGACCTCATGATTGTGTCGTAGGTTGATGCTCTTTATACGCACCTGACCACTCATACTGGAAACGTAGAGTTTCGCTCGACAGCCCATCTTCAAGCTTCTATAGGCACGACAAGTAGATTCAATTTAGCATTATAAAGACGCCAAAACATACCCACCGAAGGCAAAAGTCCTAGCAATTGAAGACGGATGGCCGTGGTGAATACAGTGGAAAGCCAGAGTCTTATAGACCAGGGTTGAACGGTGGCCACTCTCTGCCTCCCAGTGCTTCACGTGTTTCTTGACAAACACGGAACCTGTTTCCTGCCAAGGTTAATAAGGAAGGTGTGGATACATATACCTTACCTGTTCATATTCATTTAATCGGCTGATAAGTTCCCTAAAGGAAGCAAAGATACGGCAGGGAAATTTTCGTTTGAAGTCTTCTGTTAGGTCACTCACAATATTGTAGTCAGAGGGAAGACTATTGCTTATTTCTCTTGCCGTGAGACTCATGTGATTATGAGCAAGGTTCATGTGCTTGCATATGAGATATCCATTAAAATAGGAGATAAGAAACGAGGCAGAGCAGCCCTCGGAATTGTTGTATCGACATGCATAGTGTACGGATCGATAAATGACTGTGTCACCATGTTGGTGTCCCGCGGGAAGCTTGTGGCTTCGGAAGATGCGGAATTTTGTATCCGCACGCTAGGTAATAATCTAGGTGAGCGAGGGATTCCAAAGTGAAACGATACTTCATTGAAATTCTCAACAGCGTCCCGCAGCTCACTAAAGGCGGTAAACCTTACGCGTCCGATGGTTGCAACAAAGTCATTGAACATATCCATCACGAAGGACAACGGCAGAGATTTTCTCCTGAAATAAATATTCCAGACATAAAATGAATTACACAATAAAAAAATATCTGCCAAAAAAATGCCGAAAAAGAATCCGGTTAGTTTGACACACACCGTGGAGATCGTCGATCGCCATAGTTTAAAGTTCCTGGCAGAGCAACGACTAGGCGAACGACTAAATCGATTGCCGGTAACTTAAATTTAAAGAACTGTCATTGTGCAAAAAAATATGCAGGGAGACAGCTCAATCATGGACCATGCGTTTGGAGACAGTACTTGAGAAGACCAACTATCGGAATATGCGTATCGAAACTAGATAGGCAGTTGGAAAGGTTTATATAAAATGGTTAAGCAAGGTAACGGCAGAATCAGTATCACGTTAACTCGAAACAAATGGAGCCCATTTTATTTATTAGACAAATTCTGAAGGGAAGCCAAGAATATGAGCGAATTGTATGGTTGCATGACCGCAACGCATAGATTTTTCGATGACTGGATTGCGTTTAGCTGCCCCGCCAAGGCAGGTACACAAATCTTTGCTAGGTACTTATAAAATTCTCATAAACAATCCAAGTTCATGTTGCATCGACCACAGTTCGAAATATTAAGACATACATCGGTTATTCGCATCAAACCGTAAACAAATATGCGATAATTTTGGTATGCTACAATAAATTAATAGACCTGTTTAACGAATAAACAGATAAGGCCAATTGCCCAATAGTTTCTCAAGGTATGCTTCATTAGTAATCTAAGGCCTATTTTGAGCATAACAACCTATTCAGCGCAAGGTTCTAGACATCTTTCTCCGCAACACAGCGGCGGTGGGGAGTTAAGGAACCTAATTTTTAAGGTTTATTGAACTGTGTTCTTCGTCGTAAGCGGTAAGGAAATGGGCCTAAATGACAAGCGAAAGAAAAACATTTTCATATTTGAGAACCTGTACCAGAAACGGTGAACGAAACGCAACAAGCTATCTATCGGAGGAGTCCACAAAGAGGAAACGGGCTTCAGGTCTTCATAGAATGAACAACAAGCATAAACAAGCATGACCTTGGAGTATAGAACGGACATCATGCAAAATTATGGCTACTGCAATTGTACGACATGAAACGGTGCTCAGGATTTTCGGCCAGCTCAAACAGCGAACAATTATCAACATCATCTATAGCATTCGAGGTCGAGATTAGCGTGAAGCCATCGATGCTACGACGCAGGGACACCATACCGTTGGAGGCTTTGCAAATCCGGCATATTTCGAGGAAGGCATACAATGTGGCTTTTCTTGGTACTGTCATGGGATACAAGTTAGTGAAAAGCCCTCGAGAGGAGGCTTGATGAAATCTGTGAGCGTATCAGAAACTGCTGTTCTTTGCGAAGCTGAAAACGTACTTGATCAAAGAAGAAGTCTTTATGTGTCGTCCACAGACCCCAAGCAGAGACTGGAGGGTAGCTTGCATTAGTGGCAGTTCTTGGATTAGCAAAAGACAGCTAACACGAATGCTGAGTTGGTTGGCTTTCGAATCTGTAAAATATGTCGTGAAGATCCACGGAGTCGATAATAAAGCAGAAGATAGATTGCTAGTCTCATTTGGGCTATGTGTAGAACAATTACATTCAAGAAACGCATTATCTTTTCGGCTGCATGCACACCCACGACAGCTGAATTCAGCGTAATACACCATACAGAGTACACCCCAAAACTCCTACCAGCTGAGCAAACAGCGCCCTCTCTTTTGCACTACTAATGCCGCACCTGCCACACAGTCTAACCCGCCCAAGGACATTGCGGCATCACGCGTGCCAATTGGCCATGTGCGCGCACACGAGGTCACGACTCCGTGAAGATCGTAGGCAAAAAGACACCGTCCTTACGCATCGTTACCTTTCACTTTAATTTTCCAAAAGAACACACCCTCAGATGACATAAGAACTCTCTCCACACCACGCGCCACGCCGATCGAACAAAAATCATGTGATTAGTTTTGTCCGAGTCCGTTTTGAGAGACCTCACCACAATGGCCGAAACCCCAGAGTAATGACATGCACACCAAAAGTTTTGTACTGATAGAACTTGCTATAGATCTATTTACACGTGCATCGTGCACTTCGAATTCTGAACTTTAAAATTTTCTTAATAAAAAGAACACATTGTCATAATAACTATTAAAATCCCAATTTTAAAGATCTCTTGCGTTTTAATCTACATTTGTGTTAGGAAAATGATGGAAAGCACCTCAATTCTTATTTTATCGTTGGAAACTACTGGAAGTTCGTTACAACCAAAAATAAAGGTGGCTTGCTCCTGCACACCAGTTTTGATTTCTTTCCCCAAACTCCGTTTTACTATTGGCGAGGTAGGTTATGCACCAAGTTACAGAAAATGTCAATGCAGGCGTTGAGAATAGCACACGCGGATTTGTGAAGCACATTTGGAATATATTCCAAGGCAGCATAATTTGATACGTATTTTAAGCACATCTGAAACGCCCCAGCGCCCTGTTGTCCTTTGGTAGCGTATCTTCTTTCGGATTATGGCCGGTACTCAGTCGTTCGTCTACGTCCGTTGTCTTCTGGCTGACTCCACACACTGTAATTCCACTAGAATGCTCGATCACAGGAACAGTCACTCATCGAGGTGATAAGCCGAGGCCAAGTGTAAACACACACATATTTATTACGAGTTCAGTAGAATGATAACGATAATAAACTGTCTTACAGGTGAACACGTAACCGAAGAAGACAATCGGGGGAAGGCGGAGCTGGAGACTACCACCGGGGAAGGGAAATACTCCGTGAAACCCTCGCAGGAAGGGTAACTGTTATTCACAACTGTCTACTAGGGAGGGTGGGGCTGAAGACCACCACCAGGGACGGGACAACCAATACACCACATTACCTGCGAGGCCACACCACCTACAGCATCCTGGACCAGACTCAAAGTCACCCTGCCGACGTAATTAAAACAAGGATCAATCTCATTGTTCTCTGGATACTACACATCATCGCGAAAATTAAGAGCTACAAAGTACAAAACGGCTTAGATCAAGTCAAGCTGTTTAGATTGTCTATAAAATGATTAGGTAAAAGAACTTCATATATAATAAATAAAATAAGTGGCGAAGCCACCCGTGGCAATCCGGCGAGATGGTGTGGAAAATCGTGACGAACTTGCATGATTGCGGCGTTGCATGCAATTCGATTACGTTCTTTGGGCAGGCAATCGTAATACTTTTTCGATTAGAGTTTGCTCTCTTACGGTTTCGTAGCCACAAATGCAGTCTTTACAGGTGTCCGCCATCAAAGTACGTGTATCACATCATACGTCCATGTTTAAATAACGTTATCCAAAGTGACACACAATCATATACATATACGCTCTCAATCACCACTCATAAGCATAAAGAGGAAATGAAATTCTGGCGGACTGCCAACAATGTGGTTGACTCTCTTTATCTAATGCCCGCAGTCCCAAAATCTTGCATGGTTACAGACAGCCTACGTGTACCCTCTTCGGCTAATCGAAAACAGCCGCTACATTGTCCGCTTTCTCCGGCATACTGATACTGAGAAAACCTCGCTGGGTAACATGCGTTCCGCGGAACCACAACGCCCATCACACTTTACCTGTGCTTATTAACATAAAAGCGCACGCACGCGTGCATTCTGCTAACCATGGCAGCCAAAAATGCCACTCGAACATGTCAACTCTCATGTATATGTGAGGGCTTGCAGGGTCATTGATGGCGATACTTTGAACCCGAATATATGTAGATGATAATAAGAGGACTAATTCTGTACTTATCGGATTTATCGCCGTTGTTTATACCACCCTTCACACCGGTCATTCGACCCATGAAGACAATTAATAACGGTTCGTCATACTGCATCGTTACTGCAGTTAATAAACTGGGTATTTTGCCCAAATAAATCTGTGCTTGTTTAATAAATATAAATAAGCCAATGGAATTAATCAATGGAGGAATACTGTTCATTCAGTTTGGTTAACTGTGCATCCATGTCAATTCATTATACCCTCGTGTTCATTCTCCGAACGGTCATAATTACCATTTTCTTCTTCACAACAGCTATGCCCTCCTCAACTTGCTGGCAATACAAAGTTTGTACAGCTAAAAAAGGCCCAATCGCTGAAAACCCAACAATAGTCTGCGGTTATAAATATGAGCATTCGGATACTCCATTGAAGTTGGTGGTGTAGGTTGGTTCGGCCTACTAGTAGTCGATAAGAACAGATGTTCCAGATTGGCCTTTTTACTAGGCCTACATGATCTATGTGAAACATGGGATTAATGTTATATTTTCGGAGGCGTTGGCTATCCAGTCGGCTGTCTCGGCCCATTCAGTAAGTAGTTCTGGCGCTCTGAGTCAGACTTAAGTATGTGAATACATCTGAAACGGAAAATAAACGGTGTAAACTGTATGTGATGCATGCCTGATTCTCTTGTACCTGTGTTCTTCGTGCGGCTTGGACTCATAGATATTTTCAGTCGTCTCTACTATTCGCGCACCATCTCGGGCACGCTGCTTCATCAGGTTGCTTTTCAGCACTCTTACGGCGAACACCTTAGCACCTTCTGGTGGTCGCCGGTTTCTCTCCAACAGCCTAGCTCGCAATCTGTGTTTCTTGGGCCACATAAGGCTACTGGCGTTTAAAAACCAAGTCACAGACGTCGACTCAACTGTTTTGTCGTAAGCAAAATCTACAACGGAGTATATGTTTTGCAAAGTCATCGTATATTCCATTAGTATAAGTTTGAAGAAATTGATATTGCGAAAAAGAGGGACTTTGAATTGGCAAAATGGAATATAGGATTAACAAAAAATTGGCCACCAACGTTAAAGACAACGCATTTACAAATGATATAAGTCACTGTACCAGTTAGCGGCATTTCTGTTAAAACGGAGGCTTTTAAAAATGTATGGAGGGGAGGAGTGAATAGAATTTTTTAAAGATTCTCAGTCACCAAAACAGCGATATTGCAAGTCGCTAGCCGTCACAGTTATCAGGATGCGCGACCTCTGTCCAACAAGTACGACTTATCGGGCGACTATGTGAGCGGAACATACCCCTTGTGAAAAATAGCGATATATCGCTAGGTCAGTTTAAAAGGCTGTGCTACTGCCTCATTGTCGGCCACCAGTAGTGGAAATTTTGGCAACTCATCAAAGCATCTTTCGGAAAAGTGCCTGTACACCTGTGCAACTAAGTTAGTAGGCATTTTGATCTTGACCTCACCCAATAGATGTGGCCATATGTTGGTAAGTTATCATCTACTAAATGCAATTAGGGGACTGCTTATTCCCAGAGCCTATTGTTTATCAATGAGTTGCCTATGAAACACTTTATCAAAGGCTTTATTAAGACCAGAATAGATTACGCCTATATGACAGAGATTTAGATATTTAATTTTCGGCATCAAAAATCAAATGATACATTAATACTTCTAATATTGGCACTCTTTTCCAATAGACTATATTGTAACCCTGCCTAAGTAATCCCTTCCAAAAGGCAAAAAGCCTTTAAGAATTATCTTGAGTGCAAATTGCAAAAGGCCAACCAGGGTGACAAAACAGTATACGTAGAAAAGTTGGTGCAAAGTTTGTTACTGGTATTTACCTATCACCGAATGACGCCATGCTTGAGTTAATAGGAATGCAGTGCAGAGGACAGTGACAGTTTTTTTCTGCAAGGTAGTCGCTTTTCTCTTATATAAACCTCAGCCACATAGTAGACCGTATTCGAGCATGGGCGCAAATTCCTTATGCACCTGCTGACAGCAAGTGGATTGAGCATCTAAATAAATAAAAAGTAGCAATCCATTATAAGGGTCACCATGGCAAGCAAAAGCGCTGAATTAGGTAAAACGGGACCGGTGGTAATAGAGCTTATACGAATGAAGCATAAAGAGAGAAAACAAAAGAAACATACAAAACAGTTAATATTTGATTTATTATTATAATCAACTTATCTTTTCAAAGCAAGTATGCGCCACAATAGGAAAATAAAAAAGCAACTTGCGGCAAATAGGACTGGATCGAATCCGACTGTTCGACAAATCAAAAGCGAAAGAAATCCGTCGTTAGGCAATTTCGACTGGTGATTGGATCCGAGAAATCGAATGTAATTTTTAATCGAACACCGGGTACCGTACATTTAAAAAAACTTCACGAATTGTAGTAGTAAATTAACATTGGGAAAACTGATAATGGTATTTATTATGTATTATGAATATAAAATTTGACAAAAACCTCATTGTGCAATGGTAGAAGAATATGTGTTGTTTCCGTGTACTTCTGTACATCTCTGTCACTAAAGATTTCCTTTTGGGTTGAAATGTAATATGTCTATGGATTATGTCATACCTTTATGTGGAGTAACACAACCTAGCCTATAAAAAGTAGTCGCACGTCGCCAAAGTTTTCCATAGGGCTGTAATATATGGATGAACTAGGCCGACTGTTTGCTGTGCGTGACATAGCGGACGCCGAAGAAGTAAAAAACAGCATGCTTACTGCTACGAAGTAAGTCGGCAATTATGTAACGTAAACAAAGGCGCGGTGATGTATACAATGCATGGTTACAGTCTATTATAGACATCACCAGGGAAACCAGTATCTGCAGTATCCCGTAATACGGGACTGGTGGTAAGGCTACTGCATTTTTTAGTTTATTCCTGATTATTATAATTCATTTTTGTATTATTGCGCACTTTTTCGTGGCTATGGGTTACCTTCTTATAATAATGTTATCCTACATTTTCCTTTTAATTACGCGTATTTCTTTTATTTTTACTCATACACGCAAGTGCTCCCTCACCCGTTTACCTCCTATTGCCATCGGTTCAGCATTAGAGAATCCTGAGATTTTGTTTCTGTGGTGGTACCCATAATAGACTGTCATCCATTTATTTGTAAGCGGAAGCAGTACGATTGAGCTACCGATAAGAATTCCAGCGGGCTATAGGTTAAACACCCATGTAGATTCTAAACAAAAGCCCCTGCCCTCAAACAAATATCGAACAAGTTTTAAGCCACAGCTATTGACAACCTACAACAGTCCGCCTTGATCGCTTTGTTGTTGCGTTCGATTTTATCCATCTTTGTTGCGGAATTTGTTGGTGTTGTTGGCTCTAGCTTAGCGATTGTCTTGGGGAGGTTGAGAAGGAAGTAGAGAATCGATAGCACTGCGCGGTGCGGAAAGGTGTTCGAGAAACCTAACGCAAATAAAATATGCGGAGGTTCAACTCAAGAGTATGGGGAAATTTTGACAATCTACCCGGCAGAGAGGTCAAATCTTCCGACTGAGACTGGGTAAGTAGTCGGAGATGGTGTTGATGGAGGTGAGTAGAGGAAGACGGATTGCGATTTCGCCCTGGCGTCGCGCGCGATTCAGTGGGAGAGGAGAGAGTTGGGTGCGGAGGTCGGAGAGCTTATGATATTTGAATAAGTAGAGCTGCCATTATAGTTTTAGTGTAAGTCGCAGAACACGATAACCTGGTTTAGACATAAAGAAGACATGCAGAGCGTGTGAAAGGTGGAAAAGACAAAATAAAGAATTGTTGTTTTCTCGCCTTCGAGAGCCCTTATAGGGGTCTAAGCAGTGCATGTAAGTGGGATAGGAAATTTGGACTCCCAATCGCAAAGTCTTCTGATCCTTGTCTACCTAATTTTTATTTCCCAACATGCTTTGATAACTTCTGTGTATTGCGTTACTTTCATAAATTTAATGGAAACAAATTTACTAAATAAATAGAAGACCCGACGCATTCGAAGATATGGTTCTAAACAAAATTCCAAAGCTTGGTATCTATAACCCAGACGTCAGACGTCCAGTAAGGGGAGATACATTCTGTTCTGTTTTTCCAAAGTAAAGTTTAACGCTGGGTGAACCGGATGCACTTTATCCGACAGGGTGTCTGAATGGAGCTTTTCAACTGCTATTGAATAAATGTCCTGGATATATTGAACATGGGAATAAAGGTCCTTCATAACTGGAGAGAGTTGGGTTTTCTCTAGTTTTTATTTTCCATTAGAACATCAAGTAAATTGTTGCTACTTTATTCACTGTAATCCTATTGCTTAACAGTTGTCTGGGATGCCTACTGGTCTCGAATATTAGAAGCCGGATTTAAATTTCGAAGTATTGGGCTGGTTGCTTCCTTGAGAATTATTAATGCTGCAATAACGTACCTAGCTAGTAACTGTGCATCACAGTGGCAAATAAATACGTTATTTCGTGATCTTCAAGGACCACATAGTCGAAAGAAATTCTGCCACTTCATGGACAAAACCGATTCGCATGACCGCGCAGCTACTCCAGTAGCCTGCGTTGGGGCTGCAAATGGACCATGCAAGAATTCAAAATTGACATTTGTGTATACCAATGCACAAAGCTTACTTTCAAAAATGGATGAACTAAGGATCAACGTATCCGACCTCCTTCCCGATGTTAATTCGATAACAGAAACATGGTTGTCGGACCACATTGACAATCGCGAGATTGGAATCCCCGGCTTTCAACTGTTCCGGAAAGACACAGACAACCGAAGACGCGGAGGCATAGCAACCTTCGTGAAGAACGGTTTGTATGTTTCTGAAAAAACGGCGAATCTGTCTTGCCAAGAAGCGGTATGGTTAACTGTAATAGCAACGGGTTCCCAAAGCCTTGATATCTCAACTGTCTACCGACCACCGAGGTACAATCCTGAGGCCGATGCCCTATTGCTGGACGAACTCAAAACCTTCGCTACGCGACCAAATACCCTTATTGTTGGGGACTTCAACGCTCCTACCATCAACTGGAGCTCCTCCTCAGCTGATAGCCCTGAATCCGCATTCGACCACCAGCTCCTGAATATAACCCGATCCCTACTTCTCACCCAGCATGTCACATTTCCCACAAGAATTCGTGAAGGCCAGCGGATGAACTGCCTTGAACTTGTGCTCACTAAGTCGCTCGACAA
>JAYGXS010000003.1:40231090-40366869 GCA_036362985.1 Ligula intestinalis
CAGGTTTCTGTTATTGCTATAACACCAGGGGACCCATCGGCTACCTGTATTCGAAGTTAATCAAACTTCGAGAATAAACTCTGGGCGTTAGTGTATAGAAATTTCAGTCGGCGAGACTCTGCGGTGTCCAATGCGTTTGGGCGCGAGTTTGCCAGTACTACTGGACTGCAGCCGTCATCAGGACTGACTGCTTCCACAGCACTATGGTAGTTTTCTGTATTATTTGGTCCCTGAAGATAGCCAGATTGCTCTCTCCAGCTCTCTCTCCCGTAGTTCCGCCACCAATTCTCGGTATTGTAAATACTAACGATGATCAGTAATGCTGAAGATACTAGCGAAGTAATTGGGTGCAAGTGCTTATTGTACGATAGCAGTAAGGATATTACGGATATTTTTCATAGTAGGCTCTAGTAACAATAAGCATATGCGGATGGCTAGGAGTAATAGTAATGGCTAGTAGGGATGTTTACAAGGGTTAGAGTGAATATAGCGTTTACTTTGCAAAATATCCTACTACCGACAGGCTACTGTGCCACCTGGAGTTACTGCAACGACTACGGACACAAGAAAACCGTCTCTAGTTCTGTTATGATGGCTGTGGAGTACAGTAGCTAGCTAAAGGTCAGCCGTCTACTACGTCTCCTAGGATAATTACGGCTGCTGACCAGGACATACCGGGTGTGGGGAGCACACACACACACACAGAAGAACCTCACTTGGTCTCGCCCGCCGACCGAGACGGTTTCTGGGGGTGGCCGCTTGGCAGAGCCAAAGTCCAAGGAGACACAAGTGAGAGCTGGATGCCAGCTTTGGATGCTAGACGTAGCCACAACCCGCACAAGGAAGATGGTGCGAACTGCCACGACCTCCATGTTAGAATCCTAACGGAACACTCTTACCCCCCTTATCTGCGTCAATGACTGTCTTAAGGACCTTGATTGCGCAGCTGTCGTGTTTGTGGATGACTTGAAAATATGTGCTGAAATTAGCTGTGCTGACGATGCAAAGAAATTACAATCAAACATCGATAAACTTATTATCTGGTCGTCCACGTGGCTTCCTAACTTTAATATATCTAAGTGCCTGGTCCCACATATAACCCCGATACAGAGGTCGCTAAGATCATTAAGCCAAAAAAGCATAGGGCTAGAAAGGCTCAAAATTCTAACCGGGCCAGGGGTGTGCAGTCAGCTAACCCAAAAACCGGCACATCAGGACCCATTAAACCTAAAGAACTGGATACAGATGCCCACTTGGTCGTAACTCGTGAGCTCGCAACAGATGCACCAGTGAGTCACAAGCAGTATATAGTTGTAAAAGGGGCTACAGAGATAGCGTCAACAATTGCACAAGAACGAGTTGACGCTGATATGGACTTGAATTTGGACATGTCTCACGACACACATGAAACCTGCATATTGGATCATGTGTCAAGCACACGGGGTACACCATCGTCACTCGGCTTAAGCGACACTAGCAATTATCGGGATTTGCATCCTAGCACCACATCGTTGCTCGACTCTGCATAAGAAAGCGATGACCAAGAGGTTGACAAGATCATAACTCAAAAGAGGCATAAACCTAAGAAAGCCAAATGGTTCACGGGTTTGCACTCAGCTTACCCAATAGCCAGTACATCAGAACCGAGTGTACCTGATACAAGTGCTCCATCGGCCGAAACACATGAGCTCGCAAAATATGCCCATTGAGTCGCAAGCAGAAAATAGTTGTTAAGGAGGCCCCAGAGTCAGAGTCGTCAATTGCACAAGAACGAATTGACCATGACGTGGGTCTTATGAGAGTTTTCGCCAAACCGTTGCTAAAACCAGACGAGTCTTTCAGCATTCTTAAGGCATTTCGAATAGGGAAGGCTCCAACAGCTTTAGAATCAATTTCTCGGCCACGACCTATAAAAGTTATTTTAGAAACTGAAGCACAAGCTTAACTCTTGCTAGAGCGCGAACCATCCTTACGGAGTCTGTATTCAGAAGTTTTTTCAGCCGGATAACGAGTTGAAAGGGCGGAGAAAGATGAGACAGCTAATAATAGAGCTGGAGAAACGGAGAACCAATGGTGAGACAAATCTCAAAATAAGAGAGGGACAAATAGTTCAAGTCAAAAGGACATCTCTATGGTCGAAGCCGGTAACAGTGATGGCCTAGCTGTCCCACCACCGAAACCTAAGACATGCCCTCTTAAATTTGTCGTTTTAAATGCCAGATCACTGATTAATAAAATGCCTCTGCTCCAGACTCTGGTTTTCGTCAACCACCCAGTCGTTGTTATGGTAACTGAGACATGGGCATCGGTCTGTGTAGCTGACTCTGAACTCTTTGTTCTAGGCTTTGCATGCGTTCGGAACGATCGAAACAATGGCCGTGGTGGAGGAAGCTGCATCTTTATTAAGCAGCCACTCGCATTTCTCCCGTTGGACTATCCACAATTCACAGCGGTGGAGGAGAGCTGCTGGCTACAAGTTGTTCCAAAAAAACAAATACTCCTTACTTGTTGGCTGTGTTTCTCGCCCACCTAATGCCAATGCGGACTACGATCTTTGTCTCTCGCAGGCATTTCATGCCACAGCTGACTTGAATCTTAAGTATTGCTTAATTGCAGGCGATTTTAACCTTCCTGAAGTGCAATGGTTTCCACCATCCGGTCTTTCAAAGTTCGAGAACTTACTTGAGGCAGTAGATATCGGCATGTGGGATCAGGTAGTCGATTTTTCCACTCGAGTAGCAAACATACTAAACCGAATTTTTGTAGGGGATGCGAACCACTTTCAGTGTCATCCTTAGACGCACTTGGGAGTTCAGATCATCTTACAGTTGTATGTGAACTAGAACTGGAGGCGGATGAAACATTTCCCCAAAAGTATAGTTTTTATCACGACTTCCGATCAGCAAACACGGCGCACCTACTGGCACATCTAACGCTGTCGACTGGTCTGAATTTTTCCAATGTTTAGATGTAAATGTTTGTACCGATGCAATGTACAAAGTGATGGATCCACTCATCCTCCACTTTGTCCCCCGTAAGAAAGTAGTACACGTCAAGGATGAAGTGTACCTTCCTCTGTCTTTCCATCGTAGGCTGCGGTAACTCTCTCGTCGTTTGCATCGGCCGAACGACACTTTCGTTCTTCTTTTGATCACACTGATCTTTCAGCAGGCTAAGAAGCTCTCCGAAGAAAATAAGATGGCTGATGAGGCCCACTTCGCTGAAAATCCTTCCCTTAATGTTGCGAAACTCTTTTCGCGTACAGTAAAAGCGCAGAGGAAAACGCAACACCCCCTACTTCAAGACGCATTAGAAAACCCCATAGCTGACGCTTAGTTGACCGCCGATAGCTTCAATGCGTTTTTATCCAAAACGTTTAGTGAAAGCTCGCTCGCTGCACCTCCGGCTATCCGGGCTTGGACGGGTGCCGTACTCGAAACCATAAGTTTTACCCTCTGGGACGTGACTGTAGCCATTCGTCGTTATCGTCAATCTTATAGTCCAGGACCAGATGGCGTCCCAGTTAGCCTTCTAAAAGCTGAAGCGAATGATATTTTTCCGTCGATTCTTTGTAACGTAGTTAATCTTGCTCTTGAGAGCGAAACCTTTCCTTCATTGTGGAAGGAATCGCACATAATGCCTACTCGCAAGCATGGCCGATCGACGTCATTCGACAATTTTAGGCCAATAAATACACTTCCCGCAGCCTCGAAGATCTTGGAGACCTTGATCAAAGAAAAGATGATGCGTTACTTGACAGAGAACAACCTGCTCAATACAGCTCAATATGGCTTTCTCGAAAACCGATCTTGTGATACCTGCCAGCTCCCTTTATTTGATTATGTGCTGCAATCTAGAGACAGCGGTTTTGCCACTCATAGCGTCTATTTTGATTTTACTAAGGCCTTTGATCGGGTCGATCATAACCTCCTCCTTCTGAAACTTGCCTCCTTCGGCATAGGTAGCAAGCCCCTAAACTTAATATCTTCCTATTTTGATGCTCGTACACAACGAGTACAAACTTCCAATGTTATCTCCAACCCCACGCATGTGAGGAGTGGAGTTATACAGGGTAGTGTACTGGGTCCACTCCTATTTTGTATGTTTGTCAACGACGTTTCAGATTGTTTCCAGTATGGCAGACCCTTCATGTACGCTGATGATTTAAAAGTCGCTTATCGATATAAAACGGCAGATTGCAGCATCGTGCTCGAGCTGCTAAAAAGGATCTTCAGGCCTTCGCCCAGTGGTGCTGCACATGGCGCCCCACCCTTTCATGGCTTAAATGTTCCGTTATGGCTGTTGGCGCTGATCATCAACAGGAATTAAGCATTGATGGCCACGAACTAAACGTCCCAGGAGTTATCAAGGATTTGGGCATATCTTACTCCAATAGCCTCAATTTGTCAGAGCACTGTGCCCTGATAGTCTCGAAAGCACGCCGAACCACTGGATTTATCCTTAGAAATTTTGAGACTATAAAGGTTAGAACTAGCCTTTATAATATGTACGTGAGACCTAATCTTGAATACTGCTCGCCTCCATTCAGTCTTCTGCGCACTAGTGAACGGAAGAAAATAGAATCGGTGCAGCACTTCTTCACTAGAAGAGTTTTCACTACAGAATACCGTAACTTAGCCTACCAACAAAGGTGCGAACTTATAAAGCTGGATCCCCTGTGGCTTCGTAGATTGCAGAAGGGTCTATTTTTACTGTGTAAACTGTTGAATGTTCAAACCTTCAATCCTCTCAGTACAATAAGGCAGCTTGAGCACTCTCGACGCGCCAGTCATCGAGACGAATTTTTATTTCTTCCTATGGCACGTACAGTTAAGTACGGACAATTCTTTTCAGGAAACGCCATATCAATCTGGAATAAGCTGCCCAAAAGTATTAAAACCCAGCAAAGCTACCCTATATTTAAGAGAGCTATAACTAGTTTTCTACATTCAGAACAACTTTCACGAATTTTGGGTGCTGACTCGGTGGAATCTCTCTTTCATTCTGATGGCGTTCGTTGACTTCGAACCCCGCCAGGCTTCATGCTGAAGATAATGCTGCTGAAGCAGCAGCCCGCAGTCCGCTAACCCTTCAGCTGATAGCGCGCACCTTTTGCCGACAACCATTGAAGGAAGAATGAGAACACTGTGTTCTTGTGCCAACCCTCTCGGTCTCGAACTAATGTCCTTAAACAATATGCAACATTTCTCCTGCTGATGAGTCAACTCAGCTTACAGCTGTACATTTATTCCGTTTGTATCATACCTTTGAAGGTAGGTTTTTTTATTTGAAACAAACTCCCTATCTCGCCCAGTATTGACAAAACACAAAACCTGAAACAAAACCAATACTGGCAGCAACATAGGTAGTTTGTTTTAGGTTTTTTCCGGTCTTCGAGGTTTTGGAAGGCGCCCAAGAGGTGCATTACCAACTCTTTACAATTGCCTGTAAACTGGCATAATAAACATATTAATATGTAAAAAGTGTCGAAGAAATTTTATAATTTTGTAAATGGCGCTGCATTAAAAATGGTTGATAAGTATAAAGATCTAGGAATGTGGACCACCGCGAACTTGATGCCAAAAGGGCACTGTAAAAGGGCAGCCCAGAAGGCAAGTAGTACGCTGCACTGGATCAGATAAGCTTTCAAAGTCTTCCCATCTGAACTCTTCGGAACAAGTTTTGGCGCCTTTGCGTGACCACATCTTGACTACAGAATGACAGTTTGGGCACCGTGTTTGAAAAAATATGGAGACTATCAAAAAAGTGCAATGGAGGGCGACAAACCCGGTTGATGGTCTTGGGTACTTACCATATCAAGAGAGATTGATCAAGCTTCACCTATTTACCTTGTCACAAAAGTACTTACAGTGTAGCCTGCTCTGAACGTTTCGGATAATCCGGAGTTACGGTTCCTCCCTTATATTTAAGAATTTCTTCAAGTTAGCCAGCACAACTCACCTGTGTGGCCATCCTTACAAGGTGATAAACAAACGCATTCGATTGGACCTCCGAAAGTGTTTCTTTAGCCAACGTGTGGTACGATCAGAGAACTCGCTACCAAGTGACATTGTTTCCACCGAAATCATTGCTGATTTTTAAAGAGGACTTGATGGATATTTATTTCACAAAAGACGACTATCACAACATGAGGTCTTACTGCCAGCATTGTAATCCATTTTCCTGGCTCCAGTCTATTTCATACGGTTTTGCACAGTTCCCTGACGACTCACCCGAATTTGTGTCATATTACCACATCTTTCTACATTCATGTTTACTGTAAGAATGATATGGTTACTGTACGTTAATAGGGTCCTCAAGGGCAGTCCTCACCTCTTATCCGTTAAGTATAAATATACACATAAAAACGTTTCGTATAGGTAGAATGGAAGAAGACATGTCGAGCACCGTAGTCACTGTTTTATTCGTTTGAGCTTTCGAAGTATTGCTGGGGCTCATCGTCAGCGATAAAAACGTCAAAGATAGATAAAGGAGAGGTATAAGGGGCAGGGGCTGATCAACCACTAGTGGCTTCAG
This sequence comes from Ligula intestinalis, assembly GCA_036362985.1. NCBI lineage: Eukaryota > Metazoa > Platyhelminthes > Cestoda > Diphyllobothriidea > Diphyllobothriidae > Ligula > Ligula intestinalis. The sequence continues at coordinate 40,237,628 of JAYGXS010000003.1, forward strand.
CCTGGAGACGCCTACGCCCAGCGATGGATGCCGTCGCCAGATAAATAAATAGATTGATCGAGTTCTCATCCGAGGCCCAGGCTTCAATCAATTCTTGACGTGTCTTGTTGTCGCTGTTGCGAAATTTCACTTGTTTAGGTGTGGGCTGCCAGTTGTGATAATGTGTCACCCATCTTACAGCCATTTTATATTCGTGTATGCACAAACCAAGCATGTATAATTTTGAGGACAGTTTAGTCATGGTGTGCGATAACCTATACCCGGCAGTTTGTGAAACGTCCTTGGTGTATGGCAACGCATGGCATATCGTACGGGGTGATTCTTTTTGAGTCCTCGGAGGGCGAGAACGTAGGCACTGACTTGTGAGGGTTTTCGGATGGCCCTTCCGTATAAACTGGTCCCGGAGGTATCGTGCCTCATGAGCTTTTTCTCTTGGATTATTGGAGTGAGTCTGGGATCTTTTGAACAGTATTCTCATGCAGCTTCGTTTGTGAGCCACCCAGTGGTTACTGTGAAGATAGGGAATCTGTGTGGTGTTCGTCGCTTTCCTATAAACCACTGTTTCTATTTCGCCATTGGAAGTTTGCGTGACGATAACATCAAGGAAAGGAAGCTGCTGAACCTTTCCTTGTTTCCTCGTGGATTGTATACCTGAAAGATCCAGTTAAGGAGATCGTAGAAATTGGGCAACGTGCTCCTTTTGCAGATAACAAACGTGTCGTCAACTTAACGACACCAAACAATCAGGGGCTGTCGGGTGAAGGCAATCTTTTCCAGCTATTGTTAGACCAATTATGTTAATAAACCGGAGATTGGCGAGCCCGACGGAGTTCACTTAATATGTTCAAAAGTTTCTCTTGTAAAATTTAAGTAGGTCTCTTGGTAAACTTTGAATAGCCTCATGAGGTGTTCAATTTTGAGCAAATTCTTGGTTTCATCGTACAGCTCCTCAAGTTCCCTGCGCAAGACGTCGTGTGCCACACTCGGTATGATGAATGTGAATAATGATTTCACTTCAAGTGAAACTATCAGTTCGTCCGATTTAATTCTTCGGCCATGGAGGTCTGCCAGGAATTGAGAGGCTGAAGGACTGGGGTATCTGAATTGTTGTGGAAGAATTTTGCTTTCGAGTATATCCATTTTGCCAAGTTATAAATAGGGCTGATTTTAAGGGCAAGGATTGGCCGCAATGGAATTCCTTGTCAACAAGCAGAGTTTTGGCTTTCTCATTATAGTCTTCTTGATTCGTTACAACTGTCCACCGTCCCTTATCCGCGGCCAGAATGGTAATATGAGCGTGCGTTTTAATTTCTTTAATGGTTTTTGACCCACTGTTTGACATACGGGACTACAGTAAGCATCTGAAATATTTGACGAATAAGACCATGATTGCGATGTTCGACATGCCTTCCCCCTCTGCTGCTATACGCACACCTGGGGCGCGAGCATTCACCTCGACAAACATTTGGTATCATATGTAGCCAAGATTGCTGCCTTCTACTTGGTGATTTTTTCGCCTTAGCAACAACAACCAACCTGAGGTGTCATCCATTCAAACTGAATGTAGCTACGGCAAGGCTAGATAAATTAACTCCAAGACCAGCCGACATTCGTTGTTCAGCCACAGCGAATAAATACTGTATTCGAATAGTATTTTTTGTTATTTTTCAGTAATATCATTGGTGAATATATTTGCTCTGTCAAGTAAGTTCCTAAGCCTGCATTTCACCTTTTGTCGACCGCCAACGGACTGTTCACGATCGTGGTGGGCTCTCCTCTTTTCGCCACCTTGTCAGCAGATTCAGCAATCGGCAATCTCCGAAGTGCCGGTGGCAGCATCTCCGGCACTTCGGGGATGATCTCATGGCCTCTAATGTCCCCTCCTCGTTGGTAACATAAGTATACTGATAATGTCCGCGATGGATTCCCATATGCTGTCTCATAAATTTTCATCAGTATGAAGTTCCTATTTCGTGTAAACTTACCCACCATGAGCTCCAGCCTTTTTCTCCTTAAAAAGCCTCACATCGCATTCAAACTTAAATAGTTTCCTGTAAATACGCAAGGAGTTTTTTCCTGACTGTTCTTTTTGTGTTTGTTCCACCTACTAGCTCGTGAGATTTGGCATCGTTAATGAGCCATGGTACTAAACTTATGTAATTCAGCTACTCGAGATAAAAGAGTACAGGTGTTTGTTTGCTATTTCACTCTACCTGACGGCTGCTCACTTTTGCCTGCAATAATGTAAACGACCATTGTTTGGATTTTCCAGTTACTGTGTAACAAACAGGGATCTCAGAGGTGTTTGCGCAGCTTTATCTTAATGAAAATATACCGAATGGAAGACCGCAAAATCGAATTCCAGATATTGGGTAGGCAACCTTTACTTCACTTAAGGAAGGTGCCCAAAACGAAGACACAAGTATAAAATATGATTTTAACGCATTACGGTGAATGTATGGGCATTGCCGATCTGGTAGATGAACAATGAATTACTTCTCCGCTCTGGAGCTCACAATTAGAGTCCGCGCTGGCAGTTAGCTAGCGATTAATGAGATGAGATGCAAACTTCCACGTAGATATATCGATTCTGAGCTAAAAAGGCCGACGATGGATTGATGATTATACCGAACTTTATTTTTCCAGCGAGAATCAATGAGCATTAAATGGTGAATTATTTGACATTGGCCATTATGAGAGGTTCAAATGATGCTGCTTAATTCATGTCCATCTCGTCACTTGTTCAGAGTAACCAGGGCAGCCTCGCGGGAATACTTTGAGTGCATCAAGCCAGTGGGGACGGGTGAGGTCCAATTAATTTTTCCGCGAGATAAATCCTCTCCGATTCAAGTTGTGCTATGGCCTTCTTGGAAGGCGGCCTAACGGCAAAAGTTCCCCGCCGGAGTTTCATACGGACATCGTTAATAAATGGGAGTTAAGGGGTGGGGCAATGCCTGGTCCGTACACGCGGGTCATAAATGCCCAAAAACAAAGTCATTAAAACTGCTTGTTATTGTTTTGCTATACTTAAATTTAGGTGAAAAAGCTTGTGAATAGGACAAAAAAGACTGAAAAGGAAGTCCACGGGCGAAGAAACCATTTGAGCAACTCCCATTGGTCAACATAATCAATAAAGTGTTTGAATATGCGAAAATTTGACCGACTAAAAATGTGGAAGTATTTTTTAATTATTAATTACAAACCTCACAAGTCAGTATTTAAGAACTGGCAACCTTTGTTCCCTATTCGCTCCTCCTCTAGAGCCCCTGCGAGAAGCTACCGTGCGTCAGCCATCATCATCGTGACGATTGGTGCGCGCGCTTAGCCCCTGGCCGAGCAATACCTCATGGATGGCAGACTCCGGCCACGATTGTCCTTTCGTGCTCACGTGTCGTCCTTTGAAGGTCACTGTCCTTGCCCACTCTGCATGCACCGGTATCCTGTTCGAGTTCTTTGTTATCGTGTCCTCAGGACGGCCCGAGTTATGACTCGGCTGTCCTAACAAAAATACAGAATAACGAGACAAAATAACGTCACATTTACTATTTGGCAGCCAAGACGAACGCGCCCCACTGATGTTTTGCTTCGAAGGGTTCGGATAATCGATGGAACCTCCAAGTTTCTTATGCGCTTTTTGGTGCAGTTTGGGTTTTTCCATGAGGGTTTATGCAAGTAATTTTTCGTTCAATTGCGTTTTAGAACACAGTCAGAGAATCGTTGCTCTTGGAAAATGGAAATATTGTTGCCTTACCTGTCAATGGAAGTATGGTGAACCACCTATTTTGCTGCGTTAAAATCAAGGAACAAGTTCAAATTTCCATGTGGTTTTTTGGTTGGTTTTGCAGGTGTCTTTTGGTGGTGGTCAGCTGACAATCTTCAGTTTTAATAAGTATTCACTCCAGTGCGTCACTGTGTGCGTGCTCACTGCCAATTTTCCAAATGCTTATATAGTCTAGTTTTCTACAAAATCGTAGGTTGCTTTTACTTCTCCCAGAGTCTGAACTAAGTCGAAAATTAGCATATGTTGAGTGTTTGTTTACAAACACATGGTTGTACAGGACTAAGTGTAGCAGTTGTGACCAATTGCCACGGAGCAGGCTGGTGTTCGTACATTTAATCAGTACTGTAACGATGTCCGGTTGCCCGAATAAAAATTAAGACAAAAGCGAAACGTAACTAACAAAACAATTGTCTTCTGCTCTGTGCAAGCCATCTGCATTGCGATGGGAACCCACTTATAATGAGCCAGGCAGAAAGAGGACAAAGTAAAGCCTTGCACAATTTGTTCGGGGAACGCACTGGCTATAGCAGTGTATCGCGTTGAATCCATCCTAGTGTTCATGAAATCGTAGGCCAGAGGCACCTAAAGGCGTTTGCACCAGGAAGTCCGGCTCAAAATCTTGACCGGTGTTCACATGCGATATAAATAGCGGGAGCCGCCCATTCGAATGGTTCTGTCTGGGAATATATTAAACACAAAACGAATTTACCTCAAGTAATACGCCTTCCAGGTCATGTCTGACTAGTGCCCTCCACTGCGTTTATTCGAAATTAGACGTGCGCTACAAACGATGGGAAAAAGTGGACGATTGAATCGATTACCGCTGGCATTCTTTGGCGAAGGAATAGAATGATAGTAATCGTAACCTTTTAAACAGGAACTGTGTATGGGGTATAGGGAAGTAAAGTGTTGCCAACTTACCGATGGAATTAGATTGTAGTCACCGATTTATTGGATGAGCTAGCCCTCAACGTCTGTGGAGATCTACGGGAAGCGGCAGAGTTAATTCCAACGGCACACTTAGTTGTCTTGTTTAATTCTGTGGCAACTGCATATAATAACACTGGTTGAGGTTACCTACCGGGTAATTTTGTTATTTCTTCTTGATTTTGCTTACACTATGCTGCCGTACGCATTGCCTTAAGTTTAGCTGCTGACTCAGACCTTACGTATCCTTTCTAAGAAGTTGAATTGCAACATTAAAAATGAGACTATTCGGTGTTCTAACCACCTTTATTTTTCCTTTCAGTGACATGCTCCGATTTCCTTCCCTCCTGAAAGATCTTTCAGATGAAGCGCTTAGGGACTTGCTTTTAAGCAGCCTAGAGTATGCCAATCTTCACGGTATACTATTAGCCTTCTTGTCTGTTTACTCCTTAGGAATTCTAAAATATACGCCGGAATTAGAGTTAGTGAGTCTCCAACATACTCTGCTCCCATCGCCTTTCCCATCGAAATCATTCCATCGGGCGGTGCTTCTACAAAAGGATTTTAACATACTTTACCAAAAAGTCGCTGCGGATCACAATTTTCTTGTTACTACCCTCAAACCGTAACTCACTATCCTTTCTCATACATCTAGTGCACTTGCGTACGACTCCTACCTGGCTTCACTCTGGCGTCTTTATGATGTTGAGCAGACCTTGGGACCCGTTCAAGTAATATATTTGACTTGATCCTATTGTTCTCTTCAAAGAAAATTAAGTTGTCTCTCAGTCGGTCCGACTACATGCTCCACCTTGATAATGCCACACCTCAGAAAATAGCTTCCCGCCACTTAAAAGAATGCGCTATGCTCAAACAGGTTGAGTACAATCTTATTGCTTCGAGTTTTGGTGGGATAATGGAGAGGCTTGTACAACAACATCAGCTCACTCTTTCCGTTCTCGGTCATCACTCAGACAACCAGGTAGTTTTACGCATTTTAATGCAATCTACCCCCCTATCTGCTTTGTTTAGCTCCCACCATGCCCTTCTGCTACTGGGTTTGGTCGTGCAATTGTGCGAGCTGTCGAAGAATACTGCAAGCTCTTGCAATCATTGGCTCTGAGCATTGACAAACAGCCGGCAGTTCTTATAGTTATCTCACCTCAAGAAACCAATGTCTTTGATCAACGAAGCATTGAGTTAGCAGTCCTCCAGTTAAACCCAAACATAAAAATCCTAAGACGAACCTTTTCGGATCTTTCCAAGGTTTCGAAGAGAGTTCAATGCGATGACAATCACCGATTGTTTGTGTAAGTAAGGCGCTGAGTTTTCTGAAGAAAATTTGACATTTTCTTTTTCTTATTTGTTCTCTATGGACACTTTGCCTATCCGTATCCAATTTGACGGTAAAAAGTAAGGATCCTACAGCTAACCCACCCAGTCTCTGTTCTTGGTCTATCCGAAAAAAGAGTTGTTGCTTTTCTTTTCCGTGAATACGTTCCATTTTTAGTAGTGATGCCTTTTTAACTTCCTTTAATGCTTTTTCAGGTGCAGCTTCAATGGGGAAATTTGCCTTCGTTGAAATCTAACTCTGAAACGGACAGAGTTCTATGCGCTCGCGAATCTGCGATAGCAATGTTACTAACATTTGGAAAATTAAGATCTGGCACACCAACGGCCTTATAAAATTGGGCATTCTGATGCTGACATAGTGTCCACCTTAGCCTCTCTTAAGTAGGCCTTCTCGTCGCCGTCTTATCTTTAGGTTTAAAAGAGCCAAAACCACAGACCAGATGACACTAAGCCTGAAGGGTGTTGGAAGCCCGCTGGTACCGATAGTTCCTAGGAGGCGTTATAATTGAAAACTAAAGCATGCTATTGTGATGCGTGTCGCGGCTCTGGCAGCAGCTAGCACAGCATTCCACAATTTTGGTCCGGTATGGCAGAATAGTACTAAAAAAGTTCAGTCCCCCAGTCGGGAGCGACTCCTTGGCACTGGGTGTTAGCAGGTAAGAAATTAAGTCTCCTCTTATACCTAAAGTCCAGCTATGCAGTCTTTGTCATCACAGCCTTTCTGATATCCGTATTTAAATCCTGGCTGCCGTGAGCGCAAGGTCGCCGGGACAATATATTTCCTCTAGCAAAGTGGCCTATGTCCCCTACCTTGGCAAAAACGCTGTGGTAAGTATGCTTTCGTAATGGATAAGATAACCATTGCTTGCTTGAGAGCCCTTTAGTCTCCTGTTAGTGTATACAAAATAGAATGGATCTGTTACGAATATCTCTATCATCTCCTCCTCTTCCCTAATGTCAGTTGGTGGCATGGTTATAAAGATACCTTTTTATTTTTAAATAAATCGTCGATAAACTCCTTCGCAGCACTCCTGAAAATCCCACAATTTTCCTTCTTAAGTGTCGCGAACGGTTGAAGAATATGTTGATTCTGATGCTCGCCGTGGATACATTTACTTTAATGCCGTGGTGACTTTTTGAATTCTATCCTTAGGAGCACCTATGTTGCTGATCTAGCCTTACCATGCGAATTACTTCCTAATTGGTCCCTGTGTTTATAATGAATTTAGACTGTGCTGGCAAGATTAATGGTTACGACTGATGTCTGTTATGTCTCTCTCTCCATATCCCTGTTTTTTTCGCAAACTCTTAAGTCTATTATATTTCGTCGGTCAATCGTCAAGTATATATTTTGTTAGGCAGGTTAATTGACTACATATTTCGCTAAATTCTCAAAAGACTTCCGTGCAATGTTGACTGTATTAAATTTTTATATGGACTCGGCTGATTAAATTGTCTTGCTGACACCAAAACTTGAAGACCTTCAATGCATTGTGTCTTGAATGAACGTGGTCTCCCGACCACGTAGTTTATCGACATAAATGGTGAAGTCCAAAATACCCACGGACTGCATGCCTCTCCCGCTTATTTGTTTCCATTTTGGAGCAAGTTTATATAGTTACTTTCGTGTGGCAGTAATGCAAATACCGTTCATAACACACATGGGTCGCCATAGCGTTAGCACATTGGCGAGCATTAGAAACAAGGCACTCAGCCCCTCTCATCGCCTAAGAAGGACAATGGCGAGAGCTTTTTCAGGATGCTCGTGAGATCTATGCCACGGAATTTAACATACTTAATCCTGTTTACCTTCTTGAAGCCTGAAAATCAGGTAGCCAAGGTTCAGTTATCAGATGCAAACAGACATGACAGGAGCCTGAGTCTGTTCGGTTTTTCAAACAACCGGTAACACACAAATCACTACGGTATTTTTTACCATAGTGGCAGCACACGGACTAGCTTAAGGCCCAGACACGTGTTTCGTCGGTATTTTACAGCTGCCCAAATATTTTTATCGAATTTTGGTCCACGCCTATAGAACCTTGATTAGACTTATCTACTTCGAGTTAGAGATTTATTTCAGAGGAACTTAAACGACCGAAAAAAGTACTTCGAAGGGGTTTGTCAAAAAAATCCTAAAAAAATTTAAAAAAACTACCTTTTTAATGATGGCTTGTAACCAAGATTAGGGACTAGGTGATAATGATAGAGGTCTCAGTGGAGGGCCCTCAAGCAAGTAGTGACTAGCTTGTCCGTTACGAGAAGGTAATTGTCACATTGTGAATTAATCTTATTCGTGGTACTAAGCGCTTATTCCTCTGCTTGTGCGAGGAACTCCTATTGTCTATGTGCTTTTTTCAGTATATACCGTGAGAAAAGAGCATACCTCTCAAAGCCTAAATGCTCTTTTTTCACATGTGCTGTCTCTCGGAGACATGGAGGGGCGTTAACCTGTGTACCTTAATTGTGGACCGAGAATGGGCACTGCCATTTTGCGTTGAAGCTCTGGATTATCAGTCACTGATGATGCTTAATAAACCAGAAGCGGACATTTTAGTGCCCCTCATCTTTTGTTGCACAGTTCGAGCGTTGCTTTTAGAAGCGAAAACGAAAGCCTTTTCTTGAAACCGCCATACATTAGTAAAAAAATTTATGCATACATGCGACAAAAAAACGAAGAAAAGGTGGGCCAGAGTGACTCTTAGTTAGAACCCGTCACACCTGTCTGCACTGACTGCGAATATTCAGACACCGCGCTGGTCTTCCCAGCCGTATGCGCATACTCGACATCGGGATTCGTCACAGCTAGCCCGCATACAACACCCGAAAGCTACTACCACTGCCACTTGCCTCATCAGAAAGAGTTGCAGTTGTCCTTTCTGCCGCCAAAACCTTTGTTCTGGTGGTGACTTGTGAATCCATCGCCCCGAGACAGGATAACCAGCACCAGAAACCCTGACAGATCCGTTGTTCTCTTTTTGCCTACCCACACTGCCCCAGCGCATTAGATTACCGCATGGAACTTTTGACAGTCCAGTCTTTTCTGACCCGACTAGTATTTGGAGGAAAGCAAGAGAGCGGCTCTGATGGGCAATGGCTTTATTCAACACCACACAACGACAGCGGGGTTTGCAGGGTCCTTTAGTTTGTCCACTCCGGTGTATTTATATGGTTCCGGTCTTTCTAGAATATTCCTGGCGTATGGTCTGCGCCTAGGCATTTTGGAACCTTCTCGACTGCGGCCACTGCCCACGCTGTGTGGACGGTCTTCTCGTTTGTTCAATGTACGGCTGGGCATTTTGCATGCGGGCACGATCCCATGTGAACGGCTTGACTGTGGGCATGATCCAGTTGGCCTGTTCCTTTCGCCGACTGCCTTGGGTGCATGGGGGTTCCGACTCCATAACAGGACTATTGAGCTGTGCGCACAAAACTGCAGTTAAGGTCCAAGCACAACACTTCTCCCTGCTTCTCTGTCCATGCCCATTTCTTTAGTCTATACTTCATAACAGACAGCTACATGTAGTCCACGAAAAACTACCCACCTCTCCTGTGGCAAGCATACCGTTCATTTGGTCATTGACATTATGGAGGAAGAAACGTCGCATGTCAGTTCATGCACATGCATGTTCTTCGGTGTATACTTAAACATGTAGTTAGGAAGAGGTTGCATGTGTGGCACACATGGATAAGCTCTATTCATCATCATTCCCAATTCCCTCACTAGTGACAGGAAAACTTGGGCAGTCGACTAGTGCACCAGGGAGGGAAGAAGGAGTGAGATCGACACTGCGTAGCCCATCCCCACTGCAAATCAGCGCTCTCATCATTGTGTTAAATCCAACGCGCCTGAATTTACCATAACGCGCTAAGAGTAATGACTTGGAAGACTACCCACTAGCGGGATACATCAGTCTTCATAGGAGTATTAGAGTGTGACCTTGTTATTCTTGCCCCCAAACGGGCCGTGCTGAACCAACACGGGATTTAGATCAGGGTACGGCGCTCGTTGCACGTGGATAACAAATATCGAACAGGGGAGGTGGGGCATGGTGCCACGCATGGAGGTGACTTTGACCGCGTCAGCCACCTGCGCCCAATCCCACCTCCGGTTTTATTGTCTCTATCTTTGCACCGGGCTCATAGTGGTGAGCGCAGAGAGAGTGCGGTAAATGCAGCGCAAGTCACCGTCCCTGTACCACACTGCTCTGGAGTATACGGTGGACATCGTCGAACTATCAAACTTAGACATGACCGGAGGATTGAAAGTTAGACTGCAATGGTTCCTTTTAAATGTGAACTTTGTGACACTGTTAGTGAGGTGAGATCTCAGCCGCCTTTACTAAAACCTGGTGTACATACTGAGCGCCAGGTCATTTGAAGTACGCATAGACGCGCTACGTAATATTGTCAGCCAAAGCGCTCGCGTCCATCTTCAGTCGCTTTGACATCGTTTTGCCATCAGAGCGAAGTGGGAGAGAGAGAGAGCAGTAAATTGTGTCCGTCTGTCTCACTATAAACTAATTTCTGCACACGTCCACTCCGTGGGACACGCGGCTGATGCTATCGCCTGTAACAGTCGAGCTGTCGTGCGTCAGACTAGGCAAACAACTGCGTTGCAGGTTGCTAACCCTCTCTTTCAGAGTTATTTTGCAGTTGATTCCTTTATTGCGCTTCCCAGTAAATTTTCCAGGCTGTTCCTTCTCCTGCTAACCTCTCTGGCAGACTGTTCTTTGGTTTTATTCCAATTAAGTGACGGTGTCGAGATTGCCCTGGTCTACTATCGCACCGGCTACTCGCCTGATCAGTTCCGTGGCGAGGTGAGTCCAATTATTTCGCTCAGCCTTTATCTCTCATTCTCAGCGCTGGTCGTATTCTAGCATGAATATCGCTCTACTTGCTCCAATCCCGCTGCTTCGTGCAGTTGGTCATGGACCTACAATGTGAGACGAGCCAGTTGATTTTGTGTTTGCACATGTACCTGTCACGATCACCGTTGTCCCAATGTTTAAATCAGGCACTTCTGTTTATGTGTAATCGTGGTGCTCGTATGTTTGCATCTGCTTTGTATGCTATAATTTAACATGCTTACTATATGGCGCCTCGTTCTCAGCAGTTACTCCATAAGTAAAATGCTTTAGGCTAGTCACTGATTTTTGAGCAACCTCCAGGTGAGTAGAGGGCCATCGCCGATCTCAGTCGAGAAGCATTTGAAAAGGCCGATGGTAGGTCAGCCATTAGGAGTAACATCCGCATTCGAGACTAGGACCATAAGGTCTGTGCTTCTCTTCTATGGTTTTCTGACCGTTTTCTCCCTAACCTTCATTCTATTAGACATGTATATCAGGAAATTGCACGACTCGTAGTCAATGGGGCGACCGACGGTGTCCTGAAGAATCAGCACATGACCACTGGTGTATAAAATATGTGATTGTTCACAGGTATTACATGCGTGATACCCAGATTTAACAGGGGACACAATGTGGTTCATTCACGTAACTGCTTGAGTCAGAAATGATTGGTCAATTTTCAGCATTTAGCAGGTCATAGTTCGTATAGGTCTACATGTAGACTTTACTGGATTTTGAGGACCTGCTACTGGCAGTTCTCGTCAGGGGCTTTCTACCAACTGGGTTTTATTTACCTAAGCCGTCAGTGTCATTTTAAGATGCAAAAACCTATCGATCTCATTGGCCAGAGGCTGGGTGCGTGACAGTCCGATCGTCCCAAGCGAGTACGCCACCGCCTGTCCCACGGAATGGGTTCAGCAGCAGCCACCTTTGCCTGCATTAATTTATAGTGAGGCTGCCTCGCGCCATATTTACTAAATTTTTTCTCCTCTTGCTGCAATGCTAAGACGATGTCGAGGTGACCAGTAGTCGGTGCAAATGCAGGAGCTGCCAGAACTGAGCAGCCCGTCCTCACACATGCAACACATGCCCTTGCCTCTACTAAGCTTCTGTAAGGGCAGCCCTAGTCTGACCTCAGTGAGCGACCCATTAGGTCACATTGAGGACTGAGGCAAAAACTAGGCTTACAGGAGAAGTGCTTGGCTATTGTCGATTCTGTGGCACCTGCCAGCGTGTTCTGTGCCGACGCAAGCATTAAGGTTACCAAGAAGAGTTAGTTTATCCACCCCTGGCACCTTTGCTAGTAGGGTGGGCAGGTTTTTTAACACTTGTTTTTGAGTCATCGGAGCTGGTCTTTGAGGGGTGGAGAGGGGGTTGGGGTGCGGACAATGGTTGCGAATGTTTCCGCAACGAGGCCAAAGTTGAGTCTTTAGACTATCTTTACCGTTCTGTGTTAGCCAGGACACTCGCCTCACCATTATGTCGTCGCCCCGCTTTTGAACATCTACTACGGGAAAAGGTGTATCGGATACCCACCTCTGTCAAATTGTCCTTGGAGAGCGGGTGTCACCGAAAGCAACAATAAAGGACCGTATCTCGGGTGGCCAGAGTTGTCCTTTTTGTCAGTCAGTTTGCGGTTGGATTTTTTAAAAGGGGACAAACATTCCAAGATGGCAAAGTAGGCATGGATCACGTGGACTAGGACAAGGCTGTGGTTTGGTGTCCGAGTTTCACTTTATTTTCAGCAGTGTATATTTTACCGGTAATGTTTATGGTATCTTTATTATACCTCTCTCTTGAATGGGGGTAAGCAGTGCTGCCTCTAAATGAGGCTCCTTAGTCCTTTCAGAATCGTACAAACTTCGCTATGGAAGGTCAACCCGACTTAATCTGGGACCCCTACAGGACTGCACGTGGATTCCTTCCTAGGACTATTCATTTGGGAGTATAGAGGGAAAATAAGTATTAGTTAATGAACTATGGGGTGTGAACATGCATACACTGGACAACCGTATCTGGTTTCTCCCGCCGCTCAAGAAAGTTTTCCAAGATGTGACCGTTTGGCTGAACACTACTTTGTAGAAACAGATGAGTGCTGGGTGCCGCGACGGGGCACTGTAAAAGTGTCCATCAGGTTCACCGATGCGTTTGGCGACAGTCGTTTAGTACTTACAGGAGCTTACTTACACTGGGCTTCTGTCTGCGTTAAAAGGTCCAGGTGCTATATCCTATGCTGCATGTTTGCACTTTGAAGGGCATTTACGTTAGTGTAAAGTCGTCCACCCGCATCTACGAACCGTACACCTGCAGTGTGTGGCTCTCATTCACACAGCTCTGTATATCGTGACTTGGTACGCGGTCGTGCTAATTCGATACGTTTCGAGAGGCGGTGGGCGGTGAAGGAACGAAGTAGACTGTTGTGGATATTTAAAGGCCAAGTACCCAATTTACCGTAAAGGTTTACCGCAATGGTTGAGCTACCAATCAAACTAGCAACTGACGGTCCTGAGCAGGCTTGGGTTCAGCCCAATCGAAATGGAAACAGAACAAAGCTGCCTACTGATATGGAGGATGCAATCGATCTGGCACATTCCGGTGCATTTCATGCTAAACAAATCAGTTAGTGTACTTTTGAGCTGCCATCGGAATTCCCGGGAAATAGAGTGTGTCATTCATCGCTGCTGACCAAACGAACAGTTCTGTGCTCCGTAGGCAAAGTAAATAGTGATGCTGCTACTGACGGGAAGAAACGCTAACCAGAAAAAAACTGTTGTATGCTTCCTCACTTGACTGAGCCATAGCTGTGACCCTGAAGGTGGTAGGTAGGACATTCATACTGACGCCCATCTTTGCGGTTTTACTCCGCAATTCAAGCTTCTTCACCATGAGCAAGTATGGTAGCCAAGAAGGAGATAAAATACAGATAATAACTTTTAAGTGAGATTGTCGATCTGAAGTCTCTCCTTCTGGAAGGGTCTGATGTTTATTACCAGTAACTGCCATGATTTCTAGATGTTTGGTGAAATTTTTTAGACGAACAATACCCTGCAAAATAACCGTCACTGTACATCTGAGTACACCGTAGTGAAACTACGCGGTCCTAAGGCACTCGAGAATGAAAAGAAATGGTTGCAAGTTATTGCTTACAGCTGGGTGAAGAGTTCTATGGGGCCTGAAGTTTTTGGTGTCTTCAAATAACCAACAATCAACGGCAAAATCCTATTTGGAAGAAATAGAAGAAACGGGCGGACGCCAGTAAAATGAGCTGCTGTTGATTTTTCGCCGAGGGTGGTCTGAGTACGTGACGCGCAGCCGGTTCGACGCCTCCTCGCGTCCTTAATCAACGGAGAGGCAAAAAGAAATTACTCTCATATGAATACCAATGTCAGTTTATAGTGAGATAAGTAGAGGCTTTCCGACTTTGTGGGTACCTAGGCTTGTCTGTCCATGAAGCTGAGCGCGCTCTCGCTTCATTCATCCAAAAACAGTACTCATGTGATTCCTGGCGCGGTGCTCCAGGAGCAGAAGGCGTGTATGCACCCAAAATGTCACAACTGTGCTGCTAGCAGCTGTCATCAGTCTAATCTCTGCATCTACACAACACTGCTAAAGTAAAGCACTAGTTGTAAGCTTTGACGTCACCCAGTATTTGAGAGTTTCATTAATAATCGTGGGCTTCTTAGAATAAATCTAACGGTCTTTTGGCACATGCAGAGTAGCTGCACAGTGCAGGCAAAAGCTGTATGTGTCAAGTTGTCGGGCCAACAAAACCGAACGTAACTGTTGTGTATATGTCCACTACTTCATCTACGAACATTAAACCTGTCATTGGAAGCACATATTAAGCTGGTTGCGTGGCAATCCAGTAGGAGCCAACCCGTCGACAGCCAGTCCCGTATTCGAGTTTGGAACTAGTGTGTCTTCAGTTTAAGCGTAGCCCGATTAAATTCCGTGTAGCATGTGAACTTTAATTTGGTGTGACAGTCTTTGCTGCTATCAAAATGGTCTTTGGCTCAAACTGTGCATGCTTAAAACGTTTTTCTGCCCCGGCAGCCACCATGCCAAGTCAAATTTCCTGTCGGCAGTACTTCACGCGCCTACGCGTGCCGCAAAAGTGCATGTTTTTACATGCATACAAGCTAGCTTTTGCCGTACTCGGGTCTCGTCAAAGACAATCCGTCATTAGTAAATAAGAAGGCTGGTCGAGCACCGGAACAGTTACTTTATTTTTCTGAAAATTTGAACTCGTGCAGGAGTTCATCGGCAGAGACAGCAGCAGCAATAGCAAAAAGGGGTTAATTATAGAGGGTGCAGGGCAATCAGTTAGCAATGAAGTAAGTCTGGAGATGACTATGCAGGGCTCTGTACGCCGGCACCAAATCTCTGCATCGATTGTTTGAGTTTCCACCAGTAGACCAGACTTCAGTCAATTCTCGTGGCCGTGGGCGCCTATCTGGACGCGGCGAATTTGAACTCATGGCCCGATTCGTAGGTGTGGGCCGCAGCTTGTGATAATTCGTCGCTCCGTCGCACAGCCAGCTTATTTTCATGTATGCGCGATCCAAGCATGTGTTCAGTCATGAATTTGGCATGAATAGAAAGGTGGTGCAACTTGACTTTCAGTCCAAGGAAAGTGCTGGGCACAGCTTCAGTGGGCACTTTTCTAGGTCACAATATTTATAATCTCGTAGGAGTTTAAAGAGTGTGATATTGGTTATAATAGGAAACCACATACTCTGTCCGCGTCTAGGATATTCCACTTTCCAGCCTCTCTTTTAGCGTGTGTCAGTACCATTTTCATTCTAAACGTAGTTGCTGACGTGACGTAAAACTCTAATTTAACGTGCGTCACGCGCAATTTGCCAGACTCAATTTAGTAGACTGTAGTGCATTGGGTGCTAAAAGGTGTTTCAAGTATCTGAAGACTGTACATTTGCGCCATCTCTGAGCTGAAGATGGAGCGGTTCCACTAAAAAGTGATTCTTAACTCCTTGCCAGTCTAACCGCATATAAAGGCAGTCGCCAGGTAGCCATATAACAGACAGAATATCGGTTAGCTGTATGGAGTTGCCCTTTGTCACCTGAATAACCTGCTAGTCTAAAGTCCCTCTGCAGCGCCCTCTTCACTGCTAATTTAGAGAACGATGAGTGAGTAGAATGTGCGTCTGATAGACTTACTCAGAAACACAGTGAAGACTGTCATTTGCAGGCTCGACATACAGACAGATTACCAGCCACAGGGAAGCACTAGACTGGTAGTGAGTTTATTCAGTCACTGGCCGATGCCCGCAGAACGATAGGTTGGAAGCCTTAAGTGGAGGGACTAAACCTCGAGGTAGTCTCCCGTTCCTCTCGCTTTTATGCTTGCTGAATTAAAGCTCTCATATCCTGCGCTCTTCTCTTTCCCTATTTTTTCTGTCATGCTGCCGTACCTGATCTGGCAACAATAGTTATGGGTCATTATTATTATTCTTCGTGCATAGGAAGACTGGGAGACGAAGGGCATGTTGGAACGCACCCTCGCAATCAAGTGTCCCACTATTGCTGACCTCCTGGCCAACACCAAACTCGTGCAGACTGCCCTGGCCCAGCCCAACGTACTAAAGCGGTTCTTCGGCGATGACACGGACAGAATTAACAACCTCACTTCTACTTTTGCACGCCAGACTTTCCTCTCAACTGACTTTGAGCTCGCCTCAAAGGCCGAAATCGACGCGATTGTCTCTGACTGTATGCAGAATCCCTCAAACTACGTGCTCAAACCGCAGAGGGAGGGCGGCGGAAACAACATATTCGGCGGTAAGGGCGGTAGGATTGTCTTCTGAGGTCCTATTTGCCTTTAGCATACAGTAATAAATTTTTTTTTATGTTTTCAGTTGCCCAATTTTCCCTTCTTTCGTTTAATTCCACCAATATATATGGTCGAATATACATAAATCGGCATCACTTGCCTGAGCAACAGGAGTTTATGCTGGTGGAGTTGATTATATTTTGCTTATTAAAGCAATTATAGGTAGCTTTTATTTAATATTCTTTGATAACTTTCAATACAATTAAATATTCATTTACGCTCGTTAACCAAGCATCAAATGTTAAGCAACCAATTCTCTAAGACAGTTGGTTGAAGGAATTTATATTTAGGTGGCCCTACAAGACAGTTTTGCCGTAAAGGTTTTCCCATGCACCATGCTCCATCTTACTGGCCCAGATTTTACTCGCTTTGACTGTGGGTCGGTTTTTGTTTCAAAATGTTTCAGCGTTTTATTGTCTCTGCGCGTACATACCCCTTGTAACATGTAAGTCAGATTACCGTTCGCACATGATGAGTAAGGTTGTGAGTAGAAGAAAACAAATGCATCGTTACATAGCTACTCGGTCCACCGCCCGATGGTAGGCCCAACCATCGTCGTTTTGATTAAAGTCAGAGGCATCAAATTGACGTTGAAATTTGAATAGAAACCGTGAAAACTAGTCCATGATAACGTTAGGCCTGCTTTTGGCATACACGCACACCCCCTAAGCAGCTATTTTAGTACAACCGTCATCATAAGCCAGTGGAGCGCTAGCAATATGTGCATTGTATGCCCCACAGCGTGAATAGGTGACTGACCCAAAAGGACACCCCACCGGTATTTTAGTAAATCGGCCAAAAAAACCTCGTGACACAGATAAAACAGCTCAATGAAGAATTTTTATTTGCAAACCAAATAGCAATTGTCACACTCCCTTTGTACACACGACGGTTTTCCGAAATCCACAAGTAGAACTTATTACCCTAGCCCAGTGGTTGAACTTGCAGAGCCCAAGGGATTAGGCAGATTACGTTAGCATTTTTCCACAGTCCAAGCCGGACAGTGTGTTGTTAGCTTTAAACGTTCACCTTGAGCAAATTTATTAGTTCACTTCACTTCAGCTACTATTGAATGCACTTTCTTTAAGTCGAGTATATGATCAAAGTCGTCCATTCTTATGACTGGGTGCTGGCTAGGCCGCCGCTCACCTGAACAAGGTCGAAGTGATTGATAAAGCAAATACCGCGAGTTTGGCTCACGAACCGCGTGTAGAATATTACATTTTATCCCCGATCAGAAGCGGCTCTTAGGAGGTAGTGCGCCAAAGAACAGTTATCTCCAACTTTTCGCCTGCACACGCCTCCGCAATGTTCTCTCTCCGAACCTCCTGCTCCAATTGACATCCGCATGGACTGCTCAGCCTGACGATCTTTGCCTTGCGCTCTAGAACAGTGTTTGTTGATGACCAACTGGCGCTGTCGCCACAGTTATTTGCAACGCTATAAACTGTGAAACACCGCCGATCCGCCTTCTGAATAGGGTCATACGCAGTTCTAATTTAGGATACTAAGACTATTCATGGGGTGGAAAAGTCGAGTTTAGGTTCTAAACATCTGTGCGCATAGAACATGTGGCCTTCATCTAGCGACCATTTCTGCAGGGTATTTTGCTAATCTTTCATCGTGCTATCGTATATCGGCTAGTATGGCCACTGAAATCGCAAAATCTGGTGGATATTTTATCTTGCCTGCATACATTCATTAACAGTTCTCCCGCAGATCTCAATAAAACGGCCGATGTTGCGTCTTCATCTTGAATTTTACCGTCTAAGCATCACAGCAAATGTTGAGCGTGGGAACATGCCACTGGAGTTGGGCGGATTAAGCCACTAGCCTAGATATCCGGGACTGAGATGCAAGAATACCGAGTAAGAGTTTCGGCAACCTCTGGGACTTATGCTTCACATTTTCGTTTAAGTGCTTCCTCTGGTTTATTTAAAGCATTTAACCTTTTCTTTATAGTTTATCTTGCTGCAGTGCCATTTGTGTAGTATTAAACCTCGACGCGCTCGTTTCCACCGCCAGTTAACGATGGGCAGTACTCCTCCTTTGGTTTTTTATTTGCCATAGTAGAATAGTTTTGCCAAGCAGAGTTAAGCCTTTATTTGGCGTTTCGGTTTATATGTGCGAGTGAAGAGAGTACGTGGTCAACCCAACCCGCCAAACATCTACCGCCCTGCAGTCTAGTCCTGTTTGTCTCCCGTTCAGTCGGCAGTCTCTTTTACCAAATGCAATCCTATGGATTGGATGGATGGATGAGTGCTGAGTGATGAGCGAGAATGCGGTTTGATGCTGCGGGAATTTGACTAGCACTTAAAACCACTCTCATATTGTTAGTGTATAGGTACGACATTGCTTATTCATTAGTACTGACCTACTGACACAATTATAGGATATAGCAATGTTAGTTTATTACAGAACAGATTGATCTCCTATTAGACAGGAGATGTCCTCTAAACCCCAAGAAAAGGAGTTAAGTACTGGAAAAGTATAATATTAGCCTACTAACGGCAAGTGGCTAAATAATCCTCGGTAGAGGTTGCGGCTGCATTCTAGGTCCTGATCTTATACATTCAGTAGTCCTAGGTGGGCGCTGTCCACCGAACGCTACACCCAGTGACCACAAGATATGACCGCCTTATGGCCAGGACAGACAAAACCCCTAGATGCCATGTCAGGTTATCGGTATTCTCAGCGCTTAGTTCAGTCGCCGAATACTTTTTAGGCATTAGGCAGGCCATCCCCATTTCTATCCCTATCTGGAGCCGACTCCCAACGTGTATGATTATATGCTCTTTGGATCAAATACGGTAACAGTTTCCTATGGACTGAACGAACTTAAATCGCTAGTATCTTCCGCATCATAATTAATGCGCTTTTACTGCAGCAATGTACTGTCCTACTGCTGTCCTCTAGTGCCGAACTTGAAGTGCACATTTCTAGAAAGATGATTATCTCCAACAATCTAAGCTAGATCTAATTACTGCAGAAAGTGGAATGTTTTCTGGAAAAAAAGGCAAATTTCACCTTTCATGATCAGAAAGCATGGTAGGTCGTCAGCTACTATTAAATTCACTTTCTTTAAGTCGTTAGCTTACTAAAATTTCATCTAGGCTACGACTGCAAACTAGGCTAAACAATTTTACATGCACGTACAAGCCGCACTGTAGCTTACCAATTACTGGCTTAAGGAAGTATGATTGACCTAACTATCACTTTGAGCATAGGCACTACACTACTAACAGTAGTATGCAGACCTAGCAGTGTAAACACCACAGTAGCAGTACGATTCGTAGGTATAGTAATGAAAAAATTGGTCTCAGTAATTGTGAATATCCGGCCCTTTCCGTCACGGAGGCTGCTCAGATATCTCCGGACTATAAGAATTCGGATGCATGTTCCTCAATTCTGGCAAATGTGCCAAGTACCTCCGCAAAATTTATGAACCAATTCTCGCCTAAATCTAGCAGGTTTCACTCTCAAGTCAAAAAATTGCAGTTCTACGAGAAAGGGACAAATTCTCTAGGGTATGTTTACATCCGTATCCCTGATCAAGGCCGATAAGAAAAAGTTTATATAAGGCCGTGATTGACCAAAGCCAGGTTATAGGACCGAGGTGAAAAGCCATTTTAGAGCCTCCCTTCCAAATAGAGGAAGTTCTCCAAGGACTATGACCAGATAGCCACGCCGCCGAACTAGGTCACCCAAAACAGGAGTGAGGTTAAGCGGATGCCGAAGTGAAGGCAAACTTCAATGGACAGCTCCCGCTCGAGCTCTATCCCCGTCAGTGATAGCAGACTTGCGTGCCGTTTGCGAACTCTTTCCCCCTACCCACCCGGACCTATTGGCAAAAGTCTGGGTTTTCAGAGAAACAGGAAAGCAGTTCGGATGTCATCTATGTTGCCGTTAATTAGGGCCCAACTCTCCGCCCTGAGATAAATGAACTTTCGCTTCATTTGGCCGCCTTCCAAGCCACAACAGTTATTCTGCCATGATACTTCCAAGTGTGTCCGATGTCTTATAGTGAGGAACTGGTTGAATTTCGTGGAAAGAGAGTTTGCAGTGTTCACCTCACCCTCTCATCCATCTTTCTTGTCCATAATCGCAGTCGATAATCCGTCTTATGTGGGGATTGACCGCAAGTAGCCAGTGTGCCTTGAAGCCTACACAAACCCTTCCATTTGTGCCATTCATGACAGCAATCAGGAATTCTACACAGGCTGATTAAGACGGGTCGTGTTCTGTTTGGTTCTGCAGTGTTTTGAGGACAACGTACTATCCACAGAATTATACAGGTACGTTGACTGAACTCCCCGCAAACGGAATGTCTGTTTATTTGTCCCAAGTGCTGGTATCGCGGGGGCTACTTAACGTGTGCTTATCTGAGCGTGTCATTTGGAATCGCAATTCATTCCTTCGAAGCAGGTTAACAATACTTGTATAAATTTTTCCTCACTATTAACAAGGATGCATTTCAATTCCTGCCCTAATCTCAACCTTTTTTTATTTAGATGCAATTTGTGAGAAACTTCGAAGCATTTTGGGCAAACCTGAGGCCAATGCTTTCATCCTTATGCAACGACTTCAGCCTCCTCTGGTGGAGAACTGTGTAGTTGGCCTAAACTACCCTCCACCAGTTCGCCGTTCCATGGTTTCTGAACTTGGAATCTACGGAGTTTTCCTCAGGTCTGTCGTATTTGTCTTCTTGTCTGTTGAAGCCAGTGAAAGATCCTCCCTTATGCCAGAATTCCCCTGCACTTCCTTCGAAAATGCCTTTCCTATAGTGTGTATTGTTATGAACGTTTTTCATCAAGTAGAGTAGGCTCCCTATCGCATGAAATGTCGATCAAACTTATGAAATGTGTCTTCGATTTGAATAAGGTTGCAATAAAAAATTAACATGCAGCCTAAACTCTCGATATTTCAGTCAAGTCATGATACCAGCTTTTGAAAGAGCCTCCTTCTGGTCGGCTACAACAAGCATACTCTCTATAAAATTGCTACTTATGTAGTATGCCATATTGTTATTATTTGTAGACGACCTTATAGATTCACATATAATTTCAAGAAAACATGCTCGAAAACAATTTCTCTGGTTCGGTAGGAAATTAAGCTTTCTTGAAAGTTTATGCGTTAAAAAAGAAGTTTTTTAAGTTTTGAAAATGTTTCTTATTATGAATTGTTTATGAGAGCGACATATTCGTTGAAAACACATCGCATCTGTCACTTTATTAATATCGCAACATAATCAACTTCCATTGCACAATTTAATGAGGACTATGTGACCCTTTTCTCATAGCGTAGACAATTGTGTAATTTTCCTTAGACAGAATGTATGCAGCATGTAGTTCGGAAACCTTCAATCGAGCGTAATGGCCGGTAGAGTTCAAAATTATTGGGCAATTTAGAAAAAAAATTATTTCAGACTTCCTTAAATAATTTGTTCGAATCGAAAATACAGTTCAGAATTTTGGTTAACATTTAAGGAGATAGGGAATCTACTGGCGACCCGAACCTCCCTTTAAGGGTTATAAAAACACCCATTCGTCAATCGCTTTGGCATTTATCGGGGTATTTGCTTATCGTAGAAAAGCGACCATTGTAGCTCCTAAGAAATGGCTACTTTGGGGTCCTTCGTCTGTCTTACATTGAGTAATATTGTGCTGGCTCAGGTCGAAACTCTTAAAAAAACTATTTCAACTCAACACTAAGGATATGGTACGCTCTGTCTTAAATCAAGGATGATTCAAAAGTGAGTAAACGTATTGTTGTGATACCTTGCGTTTGAATTGCGCACTGACCCAAAGCTATCACGCGCATCAGGGCCATGAAAATCAAAGAACGACTAAATCCCAAGGAGGAACTTAGAGAAGCTTATCGCATTGCACGCATAAACTGCTATTGTAACTACACAGGTCAGACTGGACGCGTATTCGGATCGCGTCTATAAGAACATTAGCTGGCTATGCGATGGGGTGCTGAATTATCGCAAGCAGCTGACTACACCTGCGAAATGGACCATGAGTTCAACTTCGCAGCCGTGAAAAAAATCACCCACGCCGAGAACCGAACGAGCCGAGGATTAATTAAAGCCTCGTTTGTGGGTACGAACTCAATCAATAGATGTATCGATCTGGCGCCAGCATACAGAGCCCTGTGCAGTCACCTTCAAACTTATTTCGTTGATGTCTGTTTGACCTGTACTCCGTATGAATGTATTTTTTTCTGTTGTTTCTAATATCTCTACTGCGCACGTTCGAAAGCTCAGAGTAATAAATAAATTTCCCAACTTGGTCGCTTTCCTAAGAAATATTTTGAGGAAGAGGCGACAATGCAACTCCATCTCCAGAGACAGCATCGGATTAGGGTTAACTGATGTTGTCTCTGAAGATGCTTTCGAACTGAAATCAACGACGTCAGACAAATAAAGTTCTTGTCCCAGTGATCGCATCTACTTCTTAATTTTAGAGTTATTTAACACCTCAGGCTGGCAGTAGGATTCAAGTGCGTTTTCTTTGTGACATATTCATTTTATGTCCACCGGTAAGCGTGTGGTGTCAGCAAAGTTAAGCCCGCGTCTTCCCTATTTGTGTATTGTCTGTGGTAGCATTCGGCCAACCGTAACTTAACGTGCTGTCTTCATTTCTAATTTTCAGTAAAGGAGACGATATCATCGAAAACTACAGCTCCGGGCATCTGCTTCGTTCAAAATTTGTTGGAGTGGACGAGGGTGGAGTAGCTGCAGGTTTCGCAGCCTTGGACACCCCATATCTCCTGTAGAACCCTCTTCAGGCTCGGCCTCCTTGGTGCTTATGCATTTTCTCCGTTGCATTCCTTTTGGTGTGGCTACTTTCGCGCCCCTTTCTTCTTGCGCCCTCAGATTTTGATTTTTGTATGAATTAGGTAGCAGAACAAAAGGTTATTGGGAAACTTCATTTACTTCTTTAATTCTCCCTAATTTTCCACGGCCAGTTGACGGTTTTTTGACTGTTGGGGTGCCCCCACTATGACAGATCAGTCTTACGCGTGTGCGTTTACTGTGTTGCATGCCATGAACGTGAGCTCGACAGCGTCCTGCCTTGGCTGTAGCCAAAGAGCTCTCGTCAAATCTGGTTGGTCCACATCTGCGCGAAGTTGCTCGGCTCTTCTAGAACTTTCTCTTCAAGCTGATTGGGCAGAACATAGCCAATCTGAACGGGATGCTATAAATGCATGCGAGAAGAAGGTTAAGTGATTACGTTTCCAGCGGCCAATCATGTTCTCTTTCTCCCGTTGGCATCTAGGAAAACAGTAGGGCAAGCCTACAGTTCGTGTGAATTCTAAGTATCAGACCGGGTCGTAGCATTGACCGATTTAATATTTTAAGCATCCAGCTCTACTGTTTTATGTCTCGCCGGGGGAGGTTCTTCCATGTTATGACAGGAAGAACTTTGGCTGCTCTCCGTGTCTGCGCCACTTAAGTCGAAGTCTTCGGTGGTAGTTATACGAACCTTGCTGGGCAGTTTGGGGACTGTATTAGGCTGTTTGATGCGCTTTACACTCTTGAGTCAGTGTTCCTTGCTGATTTTCTTTCTGCAGCCGCCGTCTGCCCGCCTTTCTATTGCTATTTTCGCTTGAGACGTGCAGGACCGTCTCTTTCCGGTCTGGTTCATTTCTTTGAACTGTTTATACGATCTAAAATGTACTTATTCGCAAAGTTTTTTGAATTTTTTCAGGCGTCGTCCATTTTATCCATCCCTAGGATCTGTTGCTTACAATTCCGAAATCTTACTTTAAAAAAAAATCCCTCGGATGATAAAAATTATCTCAGGATGAACACAACATCTAACGTAGTGACTACTACAGTTGGTGGCCTCAGACAGCCTCATATTGACAATTCTTACACTTTGATAGTATACGGGATCATTTGGTGATAATGCATCGTTCCTAAAAAAGCGGTCACGTTTTGCACCCTCGCGATAAATGCCTGTAAATTCATGCGGTTGTCGGAGATTTACCTAAAACTCAGTGGCCTCGTTATTACGGAACAGGCCGCTCTAAGATTATCAGAAAATGACGAGGACTATCACTGCTTCAAGAAGTAAGCATAGTGATCTTGATGTACATGCCTTAATCCTTCCCTGCGACAACTGACTTCCGGTGAACAGGAAAAATGATCATTCGACCCAGTTGTGCAGATCTTGGTGGGATTCGAATCCACGCCAGCAAAAAAAGACTTCAGTACAGCTAACTGAGCTTCGAGGCCTCACTAGGAGCTATGAGTTTAGACACACTTGAGGCAAGTTATCCGTCCTGCCTACTACAACGTATAGAATCCGCCAATTTTGATACATGATTTCCATTATCCATTTAACTGAGTTTAACAAAACCGGTAGTAAAAATTAAGACGACTTAAGTTTGACGTAGGGGCTGTGACTGACAGCGCTTAACAACCTATCCATTCGTGTCACCTGGTGCCTAACTCCATATGTTCCTGACTTTATTCAAGGCCCTCTCGGATTTCACCTAGCTAAGAGTGCCATAAGGAGCATATAAGATAGTGTCATTATGGCCTAGTCCTCAGTGCTGATTGAGGGCAATTACGCCGTTAGCTCGCAACTTTTTTAGCTAGGCTCAAGCCCGCCAGAGATAAGTGGTGATGGTAATGTGGCCCTCAGCAATCGCTTTACTGAACACACGTGTCTTATTGTGCTCGCCAGCAACCGCAGCGCCGCCATTAAATTCTAGACAAACTGACCTTCCTAACAAAGACAGTGAAGAATGGGATGTCCATTTCTGGCCTATTGGCCAGTTATACCTAAGCATAGGTTTTGCAGTTATCATGTTCCCATCTTATTGACAGGAGATAAGACGTTAATTACTTCCGATCTGTCTGAACGCACCACTCTGGTCCTCGTGATCACTGTTTACCGACAGTTGTAGCTTTAGACTGAGGAGGAATAATCGAAAAGAGACGCTCGCCGAATTCATCCTCTTCAATTTTCAGTCATGTACTCAGTAGAGGAAAGGTCTAAGGATTACAGATTATTTAATTTTGTTGGTTATTTTAAGTATCAAACTGGTAGCATCATATGTCAATCCCCTTCATTCGGTTTAAATGCATTGCAAAAGAACTTGGAAGATTTTAGCATCACTTTAAAATCATATAGTTCAGTATTGTCAGCATATATCCTGTTCATTGTAGTAAGTGGTTTTGGCTTATTCTGTGAACAAAGGACCAGTAATTGTTGATTGCTTCGTTAACGAGGGCACTTTTGGTCCAAAGAAAGCGCTGCAATGCAGGAAACATTTCATTCCGAAAGCAGGATTCAAAGGAAATGCGTGAGAGTAATGGGTTCGCATACATTATCAGCGGCATCAACAGGGCATGATGGAAAGAATATGATGTTTGGATGTTAAATCCGGTGCAAAACGTCTGTTCAACTGCCATGCAGATAAAAGGTGCTTCTTCGAGCAAACATGCAGGAAACTGCAGCCTAAGGTCTATCCGCGACCAGTGCCACTACCGCTGACTAAACTTTTCTTCGCTCCCCAAGTCTTGCATCGCGCGTGAAACTCGAATCCGCACGTTCCTGTTTGATCCGCTGTGAGAGCTGCCCACGCTGTCTCCGTGCCGCGCGAGTCTTGGCCCTAGCTTCGCGAAAGCTCGAAGCCGCTCGCTCTGCACCATTTCCCTGATTGGCTGCAGGCGACAAAAGACATGCCCATGATCCTGTAGTCCCGTGCGCGGACGTAACAAAAACGGACTCCAGGAGACTGTGAGTAACACCTGCTCCTGTTAAGGTCTTTCACACAGTAAATGCTGTCCAAAATTTATCAGTCTGCCTGGCTGCTGATTTGTGGGACTTTCTGTTTTCGCCTTCGTCATCTTTAGACATAACAAATATTTTGGCAAGGCCTGTTTTTCAGTAACCAACAGGAAGCTAATATAGCAGTGGCGGTGGACCAATTTCGGCAGACCCAGTACCCACAGACGGGAGTTATGCTTCCATTTCGCAAAACTTAAATAACGACTGGAGGCCACCGTTGAAGAACTATAATTTTAGATGCGTTTAGAATACGTCAATGCTTTTTGAGGATTTTCGTCTTATTTGTCCCTAGTTGCTGTGCTCGGGCATGATGCTTTTTTGACGCGGTACCAGAGATACTGCTATCACAGAAGAAGGACTGAAGTAGGTATTAATGGTAAGTTACGTTAAATCTTTGATGCTACCTTTGATAGGATGGCTAACTTTCATTTACATGCTGTACTTAAGCAGAGTACCCTGGTGTTGCAATTGTTTATGTGTTGCGGTATGTGATTTTGCTGATGACATTTTGGTGCCGGCGAGTGGCTCTTCTAAAACTCTGGATGCCGTACACTATACCGATATTAAGGCATTCGAATCACACTTAAAAATGGAATCCTCGGAATAACATGGATTGCCCTGTATTCCGCCTTGACCTTGGTTTCGGCATCTGGTAAGGATCTTGGGGCAGCGAATAGCTTCGACTTTTCTGTGTCACACCCTTTGCGTAACGCAAGTCTTTGAAACCGAGTTGACTGCACGACCGATCAAACGCGTGCCATCTCCGTAAATCTACGTCAAAAGCAATGGAAATGGGAATGAGTGGAGAGTGGGCTCGGTCAGAAGACGATGCTGCGTTGAAAGTAGACTTATACTGAGTAATTCGCATGCACATATGAAGCGTGGCCCTTGCACTAAACATAACTTCAGCTTGAGTTAATTCGAGGGTTAGTTCCTGCGGCAAAGATTCCTTGCAAGGGACACCACAGTAACAGATAAACCCTGGCTTCTGTTTTACGTGACTAGTATTACTAGAGGTTTTCTGGGTGAAACCTATCAGGCGAAATTAAGGATAGTCAAATAGTTGAGCGAATAAGAGCAGAAAACAATAGGAAGGATTTTTAAAAATATTTAAAGCTTAGAAACAAAAAGGGGCGTAAATTTTAAACTGGAGAAGGCAACCAATAGGAAATATGAAGTCCGCCAATTGCGCAACTGCTTTCCTGCAATTCGTGCTCCTCAGTAATGTCGGTATTACCTCTTCAACGCACCATTATATAATGAATAACAATTCATTAATTTGAAAATTTAACCAATCAGCTTTCGCGAAGTAACACAGTTTTATTTTATTTGTTGTTCATCGAATATGCGAAATCGTTTGAATCATTCTATGAATAGTGAATTAATATTTTAACCATAAACACATTTTCAGCTACTATCTGAAATTTGTTCATCTTACCTCTTGACACCTTTAGACATGTCCTACTTACTATTTCAAAACGAGTGCTAGATGGTTCTGTAAAAGGCACCTTAGCGTCGGCCTTGTCCACCTCTAACCATTCATGCACCAGTTATCTTCCCTGGCCTTTTTTCGGAACGATGGTGGCATCTGATGCGGTGACTGATGTGGACTAAGCCCTTATGCTACTCATGTCAGGCGCATGCAGTTAAACCCGCTTAACGCAGTACCTGAGCCTCTATAGACCCACCCCGTTCCACTTTAAGGACACAGTAGCCTGATTGGGTTTCCAAGCTCCGTGTCGTGGAGCATTGAAATGACAAGATAGGGTGATTGGGGAGGCAGCAAGGTTCAAAACTTTCAATGCTGTTGAGACTATCGCACGCATCTCCTATTCAAGCCAGGAATAAGCGGACAATGTTTCTCATTTAATACACGTGGTCAATTTGATTAATCTGCGTGCCGAAGGAACTAGTGCTCTACATAATTTTAAACATTACTGTTCGTCTCCTGCATTTGTTTATCAGATTCCTATCGTATGTCAAAAATTCATTTGCGGTTTTTTTTCGCCAGATCATGACGATTCGAACAATCCTAGACCAATAGGTGGCCTAAACTTTTCCCCATAATCTTGCCAGAGTTTTGAAGAGGATGCCGAAAAGTTCGTCAGAATTGGCCTCCTGTGGGAAGTCCACGAAGGCCAAATTTATTGAGTGTAGGGAGAACTGTTCTATCTCATCGTTCAAAATATTTGGACCGACCTCCTTCAGCCAGTGCAGAAAAACGCGGAATACACACATGCTGTCAGCGGGCAGACAGTAGTATAAATTTATGTCGTAATTCACTATGCTGACAGCAGGTCCGTTGACGGCATGTCTATATTACGCGGTTACCTCGCACTTGCTGAAGGATCTCGGTCAAAATACACGCATTAAATTTCCGTCTATGCTCATAGACCTAATATAAACTGACCTATACCGTGCACGGAAACTAATTTCGGAGAAAATTAAAAACTGAAATTTCAAATGGGTTTTTAGTCAGCAACTGTGCTGCCAGTATGTTATGCTTCTAAGACCGTGAAATGTCCTGTTAAATAAAAAAATGTCTTCCCGTTTATTTATGTTGCTTATGAATTAAGCAACACGCTCTACCTCTATTGCAAAATATCATGGGCCCTTTATGACGTCTTCTTAATAGGAGAGAGGAAGTTATGGTTTATTTCACACGGACAGAATGTAGCATCTATTTCTGAAACTGCAACCAAAAGCGCAAATGCACGCCTTATTCAAAAATTTATAGAAATTTAAAAAGTTTCTTAATCATAAGGATACCCTTTCGTCAAGTATGATATTTGAATAACACGTGATGTGCTACACAATGCGAACGAGAAATGATACCTTTATGCATTTTTCCTATAAAATATGTTTGAATTTATGAGGGTACTGAAAATCGATGGAACACTTCGCAATAATAAAGAAGTGACTTTTATCATATGGTTTTTGCAGGTAGCTAGAGAGAAGCTGCCTTAGACGCTGGTATCCTAGCTCGGTCCTATACCACACGATAATGAGAAGTAGAATGTCGCCTAAGTAATTTCTCGTCAAATATACATTTACCGATTTTTGCCTAACCATTCGTAATACCGACCAGGTACTGGGTGTCTCTAGCCTTGAAGGGTCTCCTTGAACCTCACGTGAAATGCAACTAGGTCAGAGTTTGACTTTTCACAACTGATGGTGACTTAAAATCCCTTATCAGGTACAGGATAGTAGGTACAATACATCAGGGCGCATTCACCAAAATTCCTCAGTATATTTCAGCTTTGCACAGTAATAAAGAGAAAGCGTGATTCTGCATGAATCGTGGAAGTATGTTCTTCCCATCTATCAGCCATATTGATAAGAAATGGTGGTTACTAAACGGAATCGGTTCTTCCGCCTTATTGCAGATTTAACAAGCGTTTCGTCGAAACTACTTCTCATCTGCCAAACACTGTTGTTGCTCCTTACTTCTTCGTTCAGATCGTTGGGTCTCCTTCGATAGACTACAAAGTGACATTTTCTGATCGATTTCTTGTTTTGAATAGTTAACAGCGTAGTTTCCGAAATGAATTATTTTTTAAACAGGAGGCGCGTTTATGTTCTGTGGTTAAATAATGAGAACCATTAGGGGCGAAGGATACCGATACCCTTAAGCATTTTAAAATATTCAGAACAACTTATTTATGCAAAATCAAGTGAAATTTATTTCAAGCTTGCTTTATTTGTATCAGTGATAATCGGCCGAAAATTGAAAGATGGCGATCCAATTTTGTCTAGTTGACAGTCTTATTATGCAAGGCCAGTAAAAAAATGACGGTTTGGGTTGCCCTACACCTTAATTTAATTATTCTCCGATTGAGAACCAAGAATATCGAGATCGGATATCTGAGTTTTTGAAGTCAAACTAGTCTGCAGAACGTGACCTGTTGAACAGATGACTCATGCTTTTAGCGGGAGGTCAGTTTGGTCGACTCGTCTGACAGGTGACAGAGTTTTGCATACCATCATCTGACACAGAAGGCTGTTTGCGGTGAAAGAAATCACTAGGCGCTTCACATGCTCCCTTTTTTCACTTTTTTTCTGTCAACCTGGAGAAATTCCCATTTTTAAGTGCCTTGGAGATTTTATCAGGCTTTTCAAACACCGCGATTACAGAAAAATGCATACGTCGGACATCCTTCTGGCCGTCAGGTAGACTGCAAGTGCCAGTCTGCTTGAGACATATCCCGATACTGTCACAAACGAGCACTGATAACGGCCTAAAGATTAACTAGAGCACACTGATAAAATCCGAGCTGACCAGTGGATTTTTGCACCGATCAGAAGTTCCGGGTTTTGCTTTTCGCAGGCAGGGACGCTTCAAATTTGGACAAGTCAAATTATTTTTATGAAGTAAAAAAACATTTTTATAAAATACTTAAAACAGTGGCCGGCATTTTGAAATAGGCACCGCGACCAAGATGGTAATAGAGTGATGTGCGACCGTCTCTGTCAATCAAAACCTTGGAACTTGGTCGAGGATTTTAGCCTTGTCCTTTTCTTTGGTTTTCGGAAGAGGTTTTTTTCGTGACTGGGAAGGTTCTGCTTTCTAACCTTAGTGCTAGAATCGTGAGTGCATGGGAGGAATCCCTTATCCCTTCAAAGCAGGCCTTAAAAATATGAACCTGATAATCTCTTGTCTGATGAATTGTATAAAATAACATTATATTCTGATGTAGCGCTTTGCTGGCACCTCTCATTCGAAAACTTTTCACCTAAATTAGTAACCCACTTGTGGTTTACTTCGTAGCTCACCCCTATATCGTGGTTATTTTTGTCTCAGTCACAAAAACCATTTAACGGTGGTTTTTCCCGTTTTATAGTGTCATGTTGACCAGCTATTCTGTCATTTTAAAGTTTGTCTAGTATAGCCAGGCTCGTCTCGGGCTCTGTCAAGACATCCTACTTCTTTTAGCAGTATTGTTAAAATTATATATTTAACCAATATGTGTCACTAAGAACCGATTTACATAAAGCTCGACAATCCCTTACTGCCGCCGCTACAGAAACCTTCGAATTTAAAATTTTGCCTTGTGACTCTTTCTTGATGACTTACCCTGCACCTTAAGAAAACGGTCAAATGTTTGCCAACTGCCATCTGGCAGTCAATTTCTTCACGATTATCACTAAACTACTGCCGTTCAGTTCCAAATCTTTCTTCAAAAATTCATGTTGCGCTACATGAAAGTCCAAGATAAATGTTTTTGGCGGTAAGCGCGCTAGATCAGCAAAATTGATCAGCATTCGATCTGGTATCCCGGTTTCACGCCCTCCTCGAGACCTAGATAACTGGCGTTCAAAGGCAATCTTTTAAAAATCCCTGCCTTATTGCCTATAAATGCTGACGTTCAGCAGGATCATTATAATTATCTGAAATAACTTTATTACAATTCATTTTGGAAATGCAGTGCTCGCGGAGCAGACAACGTCTGCCGTGGGAAGGAAACTAACCCTCGACCCCAAAACCTGCATCGAGCACTCGGCATACCGACCCAGCAAATACGCACTGACGACCGTGGAAACCATCGCTATTCCCCTTTTTACGGCTTCTGATGCTACTTGGACTAATATTACGCTGGAATTGCACGAAGCACCTTTTGTAAACAGGAGGCAGATGAATGAAGCTGACAGTCGAATGACTTCAGATAGGCTGCACTACCTAATAACAAAACAATTTTATCCACAGCAGGCTATAAGATTGGGTGGTAAAGACAGAATCCCGTTAAAGGCCACATTAATGTGTATCCACGCTTTCACTTGCTTCTGTGCAGCAGGCTACATTGGTCGAACAACGAGGCGTCTGGAAAAGAGAGTGCGTGAACAAATACCGGCCTGGTTAAGTAAAGGTGAAGATAGATTAATCTGGAATTCTATTCTCGCACAACTGTTGATGCAAATCATCCAGATGATACTAATGAAGCCTTTCAGGGTTTCTTCCGGATACCGGCTGACTTATCCAGGGGTCTACGTCAACGGGTGCTAGCGACATCCGAAGCAGTGACTATGTGGCTAGCGAATCAAGTGCTGTGTTTATTAAGTTGGTTTGGCAGATATAGTTAATTTAGTTGACCCAATTGTGGAAAAACTCGCGGCATTCGGCGGGATTCGAACCCGCATAAGAGAGTGGCCTTTTAGCCAAGCCAACGCTCTACCCACTTGGGCTACGAATGTCGCGCTTCACTCCGTGAGTTTAATCACACTTGGATCGATATTACCCACCCAACTTTGCCACTCACACGGAATCCACCAATGCAGGACAGCAAGTTGACTGCCCTAGCAGGATTTCCTAAGCAATCATCTAAAATCCACCAGAATGACTACATGGCTGACTTAATTATTAAGTTGGTTTTGCAGATTTAGTTAATTTAGTTGTGAAGTGCGACATTCGCAGCTCAAATGGGTAGAGCGTTGGCTTGGCTAAAAGGCCACTCTCATATGCGGGTGCAAATCCCGCCGAATGCTCCGATTTTTTCACAGTTGGGTCAACTAAATTAACTAAATCTGCCAAATTAACTTATTAACAAAGCACTCGATTCGCTAGCCACATAGCCACTGCTTTGGATGTCGCTAGCACCCGTTGACGTAGACCCCTGGATAAGTTAGCTTAGCAGCACAAGGAAAACTAATTAAGCGAAACGTTTAATGGATTACGAGCCTTGTGCCTGCACGTCCCTTTGTGTGACTTCTATGCGCTTAAATTAATTCGCTCTTCCGTCCGCTAACAGCTGTCATTCCAAACATACTGAAGTGAAGGCTATACGTAATCTTCAAGTCGAATCTACGGCTAATTGCCTTGTTATTTTCAATCACAACTGAAACAGTCAACTGTCGAATTCTAAGTGTCTAATTTACTTGAGTTTTACAGTAGATTGCATATCTGATGCAAGGTCGGAAATTGGAGGATTTAACGCACACTCTAGGTTGTTTATTTGGTTCATTGGGTTGTATTTGGTCGCAACATGTCGTTAACTTGAATTAAATTACGGTCAGATCAGAATGCTGGAAAAAAATAGAGGCGAAAATGGGCTAAATCCAGCGTTTGTTGATATCTCAGGAATTTCCTATGCTATTAAACGGTGCGGAAAAGAACTTGTTGTGTGTGCATGTTGCACTATAAAGGAACATTAATGAAGAGCAGACATTTTTTAATTATATCTGTTCACAAAACGGAAAAGTTTGTTTTGCATCCATGAAATTGAGGTTAGTGTAGTTAGAAGATAGCGCATTAAATTTGGAAATAGAAGAGTGAAATAAGTTTTAAAATTTATATTTTGCAAATCTGCCAAATTTCCTGCCATAAAATTGAGTAATAAACTTTTGAAGTTGTTCTTTACATTGCTCCATATTGAATTTATCTTTTATATTTGAGGGGTTACAGGCAAGGAATGCGTTTGACAACTTTATTAGTATATGGCAACCAAATTAATTGTACAATCGATATAAAGTTGTAGACACTTAACATAACAAAGATTTGACAGAGTTGTCACGGGACATTGCGAAACAGTTTTTTCGAAAATCGCCGTTGATAATATTGCCACTCTCCTTTGTATTTGTTATTGTAGAACTGAGTCTAGAAGTAACCAAATATGCTGAAAACTGTTCAGTTTTAGATTTAAGAAGTAGCTCTTTCATTTATAACAAAAGAGATATCACTAATTGTAAGGGAACTCAATTCACTGGCCAAAATGTCACATTCTGACCTTGACTTTATCATCAAAAAAATTAAAGTACGCAGACCTCAGACCCCAAAATATATAAGTGAAGCTTTTTTCAAGGGTTAACTTTTTTAGAATTTTTCTAACTCAATCTTGAGCATATTTATTCACGACTTTTGAAGCAGACATTCATTGTCCTTGGCAATGATTTCAAATGATTGGATGGTGTTGAATCTATGACACACAAAAACAGCTGCATTAGGAAAAATGTTTAAAAGGTGGTTATTTATGTAAAAGCTTTTAAGATATATCTTATTTTAAAGGTTTTGATAAGCACATAGAATATACTCATTATTAACGGTCAATTGACTAAAGCTAGTTAAAGTCTTATTAGAATTAGAATTTCCTGGAAGATCTGAACCTCTTCGAAATAGAAATATCGAAATAATTATTAAAAATATAGCAGAAGGCAATACCTCTTAGTGTACAAAAATGGCACGTTTACAATTGTTCCCGACAATTCTACCTAGTACGCCCGATTTCCACTTTTTCGGAAATTTCTACTTTGTTAAAAAAGCTGGTGTTTCTATAAATCTTTATATTCCTTCATAAATCATAATATGCCCTATTGTGAAGAACGATCATAACTTCACAGCTTGGGCTGCGTTTGAGTAAGCGGGAGTTACTTATAAAAATCGTAGGATTGCATGACTTTGGCATATACCCTAATGTATCCTGCTAAGTATGCCGTTGTCCGTTCAGTACCAAATGAATCAACGGGCGACAGGTGATTTCCTTGTGTCCTGGTGAAAAACGTGGATTTTCCCGGAAGAAATTTGAACTAGGTGAAGATCACGAGTTGAGCAGAATTTAATGATGTCATGAAATTTCGTGACCTCGCAATCAGCTGCAAACGATCGTTGCCTATAAACAAGAGAATTAACTGTCCAACTAAGTGTCAGTCTCGAAGGATGAAAAATGATACGTAAAGGGAGTAGAAGCAATAAGCCATAGATAAGGGCGCATGGTGAGAGGAAGAGGAGGGGGAGGTAATTGCCACAGCAAAGCAGTTCATGAAAGCCTGCAAGACATGGTTAAAATGGGGGGGGTAGGGGCAGGGGACAGGGTAGCAGTCAGTCCTAAGGGTGACGAGGAGGCGTAAGCGGGAACAAAGTTTATCGATCGTTACCACGGCTATGCGAGCTTGATCACATGGTCCAGCTGCTTACAAAGTTCTGGCTTTCTTCGGCGTATTGCAGCGGCCTCCGCAAAACGTAGGAGATGCCCGGTCGTCGCCCGAAGTACGACCTTAAATGCACTTGTTTGGTCGACTGTACGGCCAGTGTCCACTAGGCGCTCAGGGATTGAAATCTTGGGCATTTTATGTTCCGCCCCTGATCAACCACTTCAGCATGGGTTCAGCTGAACGCATCACCAACTTCCTTTGCGTGCGTCCGATGTATTTCTATCCACCACTACATTTGAACTCGTAAGCACAGTTTGAAGTGGCGTGCATAGGCAGAGGGTCCTTAGTCGGTCGAACTGGAATGGTCGTTGTTGTGCTAAAGTACAACAATTTAGCTGCAAGATAAGTTCTTTCACCCTTCGAGACTGACATATTTGAACAGTTAATTCACTTATTTATAGGCAACGACCTTTTGCAGCTGATTGAAAAGTCACGAAATTTCATGGCGTCCATAAATTCTGCTCAGCTCGTGATGTTCGCCTTGTTCGAAAAACATCTACTCATAAGAACCAATGAACTTGACTTCGTTTATTTTTATTTGTTTTAAAAAATTTCAGGCAGTACCCTTGATTGACCTATTAACGTACAATATTTCTGCATATTTACGTTCATAATAATGCTGCAGACATTTAAATATTTGTCGTTTAGGGATAGAGCTTAGTAAAAAAGAATCGCCTACGTTTACTGTGACTCAGTAAAAAACGTTGTGGATAAAAAAGTGGTTTACAAAGCCGACTGTGAGTATTCATGTTGTAAAGGCCAATATTATTTGAAAATTACGCGACCAGCTAGCAGAAATCCGGAGTTCCAAATCTCCAAACTGAAAATATAATTTATTGACCGCAGTACAACACGGACTGACATGGGCCAGATCAGGGCACGATATGCATTTTGGGATGCGCAACCGACTGTTTGACCGTCAATTCCAACGATGACAACCGCGCGTCCACAGCGTGATGGTGCTGTGGGATATGAAACAGACTATCCAGAAACCTAAGATAGGAGTATCCCAACTGTTATGAATTAACTTTGCGAAAATTCCCATTGAAAATTTCAGACGATAAACTGGTGAACACACGTTTGTTTTCGATAAATTCTCGTCAGGCCTTTATATTTATGTGGTAATGAAATGAATTCGTAAATAAGAACAAAGTCTTTTGTGGATAAAAGCCCGTGCTTGTTCAATATCTTATTTTTAAGTTGTGTAAAGTTAATTCAAAGCATATTTAACCGAGGAAAACATAAAGGCAGTTTAATGTCACTACAGTGTATGGACGGTGACTTAGGTGTGAATTAATTGTAAGCGATAGTAAACTTGTATTACATCTACTGACTCTCTCGTCCTTCACCCGCCTATGTGTGTTTTAGTAAGTTAGAGTCGGGCGCATTTGGCTGGTATGGCCGGATCCGCTGCCACGCCTAACTCAGGACTCACAGAGTGAAGTTTCCATAAAGGCTGCCGGTGGCCGGTTCTTGAGCTTGCACCTACGTGTGCCACCAACACCTTCTCATGTGCAGGATTTGTTATGGGTGCGCAGCCCGAATAGCGTTTACCGTGCCTTGAACTAGCGCCCGTGTGCTGCCAGCGCATCTACCACCCGACCTGGTTAAGGGGGCAAAAGCATGCGCAACCATAGCAAATGCCACACGCAAGAGTGTGGTGGTACGCATAGGCCCAGACTCATGCAGCCTATGTCCGATCATGCCCCCGGTCTTCTTGACTTTCTCTGGTGCACAGGGTGACCCTCACCAGCAACTACGCTCGATTCTGTGACAAAAGCCGCCTGTATGAGTGCTTGTGCCAACAAGATCTATTTAAAGAATCTGTCCTGCGTCTAGATGGCTGAGTAGGGTTCGCATCCATCCTGAAAGTCGCGAAAGTTTGCAAGTTTTTAAATCCACGTTGCACTTAACGGTCGCCCTGCATTTCTTTATTGAAAGAGCTGTTTCGTAAAAATGGTTTTGCTTGGAATTCCTCACATTGTTGCGAGTACTAGCTGCACAATCACATCATACTTCGCTGCGCTTTGTTACATGTATCTGGTTCGCAATGAGGGTGCAAATGACTGGACCCACACTTCGATGATGTTACTACAGATTTGGCGAGTTGAAATCAGATATTTATATCATGTAATTCGCATGTTGTTATTTAGATAGTATGTAAAAAGTATGGCCAAATTACTGTGTAAATAATAAACCTGTTGATTAAAGTATGTCCATTGTTGTCTGCACTTTTGAGAATTTTTCCCTTTGGATTACCGGGAAGAGATGCTGAGATGGTGGCTTAGGAAAAAGGTTTGAATTTACGAGGGTGATAAGAAACTTATAATCATAATAATTGGCAGCTAACGTACTGCAAGCTCTTTAAACTGGCTAACTTTGTGGCTGAAACATCTCCAGGGAAATTACCAATCTGAATGAGTGTAGATTTAGGCGTGAGTGGAAGTTCTGAGTGGGACTTTTTAACCGATTTATACTTTGTGTTTCAAGGCAGCCCGCAGTTTAACTGAAATGGTCATCGCTTTTCAATGAAAATGATTGCATAGTTCTTTGAGGGACTGCAAATTCATGACTGGCTACCACAGTGAGTGCATTTTAGTATACGCGTAGTTTTCTGTAGCGAAACTCTGCGGTAAGATCTTTTACTACTTTTTTACAAATGGGTGTTTCTAACTTTCTTCAAGCACGTTGTCATTTCTACCTTCGAAAATCTTATACTGGCAGCAGAACTTTTTCTGCTGCTAGTTTCACCAAGTTCGGAAGAAATTCATTGCTTCCCGCAACTACTGTATGAGCCTTTCATTTCTGAATAATCTGTAGGCCTTACTCACTTCTACTATAGCAACTATACGTGCCTTAAGTTCAATTGAACAAACATACTTGGATTGGGAAGAAGACTTGTCGAGCACCGGATCACCGGATTGGACAAGGTCGAATCTTACAATAAAGATCTTTTGAAAGTAGACGTTCCATGGGGTTGACAGTCGAAGATAGTCTTCGAATTTGTTAAATTCGAGCTGTTTTTTAAAATTCCAAACATTTAAATTCTGTTTTTTTACATTTTCTGGCTTTTTATGCCACAGTTCCAAGCGTACGAAAAGCAAACATGGTCTCATAAGGTGCAAACTAGATTCTGGTAACCAACCAAGTCCATTTATCTACAGACATTTCTTAACTTATGAACAATTTGTGTGTAGAGTGGTCCTTCATAAATCTAAATGCTCGTATGTTGTTATTCAACATCATTTTACAAGGCATTATATGGTTTGCAAACGGACATGAATAGGCAAGCATGATAATAACGCAATACACATCTTTTCTTATCCTAAAAATTAGCGAAGCCTTACGAACTTAAACTGCACTTGCCGTCCTGTTCGTTAGAATATGTGGAAGTTTTGAAAAGAGCAGAATCTTTAACGGGAGAGTGTGTGGCTAAGCAAAATAGTTAAAACGATCGAGATCGGAC
The DNA here is from genome assembly GCA_036362985.1 of Ligula intestinalis. Taxonomy (NCBI): domain Eukaryota; kingdom Metazoa; phylum Platyhelminthes; class Cestoda; order Diphyllobothriidea; family Diphyllobothriidae; genus Ligula; species Ligula intestinalis. Next base: position 40,276,584 of record JAYGXS010000003.1, read on the forward strand.
AGGAACTGTCAAAGCCAGGAGACCCGTCCCCATGTGTGGAGACTCAGCTTATTTGAAAATCATATCTTTTTTTAGGTCAATCAGTTCTCTGTGTATACGCGCGAAAGTCTTTAATTTTTTCAAACAAAGTATCGGCAAAGCGATGACAATATTCACCTGTAAACACTGCCCGTAAAGACTAGAGGGACTGGAATGGCTACTTTCGGCTCGGTAACAGTCACCAGATAGTGTGCAGTCACCAGTCCAGATAGTGTACCACTGAGGCTCGAACCCGCAACCTGCTGATCAGAAGAAAACATTGCAGATTGGAAGGTGGTGCTCCTTTTAGGTTTGAATCCTCTCTTAAGAGCCTCCGCAGGCAGGATTGGGATAGGTAAGCATTGTTGCTTGCACACTTGCTAGCAGTTTTGAATGGGCGTACACTCGGAAATGGGTCACTGCAGGTGTTCTCTTCGCAGACCGAAATTCGGATGAAAAAAGTACGCTGAACGGAGGAAGAATAGTTAACTATACTTAATGAGATAGATACCAATGGAAGCGTTGTAAACAGCGTGGGTGGCTGTGGCTGACATAAGTGTTGATGGGGGAAAGCTGGAGAAAGCCGTTAGTTAGGTTGTACGTCTACGGCAAACCGGTATGTCGTATCAGTATTGCTTGTGCTGAGTAGAGATACCATTTGTAATAGGAGTAGCATTCGATGTCGTGAAGGAGGGCTGGGTATCGATACTCATTGTGGGACTGCTCAGCCGGAATAAGGAAGGAACCATGCCGTAGGCTTGATGGGCTGAGAGTGGTTGCTGAGCTTCATATCGCTTCACGATAGGATGTCGCTGACTTAATTCGCCTTATCATGGTCATATCAGATGACCCAAGAAAATTCAGTCGAAGTGCTGAGAAAGCTTGGCCACATCTAGTATTTGTCAGTTCAGCTTACGCCGCGGAGACCAATATCACAGTGGGTTAAATTTATAGGTTTAACCCTTGCCGCTACGATTTTAAGGCCCGGTTCCATGTGGGGGGAAAGAGGAATTGGAACGCCGGGGAGAAGGAATAATATCTTCTGTACAGGCTTAGTAGAGCATAGGTAGATGAAAGTTAAAAGTTTGACGAACGTGCGTCTGTCCGTGAGGTCGGACATCTCTGGTGTATGAGTGGGGCAGTCTTCATAGTGAGGTCCTGTGCGATTCAGCCTTGAAGGTGATTGGCCAGATCGGATTGGCGTAGGCAGACATTGCTGCTTGCTATCAGCCGCGAATGCGCGTGCACTGAAGGCACTGCAGTCGCATGGGGAGTAGAACCCCAACTGACAGATAAATGAGCTGATGCCGTATTGTCAACTGGCTAGTTATGGTCTCCGTTGCAGAATCGGTGACTTAGCGTGTACGTATTGATTGTTTTAATCTCAATTTGAGCTTGTGAGGGCTTAAACTGTAATAAGACGCTTTTAGAGACAATTCCTGTGAGCGTTGTTATGATTTCGAAATGTAATATCGTCCCATTTTTAATGCTTACAAAATGACGGCTTACATCGTGAAATGTTTGCTTTCGGGTGGAAATGGAAATTGTAATGTCATCGGGGTCCTTGACAACTTTCTTTTTATCTCGTTTCGTCGAAAAATCATACGCTCTCGAGTCCTGTAGACAGCTCTCGCAGGAGAAGCAATTGATGCTTCCTCTTTGCAAAAAGCATTTCGGATCGAACAGTAGGCGATATTTTTCTCGGATTTTGAGAGAAGTCTCCTGCTGCACTGCACAAATAAATAAATGTGAATAGGGTAAATTAAGTGTTTAGTAGTAGTAGTAGTAGTAGTAGTAGTAGTATTAGTAGTAGCAGTAGTAGTAGTAGTGTTTAGTAGTAGGCAATGCAATCATAAGCAAAGGAATTTGTTATTTTTAGTTTTCCCTCCACCGTCATCCTTTTACTCGGTGTGGCCCGCGCTTTATGTACATTCATTTATCTGGTGCAGTGCGCTAGATTTGCCGCCAGAGAACTAGCAGTTAATGTGTAAAGTTAGAAGACAGGCACATGCGGCAGAACGTGCTTGATGACCAGCTTCGATTGCTTGTGTTTCGCCATCGCAAGAGAGAACACCTCTGTGGCGCTGTCCTTAGTTGAGCGTAAGTTTGTGTGCGTGTGTAGATCGAAGCGTGCGTGCTGCTGTCTGATTGGCTCACACGGCAGTTGGCAGATGTACCTTTAGAGGCTCCATCGGCGCGCGCGAACGCGCTTTCACACAGAATATTGTCCGTCGAGCGCATCGTCGGTGGGCCTTAACGCCACTGTACTTCCGTGTACCAGCCTAGAAGAAGAGCGCTACCGAGCCTCTCTGATTGCGACAGCCACATTTTCAACAAAAGAGAAAAAGCACAAGCAAAAGACTTCTCGTAGAGCGGTTTCTAGTAGGATCTTTTCCTTGTTTTCTGCGTTGCCGGAAATAGTCATAAGGCCTAATCTGCTGACCTTGGCGCAACCACGAATACAAAGTTCACTCAATATAACTTCCAACAGAGTATTTTGCATTGTTCTCTAGGAAGCAAGAGTGCATAAAACTGTGGTTTAAAAACTTTTTTGGATAGAGGAACGCCAATGTGGATATTTTTATTAACTTTATAAGCAGCAGAAAACCCAGGCGACTGGTGAGCATCTTCTCTTCCAGCTGTTGTGCCTCCTGTGCAAGTAGTAATGTGGAAAGTTCTGTTCTTGGATATCCTAGCCAAGATTGACAGGCGTAGCCTATGAGGATTCTGTCACAATAGCATGGTGCAACACGTATAACATGTAGACAGTTGCAATTTTTCAGAGCGTTTTTATAACCTACGTGCAATAATGTATTGTAGAGGGCATCCGATTGAGGATGTTGTTTTTAGGGCTGGTTGTGGGTAGTCACAACGTGGTAATACGACCGCTCTAAAAATATGACAAAGTCTGATTAACTTTTTAAAGCTAAACATGATATTGGCGGTCACTATTTGGCTTAGGATGCAAGCTCTGCGGTCAGATTGCCTGTTTGCTAAATAAAAAGGTTCGCTGGCTTAGCCACGTAAGTTCTTTTTTTATATTGCACTAATGGCTACGTCACTTGTCTGTGCAGACAAGATCAAGGACGTCATCAGGTCAATGAATTGGCCCTGCTGACTAATAATTCAGAATGTATAGAGCAAGTTGCATTAGGAGGGGGCTAGATCAAGTTCCATCGACCGTTAAATAGACGACAGATCCTTAAAATCCTCAATTATGTTTGTTGTTCATCACTGTAGTTACTTAACGGGATCAGTATCAGTTTCGTTCGGGATATCTTGCTTGACGTTCCACATTCCAACTGGAGTCCAGTGAATGCACGATAGATCTGCGCAAAGAGCTCACGGGGAAAAATAATTAAAGAAGGTTTAATCCAACAGACGATTCTACTCGGTTTCTGAAACAACTTTTATAGTGTCATGTTGGTATAGAGTCTACAGTTATCCAAAGAATAAGATCCTTGTGCTCTTTAACAGCCAACTGATAGGAAACTCATAAGTAGAAGATGCGATCGCTGGGACAAGAAGTTTATTTGCCTGGCGCTTCGGATGCTGTCGAAAACTCTTCGTCGGGAGTAACCGTAGAAAGTGGTGGTGATAGATGCTGGTGGTATTTCTAGTTTGTACTGGCCACGCGACCGCATGCGCACTATAATTATCAGCTCCCCTAACCACCACTGGCTTGCCAGTCCGCTTCCGAGTCATTCATTGCTGCAATCTCGTCATCCGTGTTGGATGCGGGCTTGGTAATTACGTGACAAGTATGTTCGCTGTCGTCGTTTACTGCACGTATCCCCTTATTCTAAGGTTACCGCTGCCGAAGGAGTTCTCGACAGAATCCGAAGCGTCAGGCAAATAAATTTCTTGTTCCAGCGATCACATCTTCTACTTCTAAACTGCTTCCTGGAATTGCTTATTCGCTTTTGATAGGAAACTGTTATGTCGAAAATTATCTCCGGTCTAGTTTCAAATGTATGACTGCAATTTTGGGTACGTTAAAGGTTAGAAACCACGTAGTTTACCCGGCAGTCAGTCTTCAAATCAGGTCTTGCAATTTCTTTGCGCAGTCAGAATTCTTTACTGCGTTCCATATTTTTCCGCTATCAGCCCACAGGACGGCCTCGGGTTTAAGCTTCTCGGTGCAGCTGTTGATTTAGATTACAAAGAGTAGATTAGAAGATAAAGCGGCCCCAGAAGTTGTATCACTAACAACAAATCTTTGCAGTCTGGGTAGCGAGAGGTTTGCATCCAATTAAAAGCATTTTTTTGGATTCTGCGCCCACACGTCTTTTGCAAGAAATATCCGGGAAGGACGCCATGGAATGTCCTCCTTATATTAGCGAAGATCCTGTCTTTTAATTGACCTCAGTCTATGACGTTCGGCCTACTTTGTTGTTAAAGGAAAATTTTCAGGTGAGACAAGTGACCGTGGAGAAATCCATACCGATTCTTGTTGTATATGCACCATTGTCTTATGTACATTATAACATGCTTCTAAATAAGAAGTAAGATGCATTTACACACGATACAAGCCAACGTCTTGAATGAAAGTTATCCGAATTGAGCTTTGACGTGCTTTTGGTATGTTCCGGATTTAACGCAAATTGTCAGTTTCCACGATTTGGCCTTCTTTTGCATACTTCTCGAATATGAATGACGCTGGTTTACTGGGCAGATTGCCAAGTTCTTACAGCAGAAATTTCGTATGTTTCTTCCGTCTTCCAACATTTTTCCTGTATCCTATATTTTGATCCTTTGATTGCTTCGTAATCCAGCTTAAAAGCACTATTCTGTATGAATTTAGAATTTGTAAATGTTTATTACCGGAATTTTGTTTTTAAGTTAATGATGAGTTTTCAGGAAAGTAATGAGCTTTTTTATATGGAAAGCCATGTACAAAATAAATGTGCAGATACGGACCTGGTACCTTCGCTGATGATGGATTAAACCATGAACCCAAAACTTCCGCCGAATAAAGTTCTTGTTCCGGCATTCACATCCACTTCTCAACCCTCTCTACTGAAATCCAATTCCCTATCTTCCTATTCGGCACCGGGTCTGAAGCTCGTGATGGTCTTTCATCTGCCCCGAAAAATTACCTATACTGATGTGCAGGTATCGCAGGGGGTAAGTTAAGTTAAGCCCTAGCATCTGCGATCTTCAGGCCCGGTTCCTTAGGAATAAGAAAGGCACGCAAAATCAGAGAGGTAGGAACAGTTTATTTTGTACAGAAGAGGTGGATACTACATTGGATGAAGTTGACTGTGAAGGGGTTCCGGTCTAAAATGTCAGCGTGAGGATCTTCAAAAGGCCTAGAGCGATCTTTGTGTGAATCGGCGTTGAAAGGTGATTGGCCAGACAGATGCATGCGTAATTCCTCGCAGCCGGCTGGAGTTGGGCATTGGCGTCACCTGTGATTGACTCTCTCAAAGGACATTGTCAGTGCAGGTGCACTTGTTAGCAGCGTGGGCCATCGCGTGGAGTGAGTCACTACACAGGTACCGACTAAGAGGCCAGATGAAGAAGACGAAGAAGATGAAGAAGAAGAAGAATGCTATATTGAGGATTTTACAAACCTGCATTTTCAGCAAAAATGGCTCCATTCACGGAGAGCAGACTGTAAAGTATATAAAGGGTCATTTTCAAAGGACCAAGGCAAAAGGTCATGTAATGCTCACAAGTCAAGCTCTTCACGACATTCACATTAACTATGGAGACAGATCGGCTTTTAACTTCTCCATTTCCGCTTCTTCACACGCTTTTTTCGTAGTGTTGACATCCTACGGAGAATTGTCGATGTTGGTGTTGTTGCTGAATTGTATATGTGACAGATTGGCCGCATTTGACAAATGGTGGGATGGTGATATGTTGTAGATAAAATAACTTGTTTTCGTGCATTTAAAAAGGTAGCAGTGTACTGTAGATATGACCCCATGATCACAAATGCAGACAAACAAAGCAGAAGATTACAGAGGATGGTATATGATAATAAATTCCCACGTGAATGGAGAGCAAAATAACTGGGTGGCTGAAATTCGAAAGCCGCACCGTAGTCCATGCTTCAGTCATTCTGTACTGCTGTATGACGCAACTGTACGGGACGTAGCTTACCAGTGGGTCCGCCAGCGTCCATTGTATGCCCTTCCGATTTATATTTAGTTTTAAAAGTTGAGAATTTTAATTTTATGAGAAAGTAATACGCGATCTTAGTGCAAATGCGTCTGACAATCCTTTTCGGTTCCAGTCCCAGGTTTTATTTTAGGTTGTTCGGAAAATGCTGACCTATTGCCGGACTCCCTTTTAACAATTGAAATGCCCTTTTTGACAAATATACATTCTTGTTAATTAAACGTATCGCAGGGGGTTAAGTGAGTTAAACACAGGCAAATGCGATCTTCAGACCATGGTTACTTAGCAGAGGAAACGTCGGTAAAATCCAGAGTAGAAGTAATAGTTTATTGTGTACACAAAGGAAAGGAAAATAAATGGACGAGTATGTTACTTGGAGGGCTTACGACCAGCAGGAGAGCCAGCGGCGGTCCAAGTGCCAGTGTGAGAGCAGTCAGGCCAGTAGAAAGAGAGCGCGTTCCTTGGCTAGGTCGGTCTGTGGTTAGTTGGACAGCGTGTGGTTGGACATCGAAGTGTGTGGTTCACGTCACGCGCGCCACTAAGTCTGCCGGCCACCATGACCTTGAGGTCTAGATGGATTGAGGTCACGACAAGGAGGGCCAGGCATCAGGCACGCAACAACTTACTACAAGTACACCTCCCCGAGACCGTAGCAAAGATACGGAAAAAATCTGAGCGGAGGAAGAAAAGTTAAGTGAGGGAGATACGCACCAAGGCAAGATTCCAGAACAGTGAAGGCGGTTATGGCTGGAATGAGCCAGGATGCAGGGGCGGCTGAAGAAAGCCGCTGTTCCGGTAAAACGTCAACAGCGAATCAGTATGCCATATCAGTATGGGTTGAACCAAAAAGGGTACCATTGGCGGTGGAAGTAGTACCACCTGTTAAGGAAAAAATCTGGGGGTGTTAATACTCGGGAAGGGACATTTCTGTTGGATTGGGAAGTAAACATGGCCTGGGCTGAATGGGCTATCGGCAGTAAGTCGCGAATGCAGATCACCAAATACGTAGGGACAGGTCCGTAAATCGCCAAATATGCAGGGAAAATAACCGATTGCGCTGGGACAGGTCGGTAAGTCAACAACTACGCAGGGACGGCAGGCCACATCAGAAGTTGAGTGTTCATATCACGTCAGAGTTAAGTGAGTTAAACCCACGCAACCGCGATATTCAGACCATGGTTAATACAGAGAGGAAATGTTGGTAAAGGCCAGAGTAGAAGGAATAGTTTGTTGTGTACACAAAGGAAAGGAGAATAGATGGAAAGAGATTTTACTTGGAGAGCTTACGACCAGCAGGAGAGCCAGCCGCGGTCCAAGTGCCAGTTTGAGAGTAGTCAGGGCAGTAGACAGAGGGAGAGAGCGTTCCTTGGCTAGGTTGGCCTGTGGTTGGTTGGACAGCGTGTGGGTGGACATCGAAGTGGGTGGTCCACGTCACGCGCGCCAGTTAGTCTGGCGGCCACCACGACCTTGAGGTCTAGGTGGATTGAGGTCACGAAAGGCAGGCCTGGCATTGGGCAGGCAAGGACCCACTACCAGCGTCCCACATGAGCTTAATGGAAAGCAGAGACTTCGCAATTTTGAAGTACTTAGCGACGATACTTATCTTAGCCTGTGGCGGTTCTGTAGCCTACTTCGTCCAAACGCGAGACGCCATAGGCGTAGTCTTGCGGGGAAAATCTTGGCCGCTCAGTCGCTCGACCCAGCGCGATGGCCGATGCCCGCATGTGAGGCGTAACCTTTGCCCTCGGACGGCTGGTGTGCACGCACGCACCTCGAATTGATCGGGAAAATCAGCAGCCTGAAGCTGGCTCAAAGAATGCCTTCTCTGGGCCCTTTAACTATTCCCGCTCTTCGAACCACACCGCTAGAGCGGAAGGATGTGCTCTTCATAGTCAAACTTCCTCTTGCTTAGTCTCCGTTCCTCTGTTTACATAATATACTATTCTGGCCTCCACAGACTTCTTCTCTCCTAAGGAACTATGGTCTGACGATGGCAGTTGCTAGGGTTTCACTTACTTAACTCCCTGCGATAAGCCTTCAAGAAGTCAAGTTTGGCGAAGGTACGTTTTTGATCATTCATAATCAGGCAATAACAATGATATAAGGGAGGGTAAAGGGATAAAAGTTGAGGCATCCAATCAAACAGTGACCTAGCGATGGGATCACCCCTCAGACCTCTACTAGCTAGCAAGTGGATCATTTATGATATGTGATCAGGATCGAGAAGAAGCACCCAAACACTTACCGAAAGCAAGGTTTAATCATCAGAAGAGTATGTTGAAAGTCTTATGGTTTGTCATTGGTGTTGTACATTGCAGCCTTCTCGAGACTAATAAGATCATCAAAGTTGAGGTTTACTTCAGGTACCTCGAAGCCAGACATGTCCGCTTGAGAAAAAAAGGAGGCCTGTAGTGGAACGTCGCCTGTCCGATGTCTGGCTTTCCCGTCGTGGCCTCAATCTGTCTGGAGCTCAAGGTCGTTGCGGTTGCCAGACTTACTAGCGCGCGTGACGTGGGCCACCCAACACGCCGTCCAACCAAACACAGGCCGACCTAGCCAATTAATGCGCTCTCTCTGTGTCGACTGTCCTGAGTGCTACTAAAACGGCACGTGGGACTCGGTCAATCTCCGGAGCTGTTGTCTCTCCCAAGCCAGACTTCTTCCATCTGTTCTCCTTTCCCTTGTGTACACAATATACTCTTCCCTCTACTCTGGCCTTTACGAACTTTGCTCCTGCATTAAGTAACCGTGGCCTGAAGATCGCAGTTGCTGGGTTTAACTCACTAAACCCCCTGCGATAGGCCTACACTAATGAATCGTCGTGGCCCAATTCTCAACGCACGTTTACATGTTGCCACAATGACACTGTAGAATCTCAATGCCTTGGGATAGGAGACTTTACTACACCTTTCCTTAACCCACTGACTTTAATTTTTTCAAGCATCTAGACACTGTTGCTGCAAAAATACCTTCAAGGAGAAAACTGAAGTGGAAGCTGGATTTAAAAACTCCGTAGCATCAAAGCCCGAGAATTTTTATCGACGTGGCATAAATGAGTTTGCACATCGAGAGCGGAGGTCAATAGATGTTCATGGATCATACGCTGACTAATTTGAACCTGTGTAGCGTTATATTTTTTCAAGGATAGATATTTGCTTCTGAAATTGGCCAGTATTCGCCGAACAGTCTAGTCTCAATATTCAAGCTTAGGACCACCAACTTCAATTGAGTAGCCCTGTACCATTGAAGAACTGTCAGCAGGCGAGCAGTAACATGCAAAGCTTAAATGGTCCACTACACTGATGGCATAGGCAATAGTCAAAAGTCCATACACATGTTTCTCCAATCTTATGCTGATGCATGATCAGCTGCAACGGAACCGACTTACTAGTGTTTCTCTTTTTAAATCGTATACGTTCTTTCTACACTTCTATTCAGTTATCCTCGCGAAGCGTTGAAAGTGAACCACTATGTTTCTCCGGTAAGATTTCTGTGCGTCAATAAAACACGCTTTGATGAAGAATAATAACAAATAATCTGACTGCAAATTATGCATAGGGCCAAAAAAGTTTTTACAGAGAATCGACTTATCACTCCCTGAATGAGGTGCCTGTCAGTAATTTATAAGCAAACCTTTATCACTAGTACAACACAATGTTTTTAGTTATTTTTTCTTATTCGTGTTCTTAAAAGTCATCGCGATCGACGAGGACACGCCGAGGAAGTGGGCAGTTGAATTTACTACCCAACCAGATTTTGATGATAACTTCTATAAAGATGAATACAAGGTGGCGAAAAATTAGTCAGGTCATAGCGTAACGCCTATTCACGAGCATCCCAAAAACCACCATTCAGGCAGTTTAGTCAATAACAGCATCCGATGAATGCTGGTGGTTAATAATAAGTATGTTAGCGTGGTTCTCCCTGATCTCGTTGCGAGATATGCTCGTCCTGATGTGCCTTGGGATTCTGTTGCCAACCCCGACAGCAGCCACACAGTGGCTAGTAGTGTAGCCATATGAACTTTGCTGACAAAGACAAGGGGAACTGGAATGACCAGTTCCGACTTATGAACCGCCATCAGCCAGTCATGCCCGACCTCATTTGTTGCAGTTGCTGAAGGTCGAACCCGCAACTCGTTTATTAGACGTCCAATGTCCTAACTTTTGCCTCCTTTACATTTGTAAGTAAGTCTACATTATAAATGTTTCTAAGTTCACACTTTCAAGAAACAGTTTTGAGAAGTGACTGGTTGGTGAGTCACTTTCATGCGTAGTCCTTAACTTTAAGTTTCCTGTTTAGCTGGATAAAATTAATAGTTCTTCGTTATTCTCAGCAGAAATGCCTAATCCTGCGTGGATTGTAGTCGTTCAAAAGATCTGCCCTGTGTGTGTGCAGCTGGAGGCTACTTTCCTAAATTTGACTTTTGTTGGAGTGCGTAACACCCTACTTATTTCATTATCCAGAGAAAGTTCTGATAGGCCAACTTAGCAACTTAAAGATCAACTAACCGACACCAACCGCACCATTTCAAGGCCTCAAATACTTGCAGTGAGTGACTTAAGTCACAAATGGAGTGGGTTTCTCAACCAAAACTGCAAAAAATAAATGCCACACCAGCACAAGTAAATGGTGCAAAAATGTCGCAATAGCTTGTGCTCCCAACGTGCAACAACAAGTAGCTGCAAGTAGAATGAAGAAACGTCTCACGTGCCTGCACTTACCAGTGGCTTTACTGATCATCACGCGACCTAGAACTCTCCGAACATCTGTCGTGCAAGCTAAGCTTAGGCGTGTGGGCGTGCCCTTTGACGAAGAGAATGTCTGAGACTGATGGGCAGAACGCGTTTTCCTGACTTCCAAGCCATATCGACGATCTTTAGATGAAATATCTACTGGCTATTATATCCTAGTCAAAACTGAATAAAATGTAAACTGCATCTACGAGAGACTTGAATGAGATAATCAGCCGAAGGGGCTTAAATGCCCTTTGTTCGCAAAAAGCGCTGAAGGTGATTGCTGAAATTTATTTTCTAATTTGCGACAGAGTGCTCAAGGGGCGTTAAGCGTATGCAGCGGGACAGATTGGATGCTCTTTCACAATATCAACTTACCTGAGTGCATCAGTAATATGAAATGACTGATATAAAGGTTGACACATTTCGCAACTCTGTTTTCTGCTTAAAAAGGTGTATGTTCATAGATTGAGAAGAAGCAGGTTCGATCACTGGAATCGGAGTTTTATTTTTCTGAGCTTTCGAACTCTTGCGGGAGTCCATCGTCAGAGATAAAACCGTCAACGAAAGCAGGCAACATATATAGGGGGAAGGGGGGCCAAGTAACCGTCAACGAAACAGTCAAAATTAACAGGGGTAGGGAAGGTGGGGTTAATTAGCTGTCAAAGAAAGCAAGCAAAATGTTTACAGGGAAAGGGGCCAATCAACCATTAAAGAAAGCAACCAACATGTAAAGGGGAGGGGGTAATTAACTGTTAACGAGGGAAAGCAAAATGTGTAGGGGGAGGGATCAATTAACCGTATGGTGTATGTTCGACCATCGATTTCGATTAGGTCCACCAAGTGCACCAACAGGTTGGTGCAGAAGATTACAGTCTCAGGCTTTAGTTTAAAGTGATAGAGTACGAAGTTAGCGCTTCCACACTCTTCACCTTCTCCCGGATTCTCGAAGACTAAACGGGGTCTGGCGTGGGCTGCTGTATCAAGTGCAAGCCGATGCACCTTTTAACTTAACCTTTCGTGACAGTAGTCTTTACGCGGGTACTACTGCACTGTCTACCCTCACTCACCTATGGCAGGTGTCTAGCCAGACTTAAGGAAGCCAGGACTGGTACTGCTACGATCAATACTGCTACTTCTAATACTACTTACTAGGGTGTAGCTAAGTGATAATATTTCCTGGTACTCTTACTGACTGTTTAGTTAGTCAGAAAAGGCGCTGATTATAGTTCGCACTGGGCTCATATCTCTTCAATCTCGTCAAGAAGTGTAGTACTACTGGTGCTGGCACTGACGCCTCCATTTATCAGAGGTGACGCTGAGTAAACCAACGCTAGGGCTCATATTCCCTTGGTTTCAACAAGGAGTGTGAGTCTGGTTTTAAAGTATTTCGAGTAAGTACATGCTTGGGGTCTAGTGCACAGCAGTGCTTGCCGTGGCTTCCGCACTCTCCACTATCCATCGGGCTGTGTAATTTTCTACGAAGTACGGACAACCATACTGCTGCTATAGGTACGTGCCTATGCTAAACGTGCTAAATTCTAGTAATCGTGCTTACTATGGCCAGTAGATAGTATGCTTTAAATACTGCCTGTGTGTGCTTTTTAAAAATTCGCACCCAGTTTGCACTCCCAATCTGTGTGAGGTAATAGTGATAAGCATTTGGATAATAGTAGAACGTTTGTATCTGGCAGATAATATTTTGACCACCGATTTTGATGATGTCTACCACATGCCTCTTCTTGTAGTCACTGAGTGTCCCTTTCGACAGAAAACGCAAGCTCCAGGCACCGTCTGTCCGTATAGTTAGTTCAGTGGCTACCATGTCTAAGGTACTGCCATTTACCGTCTTCAGTTTTGCTATGTAGGCCCGCACGGGATGTCGGGATAGTTCGCGCTAGGCATAATTGCCTAGCGCAAACGCGTGACGCCCTACTCTACTCTGACTGGCTACCTTTCAGCCAATGACGTTTAAGCCCCACCATAAATCCCCTTGCTTAACATGACTCACAGAAAAACTCCTTACATGTCCTACAGCACACCTCCTGCTGACGGACACCCTTCTGTTTTGCCTATACAACCTTCTGCCTACAAACTGTCTTCTATTTTGAATACATAACATTGGCGACCCAAGTGCAGCGAACGTGGTTTCTTTATTACCTACACCGTCCCCTTTCTGGCCGAAAGGCGTTCCGAAACCCTCAAATGACTCGTGGTTACAATGGAAAAAGACATTTGAGGATTATATTCAACTTATTCCAATGCTGTCTCCGACTATTAAACTAGACGTTACCTCGACGTTTAAACTCCTCCGTACACATCTCGGAGAGCTGGGACAGCGTTACTTTGACGCACTTAAATAACAAGAGTCTTCTGATCTTCCAACAGCATTCTCTAAGCTCGAAACAATGTGGGACGGAAAGGACAACATCTTCTTGAGCCGATATTGGTTTTGTCAAATGTGTCAGGAATGTGGCCAACGCATTGGCGATTTCATTACAAACCTTACACTTGCCGTACAGGACTGCAGATACACCGAGATTGCGGCATCCAAGTTCGAGCAGACGATGCTGGTGCAGCAGTTGCTTGTGGGTTTGAGGGATGAAAAGGCCCGGGAGAAGTTGTTATCTGTGAAGGACGATTTACCATGGGAGAAAGCCTGTGATATCATCCGTCATCAAGAAGACGTACAGCAAAACCTGCAGCAGCTGCATCAACCAAATACGGGAGTAAAAGCCTCCTTGGAACCTGATTTAGCGATCTCCCTAGTCAACACGGCCGGGTTTTCATCTAAACAGGAACCACCAACGCCTTCAAAGCAACTACCATCCTGCTACGGGTGTGGTCAGCACCATATCCGTTGGTCTGACTGTAAGCACCAAAAGACGGTTTGTCGATTTTGCAAGAACATGGGCCATACAGAACAAGTCTGGTTTTCCAAAAAACGGACGAACACAAAAATGCACGCCACCTACTCTAACTCAGCTGAGGATGACGAAGCGATACTTCAAGTGTCTTCAGCAGACAAACCGCTCCAGTCACCCTACACCATCCAGTGCAGTTTGAAATCGATACTGGTTCAGCCGTTACGGTCATCAATGAAGCCTCTCTTAGGAAAATTCCCCATCTCCTTCCAGCTCACTCCACTTTTCGTAGTTACGCGGGGCAGGGCGTAGCCATTCGAGGGGTCTTTACGGCAGAAGTTGAACATGATGGCGAACTCCATTACTTGCCGGTTCACGTTGTCAGAAGAAGCCAACAACCAAATCTCCTCGGACGGAACTGGATAAAATGTGTGCCTTCTGCGCTATCCTACGTACATCAAATTGGGGTTAACCCCGCTCTTGATTCCTTGGTAATGAGTCATGAAGAATTAGTTCAGGACGACTCTGCTTCGCACTACCGTGGTCCACCCAACAAATTTCATTTCAAAACAAAATTCCAGCCACGGTTCTTCAAGGCCCGTTCAGTTCCCTATGCAGTGGCACCGAAGGTCGAAGAAGAATTGGATCGACTACAAAGGGCTGACATTATTGAGCCTATACAGTACTCGAAATGGGCAGCCCCAATAGTTCCTGTTATCAAATCCGACGGTTCCGTGCATATTTGTGGGGACTGCAAGCTGACTATCAACTCAGCTACCAAAGTAAATCCTTATCCTCTCCCACGCATCGAGGACCTGTATGCATCACTTTCAGGCGGTGAACAATTTACAACTTTGGACTTGAAGCACGCCTACAACCAGGTCGTCCTCAATACCAAATCCCGAGACGCTACCACCATCAATACGCACCGGGGATTATTTCGATACAAAAGACTACCCTTTGGAGTAAGTTCTACCCCTGGTTTATTTCAATGCTTGATAAATAACCTCGTGAAGGATATACCTCACGTTTGCGCATATCTCGATGATATATTAATCACCGGCCCGTCCGAAAATAGTCATCTGGATGCTCTAAATGTAGTGTTAACACGTCTACAAGACGCAGGTTTCAAACTCAGGAGAGATAAGTGCACATTCTTGACTGATTCGGTGGAATACCTCGGTTTTAAGGTGGATAAGACTGGCCTCCATCCACTTGACCATAAGCTCAAAGCCTTGATGACGGCGCCATGTCCCAACAATGTCAGTCAATTGTATTCATTTCTAGGGCTGGTTACCCATTTTAGTCGCTTTATAAATCAGTCTGCTAGACTTTTGAAACCCCTTTATCGATTACTTGAAAAAAAAAAACGTTGCTGGAATTGGTCGGAGATCAAACAACGTGCTTTTGAAAAAGCAAAGACCGCTCTTACCTTATCCTCTTTCCTGATTCATTACGACCCAAAAAAGCCTATTATAATGAAATGCGATGCGTCTCATTACGGCCTGGGTTCAATCCTCATGCACCGAATGTCTTCTGGTGCGGAGCTGCCGATTGCCTTTGCATCAAGACTTCGAGATTACCACTGATCACAAATCCCTCTTAGGCCTTTTGGGTGAAAAGCGAGGGATACTACAAATTTCCTCACCGAGAATGCAACGTTGGGCACTCACACTTTCCGCTTACGCATATACAATGAAATACGTTACAGGCAGTACAAACGTAGTAGCGGACGCCTTGAGTAGGCTTCCTATTGTAGACGACGGTGTTAACGGAGCACCTGCTTTTGAGACCGTTAATCTATTGCAGAACTTAGACAGCGCACCGGTAACCTGTCAACAGATTAGACAGTGGACATCGAGAGACCCCCTTTTTAGTCGGATAAAAAGGTACTTGCAATCTGGCTGGCCGCCCTCGGCCTCTCCTGATTTTCAGCCATTCTACAGCCGCCAAAACGAATTAAGTCTCCAAGACGGATGCATACTATGGGGCAATCGTGTAGTAGTACCACCGCAAGGCAGGCAGGTCATCCTCAAAGACCTACACAATGCTCATCCTGGTACAGTCCGAAAGAAAGCTCTCGCCCGACGCTGTGTTTGGTGGCCCAAAATTGATGCACATATTGAAAATATGGTAAAAGCATGTCATGTGTGTCAAATAACACATAAAGCGCCGCCGAAGGTACCTCTAAGGCCTTGGACCTGGCCAGATTCACCCAGGAAGAGGGTACATATCGATTATTTTGGACCATTCGAAGGACATATGGTCTTGGTGGTGGTCGACGCTCACACTAAATGGATTGAGGCCATTCCGACCGGGAACTCCTGTTCCTCAATTAATACGATCAACAAATTACTATCTGTTTTTTCTTCTTTTGGAATACCCGAAATGGTCGGTTCAGACAATGGACCAGCCTTTATCAGCACCGAATTTAAAGAATTAATTGAGGGAAACGGAATCAGGCATTTAACCACTGCCCCATACCACGCGGCTTCAAATGGCCTTGCAGAGCGCGCAGTTCAGACAGTAAAACACGGACTAGCCAAACAGACACAAGCGGACTTATCTACGAAGTTGGCGCGCTTTTTGTTCAGCTACCGCATAACACCAAACGATTCAACCGGTTCCTCACCTGCAGAATTAACGTTCAAACGGCAGTTGCGCACACGCCTCGATCAACTGAACCCTTCGCTGCAAGATAAAGTCATCGAAAAACAGATAAAGATGAAAGAGCGACATGATATACATACTCAACCGCGAATATTTGGGCCAAACGAGAGCGTCTACAAACGAATACAATACGAATCGAACTGGTATCCGGCAGTAGTTCGAAGAAACAAGGGACAAATAGTAGAATTAGCGTTAGAAGATGGAAGAATTGTGCGCCGACATCTGGATCAAATTCACAGCCGCACGGACACGGATAGTGAAGAATTCGAGAAGTTCGAACCGCCAGTAACTCCTGATGTTGATTTCCACGACCGGAACTCAGAAGAGGTACTTCCTATTCATAACACAACGCAACCGGTCGAGGAGTATGTTCCCAATCATTCTACGACCTACGCCAGCACTAGTATCCTGACCGAGGAGCCACCCGCCTTACAAAACGGTGCAGAAGTCGAAAATACCGCCCTGAGAAGGTCGACACGAATCTGCAAACCAGTCCAACGTTTACAGGGCGAGATCCATTATAACAATTGTAAACCCTTAATTTTTATATTGACGGTATTCTCCCCTTTTCAGATGCTGTTAACTTGAGGGTGGAGGAATGCTATGTAGGCCCGCACGGGATGTCGGGATAGTTCGCGCTAGGCATAATTGCCTAGCGCAAACGCATGACGCGCGTGACGCCCTACTCTACTCTGACTGGCTACCTTTCAGTCAATGACGTTTAAGCCCCACCATAAATCCCCTTGCTTAACATGACTCACAGAAAAAACTCCTTACATGTTCTACAGCACACCTCCTGCTGACGGACACCCTTCTGTTTTGCCTATATAACCTTCTGCCTACAAATTGCCTTCTGTTTTAAATACATAACAAGTTTAACTATGGAATTACTACCGTATCCAGCTATAGTTTGGAAGTTACAGAACGTCTCTTGTCTAACTATGGGAACAAAATGTTCCAGAATTTGCTTATCATTATAGCGTGGTAGTACCTATACTGTAACAATATTTGAGTGGTAAGACATGCATCTTATATCTGCAATAAGCCTAGCTGATGGGAATATGCGCTTACAAGCCTATTTGTCCTCCGCGGAATTGATCGGAAGAGCATGCTGATCAAGCTGGGTTGATTTTTGTTGCTGTACGGGTGATGCAGACTACCAGACGATGGATGTAGCCGTTAGAAGTCCCTTGATAATGCTTTGTCGGTCGAGCACCCAGACTGGTTTGTGAGCAAACATTAACTCCCGGTTTTGCACAAGACAGCTTCGGCCATCTATTTTGTTGATCAGAAGACGAAGATGCGATCACTGGAACAAGAGTTTTATTTGCCTGACGTTTCGGATTCCGTCGGGAATCCTTAGTCATAGGTAATCGTAAACAGGCCTGAGACATGCGCAGATAATGTTGATGCCCAAGTTATGCTCCAAACAGGTTGCTGCAGTGACTTGAGCGCGAGTTAAGATTTCAGTGATAGTCAACTCCCCACAGCATCAAACCGCATTCTCGCTCATTACTCATACATCTCGCTTAAAAAAAGGTAGGGATATAGGCTAATTGTCATGGACTTTCCGTTCATGGAGATCAGGTCCATTTAGGTGTCCAGCGACCAAACGGCCTCCCGGACAGGTTTTATCTGATCTTTTTTTTTCGTGCAAAGCCTATGACTGGGCATCGGCGGACTTTGTGGGCCTCGGGTCCGTTGCATGTTCTTGGAGTGTAGTAAAAATAAATGATTCCATCTGCGAATGTCCGAATCAAGAGCAAATCTATTTATGGGACACGCATGTGTGAAGGACTGTTGGAAATGTCCACATTCCCACGAACAGTCAACCTCACAAAAGAGCACTAGCGCACGTCCCCTGCACTGCATGTCATGTACGTACTGTCGACAGCGTCACGCATTGGCTGCGGTTAAGGTGCTCCCGTAGGGTCTGATTCGTTCGTATCGGAGAGAAGTGGTTCGGCTCCTCTATAACTTTTTTGATGAGGATTGGACAGAATATTAACCAGCCTGAACGGGATGCTATAGATATACGCAGCTTTACAGTGACAATTGCTTGAAGGCTTTTAATACATTTCTCGTGGCTGGTCATTTGCTCCTTCTCTAGGACGTTGGTATTTGGAACAACAGTGGAGCAGGTGTACGCCTCGTGTAAATTTGAAGTTCTAGGTCAGATCTTAACGAGGACAGTAAATGTCTCAATGATTAACATGACGATGATCTCAGGAAACAGAGACCCACATACCTTTGAAGGGATCTTTGTTTCGTTTGCAGATTTGCGGCTTGGCGGCTGCAAATGAAGAAAAATGTGTTACAAACTTGCGAAATCTGGGATACCATAGATCGCACGTGGGCGTTGACATGAAGATTGCGGATGAAATACAGAGGGGCAGCAACTACGGAGGTTGATATGACAGACAGGCAAAAATGAAGGTTTACATTAATCAACCCCAAGAAATCGTACTGCATTAATCACTGAATGACTAGCAACTGGTTTTCGAATACGTGGGGCATGTCATTGATCTATTACGGAAAAAGTTAAGCAGGACCTGAGACGCAGCGATGTTTGCCTGAGTCCTAAAATTACAAAGCAAATAAAAACTTGGGTGAATTTTTTGATGACTGGATTTTTCTTGAGGCTGCAAACTGAGTGCGTATTTGGGATACGTAACCAAGCCTAAACCTTTGCGATGGAACTCACGCAGTTTAAACAGGTGTGCAGACCACATTACCAGCATCCATTGATACGCTTAGGATATTTAATAAATTCTTTCCCGGAATCAATTTGAATTAGGCGAAGGCGACAAAATAAGCAGAATTTACTGATCGATTATCAGACTGCCACTGGTACGCTCATGCAAATGTACACCAGAAGCAAGAGTTGCAGCAGGAGTCCGCAGTAGAGTCACCGTGTACCAAAACTTGCCTTCCCTTCGTTCCCCCATTGGCTAGTAATTGCATGTTCGAGTAAAGCCGATTGATAATGAGCTCTGTTGCTGTGGCTGGCCTAGCTAAAGTCGCCGTCTAGAGTGTGCTACACAGAGATTTGGCCTTTGGCTGTGTGTAGCACAACGGCGCAGTTCGTTTTATGGTTCCAGCATGCCAAAGTACTTCCTTTTGTTATCGTCGCATAATACGATGGTGTAAGACTGAACTGAACGTTAGCAAGGAACTATACGGCCGTCGCCACCATCTCATTAGCCATTGCTTAACGAAGCGCGATATCCTCATAATGGCCTGGGCGCTATTAGCATAGGGCGTGATATCATGTGACCCAAGATGCCTCCAAAAATAAAGACTGCAGTAAAGGGATGCTGGCTGTTTGCAAAATCTATTAACTGAGGAATGTTGTGGGGATGAAGTAAAACGATTGTATCACGAAAACTTACTAGATGTGCCCTCTGAAACGAATTTAACACTAAAAACGGTTCCTTTTTGCCGCCGGTAGATGACGTGTACTGGACCCGATTAAATTGGGACAGGTTCCTGCTTATGACTTTTTACTTATTTCTCTAATCCACAATTGTTGCTGCAACTATATATATGTATATATCGATCTCCCTTTTCTTTGTCTGATTCATTATATATATATATATATATATATCTGATGGAGTACTGATAAATGCAAAGGAAACAGGGATGACCATATCTGGCTTATTAGCCGTGATCAGTCACTCATATCAAATTTCAAATGTGAACCACTTCATCATTATATGTATACGATGATTAATAGGCCAGAAATGACCAGTTTTGGCTCCCTTGTCTTTGTCAGTAATGTATTTCTTCCTAATAAAATATTCTAGCCGTTGAGTGGTAGTTGGTAGTGGTCTAGAGTGAACATCAATGTTAAATGGGATGAATGACTTCCGAAACCGTTGGGTAAGCGCCTGTCTACCATTGTGTATATTCCCGATCGAAACAGGCAAGCCAGCGAGCCTATGGCGTAATGGTCAGAGTTTAAGACTTCTAACTAACAAGGTCATGGGTTCGAGCCTCGAAGGTCGCCAACTCTGGCTGATGACGGCTTATACACCAAAAATAACCATTCCAGCGTCCTTGGTCTCTGTTGATATTATCATTCTATATATATCTATATATATCCCGATCATCATCCCCCAAAGAAGGCGAAGAAGAAAACAAGGCGCTGTCGTGGACCATACTGTAATTGTGCTGACGTTTCGGAAATATACTATTTTCCATCATCAGAGTGGTGGGTTGTGTGTTCCTGCTTGCCGTGAGTTGGAATGCCGCGCAGCCCATCTGGTGCTGTAGCGATGGTTGATGCACGAGCGCTGAACTTCGTGCTGTCCGTGGATTAGCTGCGGCACCTCCATTGTGGGTGGCTGGCGCTCGTGTGTGTCATCCGTTGCCTGTCCGTGTGTCGTTAATGCGTCTAAGTTAACCGGCCCGGTAGTGTGACCACCGCCCGACCTCCCCTTTGAGCCGGATGCGTGGATCAGCCCTCGTTCCGGGTCCGGTGTCCGTCCGTGGGTAGGTGAGTCATCCCGGTCGTGTGTGCGGCGAAGGGCCCTCTCTGCCCGTCCTCCTACATCCCCGTCGCCTGTCTGTCTGTTGTTGTCGCCATCAGGTCTGTGTGCGTATTGTGTGCACTTGGCCGGCTACTATCGGCTCTCCTTCCATACTCGGGTGGCTGGACCGGTTGGCATTCAAAGTTTGGACCCGGCTCACATGTTTGGGCTCGTCGGTGGATTGATGACTCATGTCGGCCGTTTGAGTCACGATTAGTTCTCCTCCCCTGCCGCGTTGGTGACCACTGTTGACGAAGTTGCAAGTCACTCGATAGCGCCGGCGGCCTCGTCGGGGCTGATTGGAGTCTTGTCCGGAGGGCCTGATAGGCTGGATTTAAATCAATATTTCGGTTGATTGTGTCCACGGATGCCCAACTTTCAAGCGCCAATCTGGTCATCTTGTCGTTGGATCGGCCGA
Source organism: Ligula intestinalis (assembly GCA_036362985.1). NCBI lineage: Eukaryota > Metazoa > Platyhelminthes > Cestoda > Diphyllobothriidea > Diphyllobothriidae > Ligula > Ligula intestinalis. The sequence continues at coordinate 40,297,951 of JAYGXS010000003.1, forward strand.
TGACTTTGGCGTTTTCGAAAGCAAACTTATGCTTCTCCTGGTCCATGTGGCCGTATACCAGTGACAGTTTATCCTCGCGATCGACTGCAAGTTGATGTTCATGCAGTCTTGTGCAGAGGCGTTTACCCGTTTCGCCAACATACCTTGCACTGCAATTTTGGCATGGTATGCTGTAGACCACTGCAGATTGTTCTGTTGCCGGAAGCGGGTCCTTAGGTCTCATTATCTGCTGCCGGATGGTTGAATCGGGTTTGTGGGCCACCCCAATTACGAAAGGGTTCAGGAGTCGAGCTGTCGGCTCCGAAACATTTTTCACGTAGGGGATCGCTAGCCAGAACTTTGGTTTATCGTCGTCTGGTTGACTTCGGATGGGCCTTCGTCAGCACTCACGTATGAAGGATCGCGGATAACCGTTAGATATGAACAGGGAATTGAGGTATTTCGCCTCCGCCTTTTTCCCGTCCTCATCGCTGCAGTGCATTTGAATGCGTTGGAATAGAGATCTAACGCAACTGCGTTTGTGACCAATTGGGTGGTCACTTTGGAATTGCAGGATGCGTTTGGTGTTCGTTGCCTTCCGATTGACCGTAGTTTTTATCCTCCCCTCGGAAGTCCTCTTGACATGCACATCCAGGAAAGGCAACTGGTCGTTATCTTCCTCTTCTATCGTAAATTGGATGTCAGGGAATATAGAATTCAGTAAGGTCTTAAAGCTCTGAACGTCGTTCCTTTTGATTACGACAAAGGTGTCGTCGACGTATCTGGTCCAGAATTTTGGACAGTAAGCCCGGAAGACTAGTCGTTCTAGCCTCTGCAGGACTGCCTCGGCAATAAGTCCCGACAGGGGGGAGCCCATCAATGTTCCTTTCGTCTGTTCATAAACCTGGTTGTTGAAGCTGAAGAAAGTTCTGACGCACAATTCCAACAGCTCAGTGACGTTTTGTCGTTTAAGTTGCTGGTCCTCGTCCTCATACTTTTCGGCGAGTAGTTCATCAATAGTGCTTACGGCGAGGCCAGTTGGAATAGAGGTGAATAGAGACACCACGTCAAACGATACCATCATCTCGTCTGAATCTATTTCTAGATGCCTTATGTTCCGCAGAAATTGTTCAGCCGACTTAACTGTAGATTCGGAATCCTCGGTCAGGAAGCGGAACCGCTTGTAGAGCCACTTCGATAGTCCAAACGTCGGAGTACCACGCAAGGAGACGATGGGGCGAAGGGGCACTCCAGGCTTATGCACTTTTGGCAGACCGTATAAACGCGCCATCGCGGCGTCTGTGGCTTTTACGGTCAGTGCTTCTCCGCTTTTGGGGGATGATGATCGGGATACTTTATCTGGACCTCGTATCTTCACCCATGTTAATATATATATATATATATATATATATATACATGAACTTTGTTTAGTTCGGAAGCCTATTCTATCGGTGTTCGCACATTTCTCAGTGAATATATATATAGGCAAACATTTATTACTGAGAAAATAAGGGAGTCTAAAACGGTTGTTTGTCTCATTAGCCGTGAGCAATCAGCCAGATACAGTCTGAGGTGTTGCAGTCCCCGAGGTTGTAGTTTATGTTCTGATGGGTCTGGTTGCTGAAGGCACACAAAACTATAACACGACTTCATAATTCATCATTACATCTAGAATGCCATTTTGGCAGAGTAAGCATAATCGCTTTCACTAAAGAATTAGGGAAAAATACCTGCCAACAACTGTTCTATTAAAGCCAGATAACGTATCCCTTCAATTATGTTTCTTGGGGCACTCTGCATTAGCTTAGAGGATACAATTATCTGTCCTTATTCTCTGAGTGTGATTAAGCTTACGGTTATCGGTGGGAACCTCGTAGACCATTTGGCTAGGGCGTTGGCTATACTAAAGTTTTCCCCTTGCTGGCGTGAGTTCAAATCCCATCGAGGTCGTCGATTTTATCACAATTGGGTCCAATTAACTAATTTGAGACCTGGAATGATTTCGCGGTCAAGACATTCCGTTTTATTCTTGAGTATCGTTCCACAGTACCATAAAATACCCTCGTAAACCATTAAAATTATTCTAAGAAGACGAATACAAAATAGTTTTGTGAGACACTGGAAAAGGAACCCTCCTTCTTCCTCCGGTAATGCAGTTTGTTTTGCAGTTAATGCCAGGAAGGGTCCATACTTCTTCCTTCTGACCGTAACCGAAACCCCAAATCTAACTGTAGCATTAACTTTTAGTGCCGCCTGTATTGTGAAAACGTTTACTATTCTCGTGTATTACCAACATGCTAAAAAGGATTATATTGAATCTGGTATGAGAGTCCGCTTAAGGTTTCTAGATAACCGGTGCGCTAGTAAGTACCCTTCTGGTGGTCTACTCAGCGTAAATACAGCCACTTAATCCCCCCTCACTAGATGACGTATTGTACTGTGCGTGACTCAGCTTTTGGCTCGCCGACACCGTGACACCGCTTGATATTTTCGCCTCCGACGATTGGCTGCAGCCGGACAAAGCTCGTGCGCACGTACGCACTTCGCACGGCCGACACTGGTTGAATAATTGTTGCTGCTGCTGTTTCCTGAGGCCTCTGTACGCTCTCTCTCGTTGCAGCAAAGGTTTTTGCCTGCCTTTTAGCTTCGTGAAAATTCTGGCTGTCGACCATGGCATCGCGATATAAGTATTAATCGATTCAGCTTTCTTCCGAAATAAGCGAACCCTCCAATATCCACAGGGTCGCATCTCCAGCATTTCGGAAAGTTTCTCGTGACATTTACTGTCCCATTTTCATTTCGACCCCGTTGTCCGCGATGAGGTCCCCTTGCCTCACCCCCTGATGCTATATTATCTCTACCATGACAAGGAATGTTTCGAAACCTCACGCGTTCTCATCAACATCACGATCATATCTCATTGCATCATATCAATCTCACTAATAATTGATGACAAAAGCGGTTTTTTCTCCTATATTTTTTTAAATCGGGGATTCGCTGAACTCTGCCTCTGATTCCACTCATAGGATTTTTTTCACTGTTCCCTTCTTAGTTCACATTATTTACCAAATATTGTTGGCTATTGCTTTAAATGAAGGTCCGTTGTGAATCGGATGCGACATAATCCCTATAAAATACTACCCATTTCTGTTGGTCATACAGTTGCTCACACGCAGCTGTAGTTATCAACTTTGTATTTATTTTTACCACAGCTCTAAGTTTGTAATAAAGGGGCTCCGGATGCTTTAAATATACAATTGATTTATTCATTCAAGTCCACGTTCATGTCAGCGCATGCGGACAACAAATGGGAGTCTCGTTAAGATCTATCACGTTTGAAATTTCAGTTTATTTGAAGTGGGTAATAGAAAATGCCTTTGAAAATTCTATTGTTTAAATGTCGGTGCGTCGTATACAGTTGCACACGCACTCTTAAAATTGTCCTTATTAAAATAGTATTCACAAAATATGAAAGGCGAATGGCATAACGCAGGCTAGTACACATAATCGTCGTTGGGTGAAAAATAATTTTCACTCGCCAAATTTCCCGATGTGTACCAGAAGCATTAATGGTAGGGAACAATCTGAAAAAATGGCTTCACACACTGAATTTGCGATTCAAAACGTGTTTCAAATCTTTTGAACTTATATCCGATGCGCGGTCCTTTTTTCTGCCTCCTAATGAGCTACCTTCGAAGCACGACAAACTCGATTACCTGATCTTCCCTTGTGATAAATTTTGAAGCGCAATGTATGCGGACTTGATCGTTGTCTTGGCTTTGGTGCACAGAATGTTTATTATACTTCCGCTAATATCATGTTATGATAGCCAATTTAGAGAAGAAGGAGTCTTAGTTCTGATTTCACACTACCTGATGTGTCGAAGTGACGAGTGATACAAGAAATCGATTAGGGAGCGTTCATCTGCCAATTTTTATACTGTTTCAAATCATCAAGGAGTGAGGATGGGAAGTGTGTTGTCGCCTCGCATATTTTTCGACTGAACATTCGTTCTTTCAAGGGTACCGACAGCTTTCTATCAACACGGCTGCCAGTGCTTCATAGTTTTTCCCAACCCTTTCTTTCAGTGAGACTGACTCTCAGCTCGCCAGTCAGCCACTCCACACGACAAGACACACACTGGACTGACTGCGCAGTCCGAGTTATTCCGCCAGGGCTTTTAGTGCACTATGATAGTTTCGAGCATATCAGATTGATTATAGTGAGGAAAGAAATGCGCTGAGGGTTGACCTCACTCTCTCCCCCACCGCCAGAAACAAGTCACCGACTAGCTTATCGGATGCCTGAGATGGGAGGGGCGTAGTGCCTACCGGTGCCACCGGACCCGCCTACGTGCGTCGCAGCCCGACCTGGCTCCCTTGAAGCAAACAACCGGGGGATTAGAAGGAGCCGGCGCCCTCTGACTCCCAGGGTAACACATCAGCCGCTTCACACATACAACATCACTGGACTGATGATGTGCCTGTTAATGTGTCAGTTGGTAGTACTAAAAAGGAAACAAGCTGAACGTGGACGTTGTAAATCAAGTTGTACAAGCGGAGAAGAAAAAGAAGAAGAGAACAAAAGACAAAAAACGATAACGCACCTCACCTTTCATTGGAGGTTTTTTTGAGAGTGCTAAAAGCTTTCGGTAGAGGCACTTGTTTTTGCGCCAAAAGCTAAGCTGGGAGTGTGGCTACTGTAGCGGTAGTAATGCTAACGATATTAAGATCAGTAGTACTGCAAATGACAGTGAAAATAAAATAACAGGACTGATGTTGCTAAAGAGCTAAGACCAATGGTGCTTATACTAGTAATCATATTCAGTACTACTTCTGCATAAGACACCATAATGCAAATACAATAATGTAGATGATTAGCAGAAACAGTATCCAACTTACCTGGGGGGCTACTTGCCTTGAGGTCAGCTGCGCGCTAGAGGGCGCGGCACTCCAAATATAAACCTTAACACAAACCTCGAGTGGACACTAAGCTTAACTGTGAAAGTAATCCTAAACTTAAAGCTGAACCTAATTTATCTGGAATTTGGCACAATGTACCTGCATTGTGGACGCTTCTTGTACACATTTTCTGTTTAAGGGGTTCATATAAGGACTTTTGGAGGCAATGCGGCATACTGAAGGGGTTTACCCAGTGCGAAAGCATACTCAATCCAATAACCTTATCTGTTTTAGCCCGCCAGATAGGGACTGTTACGCGAATGCGGCCGCTGTGCAGAGCACGGCCTCGTAGTGAATGCTTAGTGCCAACTCATTTATGGGTAGGATGGGAATCGCAAAGGCATCCACCTGGAATGACCAAATCGATTAATTTAGTGACGTTACTACAGCAATGTGAGTTCGCATCCAAGACACCACAGTTACTGGCAGAAACAGTAATAGTTTGAATTGACTAGCACACCAGAAAATACGCACATTTTAGTCATGACTATCGCCAACATCTTCGTGCTGACCGACTATCTAACCGTAAAATTGAGGCGCAATCGAGAGTGCGCTCAAAATAGTGATTCTAGGCGGTTGACCTCTTTTGAGGGAGAGTCATATGTGGATGTTCACTCATCTCAAGTTCCTGGCGGTAGGCCCAACAACAACCATGGCTTCTGCCAAACAGTTCCTTGAGCGAATAAAGTATCTTAAGGTAGAACCCGATGAATCCATGGTATCCTTCGATGTTGTCTCACTGTTCACTTCCATCCCACAACAACTAGTGATTGATTTTGTCGTACAACTTCTATCCGAACGCTACGATGACAGCGGAAACCACTCAAATCTGAACATCTGCTTGAACTTTTATGGTATTGTTTCAAAACGTACTTCACAGTTGGCGGACAAATGTATGAGCAGATTAAAGGCACTCCCATGGGCTCCTCCCTGTCAGGCCTGATTGCTGAAGTGGTACTCCAACGTATAGAACACTTGGTCTTCACCAAGTATCAATCGAAGTTTTGGGCTCGTTATGTCGATGACACCTTGGTCATTGTTAAAACATCTGACATCGAGCACCTCAAAGAGCTACTGAACTCGGTTGATCCAAATATCCAATTCACAATGGAGGTGGAAACAAATGAACAACTGCCGTTCCTCGATGTCCTGGTACGCCGGTGTTCGACCGGACTTCTGCAAACTACAGTATTCAGAAAGGCCACCAGCACGAATCAAGTACGCAATTTCAGCAGTAATCATCCAATGTGCCACAAACGTAGCTGCGTCCGTACTCTTTTCCAAAGAGTTCACACACACTTCAGCACACCAGCCGCCAGAAGAGCTAAACAACAACATCTTCAGGAACTATTCCGAGCTTATGGTTACCCAAACTCGTTTGTCAAACAAAGCAGACGCCGAGTGAACAGACGATGACCAGAACAAAAGCAGCCCGAAGTCTGGAGGGTCATTTCCTACATAAAAGGCGTCTCCGAAGTAGTCTCACGACTGTTACAACCTGCTGGCGTGAGCATAGCCAATCGACCTCAAGCGACAATACGCCGCCGGGTGATGCAACCCAAAGACCGACTGCCTCTTAAAGAAACCTCTGCAGTCGTCTTAAAAGATACTTTGCAATGAGGTAGACTGCAATTATGTTGGGGAAATAGGCCGCAAATTGCAAACCTGGCTAAAGGAGCACAAACGAGCGGCCCAGATACTGGACCCAAACTCACAACTGGCGGCACACATAGCAAAAACTGGCAATAACTTTGATCACCAAGGTACGACCTTCATAGGCCCAGGAGCCTCAAAAGCCGAAAGGCTGAGACTCGAGGCATGGTACTCAGATGCCAACTCTGTCAACAGGCATCTGGACCTGCCAGCGGCCTACAAAGTCTTGCGCCATTAAGTTGGAAAGAGCTGGAACGAAGCCAAATCAAACATAAGAATGGTAAGCAAACAAGAACCCACAACGAACCGGCTGGAAGAGGAGGCAGCGTTACCAGGACCCTCTACCGGGTGACAAGGCGGCATACTTATTACTGTTCATGACCCCCAGCCCCACGGACAGCTGATTAGCCTACACCAACATAATTGTCCCGCCGACGCCTCCAATCCCACTGACAGTTTATTGCCCTCCTCCCCCACCTCCCATCTTCGTTTGTTCTTTCTAATTCCTTGACAACCTGACGATTTCTGACAGTTTATTGGCCTTTGACCACAATAATTATCCTCCTTTTTGGTTGCTTTCTCATTTCTGAAGATGGACACCTGAAAGTGTTCGAAAGCTCAGAACAATAAATCAATTGATCTGGTTCTCGACCTGCCTTTTTCCTCATCCATCCAAGTACCTGGATCGCGAACCTTCTCATTCATTCGAGAGTCTTATGTGAAATTTACGCGTAGCCTCGTTTTCCAACTGATCTCACCTTCTAATTCTGCAGGTTCGAATTGAGAATGACGAAAGTGGTATGCATTTAATTGATTGCCTCCTTGGAATGTACGAATTTCAGAGCGTTCGGCACACGGCAGCTGAAGCTTTTTATCAGCCTGAGTTACTTATCGCCTATCAATACAGGGATCAATATCTTTCCAAGCGAGGTCCGATGCGATCATTGGGGAGATGATTTCCAATAGCAATTCTGGTGTCTTGGCAATCCTATACAGTGCTGCATGCAGAAGTTCCGCAAGGGAGTCTGCTGACACCACAGTCTCTTCGGCGTAATTAAGATCCGCAATGCACAGTCACTAACTGTCGTAACATCTAGCAGGCAAATGAGCATAGATTATGGAAGTAAACAGACCCAACATACGCCGAACTAAACATTAAACGGGCCCACTTGGCTTACAAATAACACAGACTTCAGGTCTTGTTCTGTGGCCCTAGCAAAGCTGAGTATATTTTGTAGCATGACCTACTGCAGTGAATTCCAATTAATGAGGCCAAAATCCCCGAAAGAAGTAGAGCCTATTCGCAACTCCGACGAAAGCCAATTGCTGATCAACACATCTCCCTTTTGGCAGAAATCCACATCGTCTTTTCTTTTTCGCAGGTTGTAACACACGCGGAGGTGGGTGGGAAGAACTGCCGAATATTTAGCGGCACTTTTATACTGGTTTTACCCATGATCGTCCTTTTGATAGTCTGCATTTTTCAAGTTTATTTTGGCGATAGCAGCACTCCTATTTCAGACTGCTGCCTCGAAATTTGGGTCAGAAAGTCCTGTAGTCAGTCCGCTGCTACTGTTTACTGGCTCTTGCTGATTTCCACTGAAATGCAGTTTTCGTCAGACTGTTGTCCTTTTGTCACTATGACTTTAAAATTTAACTCAGTAAACGGTGGGCCATAGCCACGGATAGGTCGTATTTTAGAGAGTGGAGACTACCGGATGCAGCAACCGCGAGCAATATTCGTTAGACCGTTTTCATGCCGTTGCCTCTGACCGTTTATGTAAGATAGTTGTTCCCACAATTTTACTCTGAATCACGCTTTCGGAATTAAAATTGTCTTTTTTCCCCGAATTTTCTTGGGACCAGGAATGCATTCAAAAATAAAACAATCAAATGCTGCATGCACATCGGGTTAAGTATAAGTCGAATGAACGGGAGAACGTTTCCTTGAGCCCAGTCATCGGCTGCGTGCCTCGCCTACAGTTGGCAGATAGTGGGATGGCACCCCTGTTGTGCAGTAAACAGGCCCTACTAGGTACTGGTGCCAGGGCACGGGGATTAGAGGACTGAAATACCCAGTGCCTTATAAAATACCGGTAAGTTCGATTATGGTACTGTGACGTGGCGACCTTGGACATCGACTTAATATTGTCTTGCCAACTCCCGAGTCAAACTGCCAGGGAGAACTTCGAACAAGAAATCCGAGGGGCTGTTCGAGACCCGCCTATACCCTAAATGTTAGCGACTCCGGTGAAATGCCAATGGGAGCTGGCGAACTCTGTAACACTTATCCACTCGTAGGCAATCTGACCTACCTAACCGAGAACGGACTGAAAGCGTTCGTGTTCTAGGTATTTGCGTGGATTAGGAAGAAGGATTGTCGAGCACCGAACAAAACACTCAGTCCGACAACACGTGACCTCTTTGCTGATGGCTCACAAACCAACCCGAGCTATTTCGTACAGCAAGTCAAGAGATTTGAAAGAGCAGAGGAAAGACGAAAATAGTATCATCTTGCCTGCTGATAAGGGACGGTCGACTGTCGTGATGAATCGACAAGACTAGAATGAGAAACATAAGACTTTTCTTGACTGCGGAAAGTTTTACAGACCAGCACTGAACTCACAAGCCAAAACAGTATGCGACTGACTGACTTAACTACTTAGAGAATACTGATACAAGAATTTGATGATGGTGAATGAGTGGCGTCAAATTAAAGTAACGGATACCATTCTGGCTCGATTCTATGGTCTGCCGAAAATTGACGAACCAAATGTCTCACTACGGCCAATCGTCGCACTTAAATGCAGACCTGCCTATAATTTTGCAAAGTGGATGTACACAAAACTGAAATTTTGCCAAGGCAACTCAACTAGCTCAGTCCAATCAGCCTATCGATTCCTCGACGATCTCCGAGGTCGGACGAATCAATCGGAAGAAATCATGGTCTCTTCGTTATTCACATCCATACTACCAAATCTGGCACAAGAGACTTGAGGAGGCATATGAAGAGGCTCGAAGCACACTTAAAATTGAACACCTTATGAGCTTATTCGAATTTTGTAAAAAACGTACTCCACCTTCGCTGGAGAAACCTACGAACAGACCAAAGGAACTCCGATGGGCTCCCCGATCTCCGCTTTAGTGGTCGCGCTGGTCCTACAAGAGCTAGAAAACGCCGTCCTCATTCAGCATAAACCTGTCCTTTGGCATCGCTTAGTTAACGACATGTTTGTTGTCATTAAGAAGAACGTGCTGCGAAACTTCCACAACTTGCTAAATGGAATCATTCCTGAAATACGATTCGCAAAGGGCGAAGAACAAGAACAGCAGCTGCCCTTGTTTGATATCCTCGTCAAGAGAACGCCCAACGGTGACATTTAGACAACAGTTAACCGGAAGGTACCGAACACAGCACAACTTCTCTTTTTCTACAGCAACCATCCGGTTGCTCACAAAATAATCTGTGTAAAAACGCTCTTTAAACGGATTCAGACGCACTGCAGTAGGTCAGAGGAAAAGGTACGTGAGGCCCGATAGCTCCGGGACCAATTTATGCGGGATGGTGATCCGAAACCATTTATAAGCCGATGCCTGCGCATTCGGCCCCGGAGGACCCAAACAGAAGAATCACCGAGGATATGGTACACTTTACTATACAAAAAGGACGTCTCAGGAGCGACTGCGCGCATCGCTACGGGAGCAGGTGTTGTAATTGCACATAGACCTAAAGCTACCGTGTGCAGTAGGATAATGAAAAGAAAAACTAACGCCCAATGAACAATCTAGGGTCGTGTATTGCATGCCACGCCTAAGTTGACCTCGCAACTACACAGGCCAAACTGAACGCATGCTCAGATCTCACATTCATGAACACAAGCTGGCTGTACGATGAGGCGACAAGTTGTCACAGGTTGTAGCTCATACCTATGAAACAGGCCATGAGTTCAACTTCGCGGCCTTTAAGGTACTCGCCCACGCCGGAAACAAGACGAGCCGAGAATTGATTGAAGCCTGGTCTATGGACTGAAATTCAGTCAACCTGTGTATCGAATTGACGTCAGCGTACAGAGCCTTGCCCAATTACATGCAATCTGTCACATTTAATTGGCGCACATCCTCCATAATTGCCCCCTTTTCTTTCCTGACGCTCTGACAAACCTTGATATCACTTGACCTCCCATCACGTATATCTCTATAATGGCGCCCTTCCCCTCATTTTTCATCGCTGCTTCTTACTCCTTACGGAACCTGACAGTCGATTGGTGTACACACACTGTAATTAGCCCTTTTTTCTGTTTCTTACCTCTGATGGAAGCTGAGGATAATGAGCGAATTGATCCGGTGCTCTACAATCCTTATTTCTTATCCGAGAACGGACTCTTGTTAATGGGTACTGGATGTTATGAGCGCTAGTGGAGGGCGCGTGATCGGTAGCTGTACAACGTGGATGTCTGTCACCTGTCTAAGGTATGAATTCGGAATCGAGCGGCAAGGAAACAAAGAAACCGGAAGAGAACTCCCACTTCACCTTGTATACCGGCGATGCATGTATATATTATGCTAGACAGGATGTGGTGGTCGTTCGTTCTCAACCAGCGGACCCTGTAATACTTAGGAACCAATCAGAGACGGACTAAATCATGTACGATTGAGGAACCACTTTATGAACATCTCTGTTGTCTACTTCTACGCACCAACATCAGCTTCCAACCAATAAGATAAGGAAGTCTTCCATTCGCAGCTGCAGGTTAGTTGAAAGATTACCTCATTATAATCTGTTGATTTTGCTACAAGGACTGGAATGGCAGAACCAAAGCACACAGATAGGGCGGCCTTTGCAACGAAATTTACATGATATATGTCGACATTGGCACCATTACTCCTTGAGCCGACCAAGAACCTGTGGAAAGTGAGGTCGTTCCAGAGACTCTGGTATCCTACTGCCTGTCTTTAAGAAAAGAGATAAGACAAAAGCCAGGGAATACCAAAAGATAGGCTTTCTCACCGTTGCGACGATGGTCTACGCAACTGTTGTTTTTAGGCCATCCCATAGCGTGACTCACGGACGACACCCAACCAAACCGGATTTAGACACGCGAACCAGCTGAATACACTGAAATGCATTCTTAAAGTACAACTCAGTTGCCAGCAGCTAATGGCCATCTGCTTCGTTGATATAGCCTCAGCGTTAGGTGCAGTCTGTAGCGAGTTCTCGTGGCGGATATTAATGAACCAGAAAATATGCCGTGAAAGGGCCTCGCCATTACCAGGGCCTACCACTTCTGAGCGAGTTCTGAATTGTAAAAAATCTACTTAACTGTTTGACATTCGGTAAGATGGTATTCTGTTGCCAGTGCCTTTCAGGTACGTCACTACGTCCGGAAAAATCGAGTACGTCGGCGAAGGTGTGGCCAAGTGAAGAGTACGGACATCCTGCACCGAATGAAGGCTGGTCCCAGGGTTATTACAATACTTGGAAAGTATTTGTGGACCTGCCGCGATATTTCGATTATAACAAAGATAACCATCACTGTATATCCGTTCAGCCAGCTGTTGGGCTGTGAGCGTGTTCATCTGAAAGCGTTCTGGGTGAAGTTCACAGTTCCCAATCGCTGCGAAATAGCGATTACGACTCAGACTATACAAGAAAGGCGAGGGCGGCGTGAAAGCATTCATCGTCTGTCCCACGTACTCGATATTATTGCCCTTGGTTAGGCGTCGTTGACTCTTCTACGACCTCAAAAAGGCCAACTCAAGGCCCGATCCGGCCTTCTTCGCCAAGACGTGAGAGTATTTCTTGGCTACTTTGTACTTACTCCCTGTCGCTAGAGGACAATATATGCTGTTTATTAAATGTGCTGCCTAGAGTCATTATAATGGAGGTAAGATACAGAGTACAATCGAGGCCAGCCAGACATTTGAACAGCTGAAACGGATACAAGTCCATTGCCGTGACAAAAACGCTGAGACATTCTACAGTAGCAGTCCCAATTGACCTGTCACGAGCCTTCGACTGTGTCCGCCGCGATCAGCTCCTGCAGGACTTGGTCGCTCTGAACGTCCCGACTGGCCTGGTCCGATGGTTGGTGGCTTACATCCGTGGCCGTCACTATCGTGTCCTTTTTCGGGGCGCTCTCTCTAAGCCCCGTAAGCAGATCTGCAGCATACCCCAAGGCTCTGTGCACAGCCCGACGCTCTTTAACATCTAAAAGCGAGAGCTCCCAATCCCCCGAGCACCTGCACAAGTCGTATCGTACGCGGAAGATGTTACGTTCTTCTGCCGGCACAATCACACCGATCAGGCTGCACAGCTCCTCATGGAGTTCATGCCTGGTGTTCAAAACTTCTTCACCCAGCGCGGAATGACGATATCGGCAGCCAAGTCGTCCGTCACTGTTTTCACGCTGGATCTGAAAGAGTTTAATCGTTACCCGTCCATCATCGTCAACGGTACGTCCTTACCGCTGGTCCGCAAGCCCAAGCTCCTTGGCGTGCTTTTCACGTTCGCAGACCATGCCAAGGAGGCCGCAAGCAAGGTGAGCCGCTGCACCAAGGTCCTCGAGGATCTAGCAGGCACATCCTGGGGCTGCGCGAAAGAGACTTTGACGACTACATTCAAGGCGCTGGCCAAGCCGCACTTCACTTATGCGGCAGCAATCTGGTCTTCTATGATGAGCTCTTCCAGGCTGCGGCGCCTCCAGTCAGCACAGTACCCTGCCCTCCGCACGATCACGGGTTGCTATAAAATTTCCCCTATAGATCATCTCCATGCAGAGGCTTCTGTCCTGCCGGTCGCCCATCACAATACACTCTTAAGCCAGCATTTCTGGTGGACTTGTTCGCAACCCGGCCATCCCAATCATCACCGTTGCAACACTCCTGAGCCCAGCCGCAACGTCCGGCCATCCATTTGAGCTCTCCACAAAGAAGCTGTTGCCTCATCTCTCTCGGATCTATCCGTTGATAGCTCTGCCACAAAGACAGGCATCCAGCGTCTCCACCAGAGATTCGTTTTCGAGGAGAAACGAGGTTACAGCTCCCGGGTCCTTTCGGGTGGCTATCCACCTCCGATTGCGGCCTCAGAACAACATCTACCGAGGGTCACTCGCTGTACTCTGGCTCAACTGCGCAATGGCTACTCAGTGGTTCTCTGTCAGTATCAACATCGGCTTGACCCGTCCACAACCAACTGCGGCGCTTCTCCGCATGACTGTCAGCATCTGTTCGCCTGCAGTTTCTGGCCAGGCACCCACCCCACTCCCGCGGACCTTTGGCTTAAGCCGGTCGTGGTCGCGGCTTTTCTCCGTCTTCCAACTATTAACAGTTTGGATTCCGTAGGGGATTCCTGATCCAACCATGGGCTACGCCACACACAATCAGTTTCGACCATGTCCACTGCGTGCTTCACAGAAGGCTGAAAGCAAATGCGGTGAACTGCGCGTTAATTAGATGAAATTGAAAATAGACTTTAACTGTACTCGCTCCCCATCCTCCACCGCGACCGTGTTAAGACCAAATCCAGAAGATAGATGGCAAGAGGGGAGTTGGCGCGGAGGAGGGTGCCGTTTGGCATATCACCATGCCTGGCCTAGATCCCATGGAGAGGGGCTGCCGTGAAGGTCCTTTTGAAAAGCCATTACAGCCTGACCCCCAGTTCACCATTCCCCACAAACATATACTGAATGGACCGCGCGGTCCGACTGAAATTTAAGGCGTGTAGCCGAATCCTTCCTTCCACTGCAAGATCACTCAAGGATAAGGTCACATGCAGAGAGCAAGTCTGAATTCTACCCGTCGTAGATGGATAGTGAAGGGGCAGTTCATCCAGACCTACCCTGGTCAGGATTTTTGTCAAATTTCGCTTAGAAATCTTCAAAAAACATGGAGCAGACCTCGTGGAAGATACGTGGGCGCAATCCCTTTATTGGACATTCATGACGAGCCACAGCAAAAGTGATGTATCGAGACACCGTGAGCTGGTATCCACTGTTCTCGAGCGTAAACGGTGAGGGCCCCAGCAGCTGTGAAGGGTTACATCAACCGCACCTTTTTCGTCGCACCATTAAAATACGTTCCACGGAGACTATTGCAGATTAAATAAACTCCACAAATGCACTAACGGGGCAAAAAGTAAGCTCACGCGAGGATAGTACCAATGACACTTCTGACGTAACTAGTGAAATGTAAAGCAGATCGAGGATGCCAACGCATCTTAACGCCACCAAACGAAGGACCTGTAACGATTGAACGCACAAATTGCTGCAAAACTTTTATCCTCGACCTTAACAACGGAAGCGCAATTGGATTTACCCCAAGGATCCTGCTTACGTATGCTACTTCTGCTCAGAATTCTACACGAAATCGAGGGTACAAACTACAATATTGGGGCTTCGGTACAATACATACCGCGTGCCTGCGTTGCCACTAGGGTAAAATACAACATTAAAAGAATGTCACTAGCCGTGAAAAATAGAAAATAAGGCGTCCGTTTCTACCATCAAGCATACACCAGGACCGAACTCAGAATCGATCCTAACATAAGGTTTGTCAGTATCCAACGCTAGCAATAAACCACACCAGGCAGTAGACCGGACCAACGCACTAAAGTGGACCACGTGATTGGCTTCGGCGCGGCAACGAACCGGAGCTGGTCGACGTTAACCCTTCTTTCCCTAGCAGGGCATGTTAGCCGACAATTAATCTAATTTTCCTTTTGTATGCACTGCCAGAGATAATAATTTAAGTTATTCAATAGCCTATAGTCTAAATAATGTGCCTAGGTAACACTAGCCTTGCCCAGTGTCATCACTGAACGGTCCAAAATAAATTTCGGCCATAATAAACTGAACGCACATCTCAGAATATTATGGAGAGCACGCGCTGAATGAATCAGTTGTTATTGGTAGCCCAAAATAGCCAGTCGAAAGTAGAACCCTTATAAAGTAGTCTGATACCGTCGGAAGGCATGTCTGAAGATTACATATTGCATTAAGCAACAATATCTGCCGGACAAAGACGGAGAAAGTATACCCATCGGCAACCAGAACCACGTTCAGTAATTCATACAGGTGTACAGCGTGTTCTGCTATCTGTTGTGGACGAAGGTCAACAAACCATACCGAAGTTCCTAGATAATTGTCTGCGTATCGTAATTGTCCTTTTCCAGGCCATTGTCGGTAAGGAGAATATTGTCCGGCATTATTGCGTGGCTGACAAAATATAACGCTGTCGAGCGAATGTCAGCTGATTGTCAGAACGCTCCGTAGTTCTCCAAATGAAACGCCTGACAGTCATTAGAAGAGAAATATCCAGAGTCAACCAGTACAGAGAATGTCCACGGGTGCGTTTACAAATCCAGAGTTTTGCAACGGACCGAAGCAAAACTTCAAAGGCCAAAATTAGAACGGCGAAACTTTCCTGTTTCGGAGATTTTACTACCGTTGAGACGCTTAAATCATGCTATTGCTCCCAAATTAATCAACACAAGAAAAGGGAGTATTTTTGTACAAATGCAGACAAGATAGGGTCCAGCATCAACGCACATTCATTCACATACACACAAAAGTAGAATGTGCTGAAACAGGCACCACCAGGAAATAATATTACAATAGATCGTATTAGGGACTAGAAAACAGCAAACTTGTCAGATAACTGGTTGTTAATGTGGCAGAAAGAAGACTGCCGCCCTGCTGCCGTTTGTGTGCGCCTTCTCTGAGCTTTGTTCCACAGGCTGCGGACTGGTGGAGACATGTCTGAGCATTTTATATACATTAGAAATACACACGCATTTCTAAGAACGGCAAGCAAGAGTCAAAGTAAAAAAGGACATGAACTGTGGACATTGCTGCTGGACAAAAGACATTAAAAGATGGCAGGCTTCGGAGGGTAGAATAGGTCATAGATCACATGGCGAAGCATACCAACGAGGCGGGAATCAGAAAGCCAGAGCACAGCTAGACTGAAAGTCCTCTTCTCCGCAGACTGGAAGTAGCCTGCATGAGCGCCAGCACGCGTTTGAGGAAATAACAGCCACAGTAGACTAGGCGGCCTAGGCGTGACAAAGAGTGAAGAGCCATTGGCAGACAGTAGGGAAAATAGTCCAGAGCGAAACCGAGCAAAACCGACTAATCAATAATCGTTATCTCCATCAGCCTCAACGTCCTCATCACTCTCCTCATTCTTCGGCGGCCCCTTGTTTTTGTCTGACGCGACATCCAAGAATTTGAAGTCCTCCGTGGTCATCTGAATGGCCCATTGAAATTTCTCCCGTTGTGTCTTGTTATACACTTTTTCTATTGGGACATTGAGTTTTCTGCACCTAGGTGTTAGAAGATTATAGGAAAATGGTTAACATTGAAAATAGAAATAACTCACAGCTAGAAGGTAATGCTAAACCAACAAAGATTGGATAAAACATGTAGAAAAAGAAGACTTAAGAGGGTCAAAGTAAGCGAGAACTGGAGACCCTAAAAGCAAACTTTTTATTCAAAGTCTAAGTGAGCCACACTTTAAAGAATAACGTAAATTAAGTTCGAACGGACTTGCTGACTGCCGATGGATACATGTATTGATAACATGAGAATTGTCAGTATTTTTTCATAATGAAACCATACAGAAAATTGTTACGGGAAAAAAATAAGGGATTTTAGGTAGCTTTTTGCAATGAAATAAAACAGCTCGGATAAGGCCAAAGCACGCATACTCAACAAGATTAATCTGAACTGCGGCAAAGCAGATCACGTACGATGACATCGAGTTATATCCACCACAAAATAGCAAGCATCATGTCACAAACAACTCTAACTTTCAACAACAGGGATATGAAAGCACGGTTGATCAGCATGGCTTACGAAGTCTCGACAAAATCCTAAGAGACAGAACTTAATCATTATCCAATCACGCCATTGTTATCCGAAGCCAATGGCAAACATTTATAAATGACGAACTATTTGTGCTATGGTGAGAATCTGTCAACAATGGTCAAGAGACTTACCAAGCAATAGTAATGCGGGGATCAAGGTAATTTAATTTACTGGTCGAGAGGGCAATGTCCTTATTTTCGTCACGATCTGTAGCCTGCACCTGAAGCTTGACAAGCTGTTCTTTTAACGTGGCCAATCGTTTTTTTAATTTTTCGTATTGTACTTTTTGAGACGCGTGATGGGAATGTTTCCAGTCAGCTTTAATCTGCTTTGCTTCACGAGTCACTTGGCTAATCTGCTCCTTCTTGGCATCAATCTGAAAAAAATCATACAAGTTAGGTTACATGAATAAAGCTAGACAGTGAACTTTTGGCAGAGATGTGAGATCACTATCCCACACCAAAACAAATTCAGATTTAAAGCAGTGAGTGGCTTGGCACCATCGGTAATAAAGTGCGCCCAATGGGCGATTAAATGGCAAGTACGGAAGCAAATGTGATTTGGACTAGAACGCTGGCCGTTGGATAATTGGCAGTGGATAACAGTTGATAATTTGTGAAATTAACCGGAGCGAATTTAAAAAACTGGATTTTAACTGGAAGTTACCTTTTTTTGAAGATTTTCCATGGATTTTGCGAACGTCTTTGGGACTGCACGCTGATGGTTGCAAAGGACGGCAACAGCTCTATTGGCACGATTGTAAGACAAAAGCTTTGCAGCTACGGAGTCATCTGGATTTGTCAATAATGCTAACTGTTCTTCCAACGTTCTACTAGCATTGTATGTACGAAAAACCTTCGCGGTGAGGCCATCCATGAGCTCTCGGAGATATTGGTTCAGAATCGAAGTCTATTGATAAAAGGCATGAGTCGAGAACACCAGAAGACTTACATTTAGACGGTCAAAAAGGTCATCGCTCCCTTGCTTGTTTTTCATAAATAATTTCAGGTTTTTGAAGACTCGTTTCGGGACAGGAACAGAATTCTGATACCGGATGGAATCCTTTCCAAGAAAATCAAATTCAACAACAAAGGGTTTTCCATCAAGCTCTTCGTGTAGGGTGACATGCTCACACCTTAGAGAACAGCAGCCCACGGTATCTGCTTCATCTTCATCTTTTTCGTTACCCGCACGCAGAGCAAGCTAAAAAAAAAGATCGTTGGAGGGCTGAAGCAGTTGTACTTGTAACGACTAAAAATGCGCATGCGTAGAACATTGCAGCACACAACCTTAGAACTTAGATAAGCCAAGTTGAGAAGCAAGTCGGGAATTGGGAACTATCATAGCTGTCATGGAAAGTCGTCTTCAAACAATGCAAATGAGGAAGAGCTGGCAGATAATCAAGACATCTACTTAGACGACCAAGACAATTGGACAGGTCCAAATATGGTGGTTGATGACATGAGGCCCAGGTCATCGATGAAAGCACATACATTTTAATGATTCTGATAGTGCTAAACAAGTTTTTTTAAGAATTGAGTAAGGGAAAAACGTTAACCTAGAAACGAATAGACTACCTTATCAATGAAATATAGGGCTACTGCCCTCTGTCGGATACGCATTTCTTTGCTTTTGAAATCAGTCCGATAATCCGCACGGATTTTGTCCACAAATTTGTGTAACTTGCGCGCAGTTTCATACTTTTTCCAGTCTTTCTCTCCCTGGGAAAATGCAGCTTACCAAATAACCTTACCTTCAGTCTGGAAGACGCGTTCAACATAATGTACTTAAAATTACTTTGTATGTTCTCTATCCAACAGGCCAGCCATGTAACAGTATTGTCGTGGCGCACTTCCTTCCACCTATGACCAGGTGGAGGAGGGGGAATTTTGGAGTCTTTCGAACAATTAATAATAATATCCTCTGGCATAATCCGCTTTTTAAGCATGCCCATCTTTGGATGATCCCCACGGCCGCGAAATAGGCCTGGAGGTTCTATTTTAAAGTTTGCAATCCTCTGTTTGTGTCCATCTAATGTGCAGAATCCATATTCGTCTGCAATAGCCTGGTTAGCCTGTTTTATTTTTTGTTTTTCCTCTTTAGACATATTCTTTCGTTCTTCGGTTTTTTCCTTGAAGTATTCAAACATAGGTCTGAAGTCACATTTGTCAAGCCGCCTTATTACTCTTCTTTCCTCTTCAGTCATTGTCTGAAGGAGTAATCAAAGATACTTGCAGTACCTTTTGCCAATCGCGGAAAAAGTTGTTGTTGAATATCTCCTTACTAGTGTAATCATGGTCAAGCATTCGTGCGTAAAACCCAGCCACTTCCTCCGCCTCGGGAGATAGACGCATTTGGACACCATCATAAGAAAAACAAACGCTGGGAGGGAGTGGCTCATATGGAGGTGCAAACATGGGTCCCTTGTGTTCTAGGAAGGTCCACTTAACGCGATCGTCTTTTTTTTCCTCTTCCCACCATTTCCATACGTGCTCTGCTTCTTCGTTTTTGGGTTTCTTTTGAGGAGTGGATGGCTCCGATTTAACGTTGATCTTCGCTTTTTGAGAGCCTTCTTGGGACCGGATTTTATATTTGACGTCATTATTTTCGTACTTCCGGCGTTTTTCCTGTCAAAATAAAAAGAAATACACTAGGACTAACCAGTAGTTGCGGTGAGTGAGTCGCAGATAGTCTCTTCTTAACTGTCTCCATTCTAAAAGAGTAGAATAAGTGGTGAGCCGTTACTTTTGTGACAGGGGGATGTCATCCTCATCACTTGAATCTGAATAGTGGCGTTTAGCCCTGAACTTTTCCGCCAAAGGTTGATTATCTTCATCTTCCACTTTTATATCGCGGTGATTTCCGTTGCTCATGCTGACAATGTCTGGGATAGCCATTTAAAAAACTGTAATAACAAACTTTGTATGCAAAGACAGTAAATTGCGGACTTACCGGAATTGACGGACAGAAGGCAAGATGAGACAGACCCAAAAGGCCAGCCCACTACCTTTGAACGTAGTTCAAAAGTTAAAACAAAAGCAAATCAGGTTAGATGCCCTCGAAAGTTCTCGAATTTTGTGCGTAGTCTGAAATATAAGCTGTTGTCTTTTATGCTAAATATATTGCATTGAACCAGTATAATTCACTTCATTATGAGCTGGAAAGTTGACATATCTGAGACGGATATGGAGCAGCGTCACGAAAACGGATGTAGACAGAGAGAGAGAGAGTTCCAAAAAAATAAACACGCTTGAAATAATATCGGAAGGGCGTAATAGTATAACCATAAGTAAAGTGCCTTACATAAACCCAAAGGGCCGTAAAAGCAGGACAGCAGAAAAAGTGGGCGAACACGCAACCTACTGCTTACCCATCGTATTGAAGAAGGAAGCAAAAGTATCAGTATCAGTATCAGTATATTGAGGGTATGTAGGAAAAATTCCTTTGAGTGCCCTATTTGTACATATGTGCAGTGGTAGCAAAAAATTTGTTGCTTAGATTGTTGGCGAGGCCAGTTGTCCTGAGTCATAGGACAAAACCCGAAACATGCTAAATGCATTGCTGCGTTTTTAAACAGAAGAATAACAACAACAGAGACCATCTGATTCCACCTACAAACTGTATTTCGCCCAACATATCTTATCCTATATCCGTCTTTTCCAGACATGCTTCAATCTCATAGAGTTACGACAGCACTTTGGCCTTGACAAATTGACTGCAAATGGATACATCTCATGAGTACGCATACGTCGCATCGTGGGTTACAACCGCCGACTTTTGCTCCTAAAACGGACTAAGCGGTATGTGTGCTGGACGAATTGGTAAACAAATCAAGCATGGCAGTCAGTAGTGTGTATTCACGTCATTAATAAAAGCCACGTATGCATCGTGTGCTAGCACGCCTGTGTGCAGGTTCACGCCGCGCAGGCACCAGGTTTCCCTGAATAACTTCCATTTCTTATTTTTCTTATTTAATTGCCTGCTAAGGTTTCTCGTCAACCAGGCAGGTCAACTACTCGTCTTGTGTAGCCTCACCGGACAACAGCACTTAATCAGATGTAATGCAATCGTCTTAAGCGATCTCCAGTCGTCCTTTGGATCCCCTTGAGCAGACAGTCCAATTTGAGGACGAAAGTGCATTTTTCAGCGAATTAATGCCTCCGTTTTCCTCAGACGTTAAGAATTGAGTAAGAAATCCCACACAAGCGTCGTATGCTCACTCTTACCGAGTGGGGCACTTGAATGCACCTCATCAATGTAGGATAAATCCCTCGTAAAAATGAGGTCCAAGCAACTAGCTCTCTTGTTCTCTCGAAATATAGCTAGTGACTTAACATTTTGTGCCAAAGGGAGGTCAAGTATGAGTTCTATTAACTGAAGGAAGTTGGCGCCTCCTCCATTGTCAGATTTTACCAGTCTTTTGTAGATGCGTTGAAATCACAATCAAGAAAAAACTTTTGGTGGCTAGCTGCTTCCTTCAACAGACTAAGGAGCGAGTCGTCAGCTGAACTCAGAATGTTCGGTGGCCTGTTTATGGCCAAGAATGCTAGGTTCTGTGGATTAAACTTCTTTATCTTTATCCAGATAGATTCATACTCCAGAGCTAGGGTGTGCTCTCGTTCGCCAACGGAGATTCCTCTTCCGAAATATACTGCACCCCCACCACCTTTTCTGTTTTGACGTTCTTTGCAGAAAAGCTGGTATCCTTGTATCGAAATCTCCGAATCCGCGATTTCTGTTCTAAGCCACTTTTCCGTCATAGCATCAACATCAGGTCTCCAGTCTGAAAGTAATGTTTTGAGTGCATCGATTTTTGAAGGAAGACATTGGTCATTAGTATACCAAAAGCCTAATGTAGGCTTAGTCACCACATTATGCAAATGTTTGCCTCTTGCATGAGATTGCATGCGGAAAACTGTCACTGTTGATGGAGACGGTCTGTTGTCCGTCCCGACTAGGCTTTCTCCAGAGAAGTGACTTCGGGACATGGACGATTTTCCCGTTCAGTATTCGGAGATTACTCTCATCGAGATCGCATCTCCTGAGGAGTTCCACTTTGAGCAATATCCATTTCTCCCACTCCGCTGAAAAAAAACGTTTGGTGGGAATATCTAAATATTGGTATTCTGCTCAACAATAGCTGGGCCTCGACCTCACTCTTCAGGACAACCTTCAACAGTCTTGGTTGGCGTTTTTCATTTTTGATTCTGTTATACGGCCCATTCTGAATTCCTTTAGAACTTTGACTTTCTCACCCTTTAGGAGGGATTTCAGCTACTGTTAAAATGATTTCCCGTCCTTTTGTATTCTTGACTTCGGGGTGTCGGAAGTAGTTTAAGTCATGCCTCTGATGACTATACAGTTTCTAAGATTCACTCGAGGGCCTTATCATGTTGCCTTATCCTGAGAGATTATTGTACTCTCCCTCCGGCTGTCGTCCTCTTCTGCTCTACTGGGGTTTGTTAGGACAAAGTCAATGTTAGTTTCCGCGCGTGCTAAGACCTTGCGATCCTGTTTAGCCTCCGATGAGGCTCTCTTTGTTTGAATCGTACCAAAGCTTGGCCCATTTTTGCCATCGGTGTGACTTACTTTCTCTTTTTTTGGGAATCCGAGTACGCTTCTTTGTTTTCCGAGAAGCCTGTGGGGCGATTTGTTTCTTTGTCCATGACAGTCTACCGGTACCCCCAAGCACCATGTATTACCAGTCATCTTTCCGCTCAGATAGTTCGGCCAGGAACGCCACTTCTCCGTACGTTAGGTTACCTCCCTCAAGTTCAGCCACTCTCAAGTTATGCTCTTTGGGGAGAAAGCGAGGGGATTTCTTCAACTATACCATTACCATTTTCAGACTATTCATCTCTTTCTCGAGATTAGAGAATTTATGAAGAAGGGTACGGTATGATATGCAGTCTTCATCATCGTTATGGACATCTCTCAAACGTACTAAAATTTTAGTCCTTTTCATACGAGGTGCTATTATGGAATGCCTAGAATTGATCCTAGTTCTTATTCCATCATGTAAATTTAAGTCAGCTGTTTCAACGTGAGCAAGTGGCTCAATGGAAACTACACAGTCTATTGAAAGAAAGTGGCCTAGTTCGATTCCCACTTTTAGAACGATCCACCAAAAAGGACTTAGGTCTAAATTACAGAAATAAACTAGCATTATCGCCTCATGCAGATCGAATTTCTGCAAAGGCTACACGGATGTGTAGTTTTATATCACATAATTTCTCCCTTCTGGAAATCAAGTTAAAATTGTATCTCATGCTTGTTTTTCCCATCGTAGAATACTGCTGTCCCCTCTTTGGTCTGATAAATGCCTCTGACCGCGGTAAGGTTGAAAATGTTCAAAGCGTTTTTATTCGAAAAATATTTGCTTTTCTTCGATCCACTATTTCTTATACGGAGAGATGTCAGTTAGCGATCATGCAATTTCTTTGGGTTAGAAGACTCGAAACGGGCCTCTACATCCTAGTTCACATTAACTTTAGCCCTTATCTCCCAGGGCTCAATTCTATTACTCCGGTAGATCGACTTAATGCCACTTGCAATTCCTCCGTGATAATTTTCCCCCTTTAACACCAAATCTAACCATTCTCGTTTTTCGTCTGCAAGTATGCCTTCCTCTGGAATACTATTCACCTTAAAATTAGACTGTCGTCTACCTTAGCCGTTTTTGAAGTCAAAGTACGCTAACATTTAACTTCGGAGGATAGAAAGCCTTTTTTATCCATCTCCGTATCAAACACACTTCTTTTGGACTTTGAAAAGGGTCCTCCTGGTATTTGAGGCGCTTCCATTTATATTAAATTGTTTTCCATATATGTCTATTTTATCCTTTATATAGTGATCTCTGCAGCGGTGTTTCGTCCTCTTCTCTGTCCAGTCATCATTGCCGTTCTCAGTTCTCCGTTTTACATTCCTGACGATGGGTTTCACGTTCCTTGGTGATGCTCGTATTGGTTCTTCAATTTTCGCCAGCTTGTCGCTGGACTCTGCAGTCTACAGGGCCGCATCTCCGGCATTTCATCCTTTCGACCCTGTTTTCCGCGATGACCTTCTCCTGTTTCACCTCCCTAATGGTTAACCCTGTAGCCAGTCGGGTGGCGTTACATTAATGAACAGTAGCCTCTGCTGCTATACAATTTCTCCACCGACACGAAGCATTTCGAACCAACCAACCTCTTACTTTTTAGAGCATCAGTTTTTTTCTCGTTCGTTTTTTTACAATGGGGTTCCACTAAACTCTACCCCCGCTTCCATGGTATGAGTTTTTTTCACTGCCTCTTCAGTAGATCAAAATACTTTTCAGAGAGTGTAGACTTTTATTTTAAAATGATGATAGGTTGGCTGATGTGAAACTATCTGCCTACTATAATAAACACTTCCGATGCTTATGTGGTTGGTCACAAATAGCAGCATTTATCCACTTTATATTTATTTTTACCACAGCACTTAGTTTGCAATGACGAGGCCCTCCGTGCCTTAAACATAAAACTTATTTATTTATGACATAATTTTGATTTCTAGGTCTTTTTGCTCATTTTCACTCGACAGAAACCTTCCATTGAGTAAGCATTGGTGAGAGTCGTTAGTAGCATTCGCCTTCTTCGTTTTGAGCCACAGTGTTATATAATTTTCAAAGTAAGACTTCATCAACCATTTATCGGACCATTCACATAAAGGGTAAAGTCCTTCTTGCAAAATACGTTTAGCATTACCGTTTTCAATGGGTTGCCATCTTTATATCATCTGCAAACAGGACTCCGTTTATGTCCAGTCCATGCCTACAGTCAGTGACGTAGAGTAAGAATGGTAATGACCCAAGAACCGAGCCTCGAGGTACACAATTAACAATCGGTAATGAAGTGGCTTTCACATTTTCAATGTATGTGGCTTGTGATCGACCTACCAGAAAGTCTCCTACCCAATTAAGTAGATTTCCCCTACCCTGAATTCTCGAATCTTGTACGGTATCTATTGGTGTGGAACACTATCCAAAGCATTTTTGGAGTTGATGTAGACGAAATTGAAGTTGTTATTCTCATATAGTGACCATATTCACCAGAAAGGAATGGTTTCCACAAAATACGTGTTGAATACTGTAAAAGAAGTTTTTCTTAGGGAAAATTCATGGCAGTCCTTTCGGTACACCGTTCCATAACGTTGCAGCAAGTGCAAGTTAGACTCTAGGCCGATAATTGTTCGCGGTGGTTCTGGGTCTACCCTTGTGAATGCGGCATGTGTGTGCAATTTGTAAGTCAGATGAGAGGATGCCTCGATCAAAATAAAACAGAAAAATAAGCAAAAGCGGTCTGCGGAGTTCAGAAGCGAGCCCTTGTAGTTTCGTAAAGCATAAGACGTTCTTTCCCCACCTCTTCTTCCATGAATTCGAGATATTCTACGATTATGTCTTTTCTTCCTGAACTAAAGTCTGTTTGGTTTAAAACTGGTTCCCCAAGGAAAATAGATGCGGAAAACAGACTAATGTGTTCTGCCCTATCATGATTTCCAGTAATGTCTTCATTATTTTCACATTTCAACACTGTCACTGTTTCTTTATTTTAACTTACTGTTGCTGTAGCTAAAGCGTACTTTTGGCTTGCATAAGGCTTATTCTATAAATAAATAAAATAAATAAATATATTTTATATTAAGGGCCCGGAGGGCCTCGTCATTGCAAACTTAGTGCTGTAGAAAAATAAATACAAATTTGATAAATGCTGCTCTGCGTGAAACAACCACATAGGCAGCGGGAGCGTTTAGTAGTGTTGGTAGATTAATTTTATTTTCACCAACATATCATCGTTTTAAAATCGTAGTCAACACTCTCTGAAACGCATGGTGTACTAAGAAGGAAACAGTGAAAAAAAACTCCTACCACTGAAGCTGGGGCGGAGTTCAGCGAATCCCCACTTAAAAAAAACAAAAAGTAAAAAGAAAAAAACTGCGTCAACAAAATTAAGGGGGTTGGTTGAGAGGATTGATTGTAGTGAAAATGAGACGGGACTGTTGATGAGATCGTATGAGGGTTGGAAACGCTTCTTGTAAGTGGCGAGATCATAGAACAGCAGAGGCTGTCGTTCACCATTGTAACACCGCCCGACTGGCTTCATGATAAACCATCAGGGAGGTGAGACCGGAGGAGGCCATCGCGGACAACAGGGTCGAGAATAGAGTGAACGGCAGAGGTCACCTGATCATCAACGAAACGCTGGAGATGTGACCTTGTAGACTGCGAAGTCCAGCGACGAGCTGGCGAGAAAAGCAGAACCGCCACGAGCATGACTAAAGACCATGAAGCCTATCGGCAGAGTTGTAAAACGGAGAATGCAGAAAACGGCAATGATGACTGGACAGAGAAGTGGACAAAACATCGTTGCAAATATCACTCAAAAGAGGAAGAAATAGACGTATATGGAAATTTTTTATCTAAAAATAACCACCTCAGATACCAGGGGGACCCTTTTCAAAGTCCAAAAGTTGTGTGTTTTTCGGGAAGGAGGCAGATAACAAGGACTTTATATCTTCCGAAGATAAGTGTTTATGTAATGTGACTTTAAAAACGGCTAAGTTAGACGACAGCCTAATTTAGAGGGGAATATTATTCCAGAGGAAGGCATATTTGGATGCAAAGAAGTAAGAATGGTTCGAAGTGGAGCTAAAGGGGGGCTGCAATAATCCTGGAGAAATTACGAGTAGAATAAGGTCTATCTGCGGGAATAAGAGCGTTGATTCGTGGAAGTTTAGGGGTAGAGTTAAGGTGAAAGAGGAAACAGAGGCCCGCTTCGAGTGTTCTGACCCAAAGAAATGTCATGTTCGCTAACTGACATCGCTCCATATAAGAAGAAGTGGATCGAGGAAGAGCGAATATTTTGCCAGTAAATGCCCTTTGTACATTTTCAATCTTACCGCGGTAAGAAGTATTTATTAGACCAAAGAGGTGACAGCAGTATTCTAGGATGGGTAGAACATACATGCGATAAAGTTTTAACTTTATTTCCAGCTGGAAGAAATTGTGTGATATAAAACCACATATCTGTGCAGCCTTCGCAGATATTCGATCCGCATGAAGTGACAATACTAGTTTACATATGTAGCTTAGACCTAAGTCTTTTATAGTGGATCGTTCTAAAAGTGGAGTATTTTGAAAGACTAGGGGACAGGGAAGCTTGGCGGGATCGAAACACATGAAACGACACTTGGATGGAGAGAATTCCATCTGCCAGGTAGCACTCCAGCGTGAGAGTGTAAGTAGGTCCGTATTTATTTTATCAACGCATATAATTGCCGTGTCCTTAGAATATGAGTATATGCAGTTGAGGTCATCTGTATAAATGAGATTGTGTGAGTTTTTTAGAACAGTCGAAATTTCGTTTATGTATAGAATGAAGAGTAAAGGACCCAATACAGTGCCTTGAAAAAAGCCACTCGTGATCAGCTGAGAAGTGGAGTAACTATAACCTACTAAGACCTTCTGGCTGCATATTCTGCTTCATATTCTTTCCGTGATCAGTAAACCATTGACATTATCGCGTTCAGATTTCGACAAAATTCTCCGTAGTGCAAGGGTTCACACATCGTTGTATACCTTCTTCAGAACTTGTTCTTTCGGTCAGTCTGGCTTTTCGAATCTCGCATTAACCACGTAGGCCGGCTCACCGTTTCTTCTGTTTATGCAGACAAGTTCGGTGCATAAAGTCGTTCATAACTTCCCTGAGAATGTTCAACTAGCATCCAGACTACCGGTAAAAATGTCATACCAATTTAATATTGACATTTCACTGCTCATTGCGGGAAAGTCCCGTGCCAGTATTTAAGCTGAACCTCAGTATTGTCCATTTGCCTGGCCTTTAAACCGTATTTCCACAGCAACATGGCATGACCGCTCTTGCCTAGAGGTGCGAAAGCACGAGGTCTAAACAGTTCACTGTTTCTGCTTCTTTGATTCTCGCTGGAAATCCAAACTTTTGCACGAGAAACATATTTACGTCAGTTTTAGTAGTCTGGGGCCAAAGGGAATCATACGGACCTTTTACTGATAACTTGCTCCATTCGAGTACTGGTGTGCTTTTTGAAGATTGTGTAAGCAACAAAATTTATTGGTGTGTTAATATTTCTAGCTATTCGTGTGTCTTCGTTTTGGATCCCTTCTTTCATAAATCCAAACATGGCCTCATCAACCCTTGAACTTTAATTGGGTGGTCTGCATACAGTCAGGAAATGTAGAGTGGATGCACCGCGCGTCTTTAGCTACACTGATTCATATTCACGGGAACAACTGATTTTACGTTCCGATGTTATGATTCCCCTCTTTGTAAAGACTTTCATTCATCCTCCTCTTTTGTGTAGCCGGTCCTACCAAAACATTAGGTAGTCACTGGGTACAATTTCGGCATCCACTACATCGGGCTATAAACAGAGTTCTGTAATGGAGATGATATGCGGCTGTACGTCTGCTACCCATACTTTACGTTTATCTCTCGACTGTAAAAATTCTGCCAATTCTTATAAAGAAAGCGGAGTTTCACCGGGATAAATTTTTGAACGAGTTCTGGGTTCGGTTAGCCGGAAATGATATGCAGGATATCTAGTGTTTTGTCTGATTTTGAGTCAACTGGTTGTTTTTCGGACTGGAAGTCAATGTATCAACCATAATTTTCACTGAAATGCTCAGCGGATAGGAGCGTTCGTTCTCCAGCATTTAAAGTTCGCAACACTCAGCGTTATTGGCTGTCTCCAGAGGAATGAACTCTGGGCTTATAATTCTCCCGTTCAATATTCGCAGGTTCCTCTTGCCCACATTGGATCTCTTGAGCAGTTCGGTTTTCCCTTCCCTCAACTTCTTTCGCTCGCCCGATGAGTTATCTCCCTGAAACAAAACCATCGGGTGAACATTTCAGTATGGCAGTTTTCTCTTCTACAGTAACAGCTCTTGCTCTAAATTTTGGCGAAAAATCTTGAGCGGTCTGGGTTGGCTCAAAGCCTCCTTTGAATCTTCCTTTTAACTATGCTAAAGGTTTTTAATACGGAGATTTCCTTGTTTCAATAAAGAAGAGGTTTGGGATATTGCTGGAATATTTCCATATCGTGCTGTTTTCTGTTCTTTGAGATAATTGAAGTAGATTCATGCGTGCCTTTAATAACAATACATTTACGGCAATCAATAAAAGGGATCTGACTTTGGATTTCATACCCAGATACTACTTTGTGCCCATTTATTTTTTCATCATCCGTTGATTCAGAGACAACTGCCGCTACAGAGCTACCACTTGGTTTCTAATTTACGAAGGTTTCTTGGTCATTGGCAATCGTCTTCTGCAACGCAGCATTTGCGGAAATTATGCGTGGACTCTGCGCCATCTTATGATTTTCACTCCGATTACCGTCCTCTTCTGTTTTCGTGAGATTTTTTGGGACAGATTTAAAGCTCGGTTCCGTGCTTATTGAGGCCCTGCGGTCGGTTGTGACATTCGATGGCATGCTTCTTGCTCGACCCATTTGCACTGAAATTCTGATTTAATTTGTTTTGTTGGGAGAACCTTACACGCCTTTACGATTTCTGATACACTTCTGGTCGTACTTTGTCCACAACAGAGCCTGTTTAACCATTTCACAAAGCCCTGTGGATGCATCATCATCTTTTTGATTTGATGCTACGGCTAACGAAGCATAATCAATGTCAAGACCCACACCTGATACTTTTACTCAACACGAACGGCAAGCTAGCCAGCCACGGCACCCAAAGCCCGGTACGAGCGAAGCAAGGCAGGCGTCTACGAGACAGCGCGTATTGACACAAAGCACGTTCAAGCAAGTTGTTCTCACACGAAGGATGCGTGCAGTTAAGGGGCCGCGAGCGAGACGGTCCGGACCATGAGCCAATCAGAATTGAGCAGACCAGACCGGCCGCAGAGCGGAACCTTTCTACTATAAAGATGAATAACCCTACAGAATATACACAAAGCAGCACTTTTCCGCCTGAATACGAACCGACAGAGTGATTGAAAATGTGGGACATAAAGGAGTGTATGTACAGAGGGGAGATAGGAATGAAAATCAAGGACAGGAAAATAATACAAATAAGGGAGTCATAATTATGGGAAAAACCTGTCACAGTGAAGAATGCATCTTTTCAAGGTGGCGAGAAATAGTGGCATCTCACCACATCTCGAGAACAAGTCGAAACTTTACTTTCACTGCACCTTTGGGTTTCGATGGACCCATTGACTCGCGTGCATGATAAACTCGTTGGTCCGTGTTTCAAGACGGGTTGGGTAGCTCGTCTACCACAACACCACAAACTGTTTGGTCCATGCCGCCTCGCACAGGAAGCATCACATGCAGACCATCCAACACTAGACCACCGCCAGACCCACTTTGTGCAGGCAACACGACGATCAGACCCAGCAATTGGCAGCCTACAGCAATACCCCACGCCCACAGCAATGTGTGCACGAGCCGGAACTAGAGACATACAACCCTGGTGCCCTGCAAAGTTATTCATACCACCGTAGCCCACCAGGATTCCACCGGCAACTGCTCACCGAGAGACAGACCCGTTGACGACCAGTGTTCGATAACACGTGTGCAAGCCGAAACTTACGCACGCCGCTCACTGAGTTCGCCTGTGATGATCGAAATTCAGATGACAACCTCGAAGAGCCACCGACCAAACCCGATTTGACTACGGCAGACTGGCAGTTCCACCAGTCGTGATGCCCGCCAAATAGAGGAAGTGCATTGGCCGATCCATTCAAATAAGAAAAGACAGGCGGCTCCGGCAATCTCTCGGGACACCGATCCTGACCCTCCCGAAAGAAGGCCAGGCCCACCTTTTCGCAGTGGACTATCCGTCCGACAAACGCGCCAGGCGCGCATACACACCGACCAACTGAGTCCTCCAGGCTTGCAGCTTGACGTCACCCGTTTACCTCTATGCGGTTTCACGTACTGTTTACTCTATCTTCAAAGTACTTTTCAACTTTCCCTCACGGTACTTGTTCGCTATTGGACTCGTGCTTGTATTTAGTCTTGGATGGAGTTTACCACCCGCTTTGGGCTGCATTCCCAAACAACCCGACTCGAAGGTCGGCCTGGTGAATTGCCTCACATGTCTGAACCTCCACTCGCGCGGGCCTTTCTCCCTCTCTGGGCCAAATCCAAGGAGCCATACTCAGTGCTGGACTTCGACTGGAGTGGCAATCCCGCGAGCCGACCCAAACACCACATTGCGTAGCAGTAAAACTACCGCAGGCTTTTCTCTCTTCACTCGCCGTTACTAGGGGAATCGTGGTTGGTTTCTTTTCCCCAACTTAGTGATATGCTTAAGTTCAGCGGGTAATCACAACTGATCCGAGGTCAGGCAATATAGAAAGTAAAGCAAGCATAGCCATCAACCACCTACAGTATCGGTACACTAACATAGCAGTCTTCAAACCTCACCATCACTACCTCATATATGTTAGAGCTCGTACGATAAGGGTAATACACTCCAACATATAGAGCCCGCTCAATAAAATAAATGAGCTCCGGACCCTTGCTGAAGAATGAACCCCAATATTATTGCTTTAAGAGACACGTGGCTCTCAGAATATATCCGAGGTCACGAAGCATCCCTATGTGGTTATTAACTCTTAAGAAGAGGCAAGAGAAGCCCCAGAAGAGGAATCGCTGTTTATTTTCGCTCCAATATCACTGAATATTCTGGTCTTCATGCCATAACAATAAACATTAAACTTTTGTCCATAACTATCGCAACTAAGTACGCCAGCTAAGGACATTTGCAGTTGCGAACCGTCCTCCAAACCAAAGTTCCCAAAAAGATTCACTTCTTCTGGCCGAAATGAACAAGGTTTGCTTGAACCAAAATCACCTTCTTTTTGGAGTCTTTAAAGCTTCCGATATCGTCTGGCAACCTTGGACTGTTTTGGGTACCCCAGCTACATTCAGTCATTGTTTGCTCGAGATGGCAGCAGAAAAATTACTATGCAAGAATAGATTGTTTGAATCACGTGTTAGGAAAGGACAACGTTCGAACTATCTGGACCCTGCGTTCACCTGAGATTAAAAACGTGTGCTCGAGCTACAAGACATCCAGCCAACGAGACATAACGATTGTATTGTACTACTCTTTGAGAATTCTATATTTTCACAGTTTGACTCCCGTAAACCACTGAAAAAAGCATATTAAAGGGAGATTTTCCCAGCATGCGAACGCAAATCTCAGCAATACTATGGCAGAACACACTGCTGTAGGCGTAAAGGAATACTGTATTATGTACATGCATAGTTAAAGGGTTACAGGTAAGATATACCCTTGACGACCCTATTAATGTAAAGTAACCACATGATTCTTCCGGTTGACATGCAGATGTACACAGCATAACACACCCTCGAGTGGGTTGTCGCGGTACAATGCGAATCAGTATGAAAACAAACGGGAGCCAGGAAATGTTTTTACAAGACTGACATCAAGAAGCCATGTTGTAAGAGCCGCGTTTCGTCAACTTTAATGTCACCAAGTTTTCTTCTAAAATCAGCAGCGGTATCGGTGATAACTGCCTCGCTTGATAGCGAGTTCCACGGTCGTACCAATTCCTGGCTGAAGAAAAACCCAAGATCCAATCGAGTACGTTCGTTTGAGATCTTATAAAGACGGCCCCGCAGATGAGTTGTGTTGGAAAGCCTGCAGAAATTCTCCGGTGTAAGGGTGTAAACATGGCCCCGGATTATCCGAAATGTCCGAAGCAGACTACATTGTAAGATCAGAGAAATAAGTTAAGCTTTATTTATCTGTCCTGCTGCGGTTAGTCTCTAAGACCATCGACTATATTGGTCGCCCTCCGTTGCTCTTATTCGAGATGGTCCACATAATTCTCCATCCCCAGTGTCCAAACTGGCATTCCGTAGTCTATATGTGGCCTCAGGAAGGTGCCGAATATTCATTCGAAGAGATCAGGTGGGAATATTTTGAACAGGCGTCCGATCCAATTAAGCGTCCTAGTTGCCTTCTGGATTGCCTTTTTACAGTGCTCTGATGGCATCAAACTCGCGGTTGCCCACATGGCCAGATCTTGATGCGCATCCACCTCTTTCAACGCGATACCCTTTATACAGTTACTATGTTTCTGCGACACTTTTCGACTGGGGCTAATGTGTAGGACTAGACACATGGATCTATTAAACTTTAGAAGCCACGTAGATGACCAGACAATAAATAATAAATAATTGTACATTTAAGGCCCGGGTTCCAGTCATTACAAACATCGTGCTGTGGTAAAACTATATACAAAGTTGTTAATTACAGCTATCTGCAAGCATCTGCATGAACAACATAAATGAATAGTATGTTATACACATCAAGTCACATCCAATTCACAACGGGCAGTCATTTTAAACAATAATCAACAATATTTGGTAAATATAGTGAATTAAGAAAGAAGCAGTGAAAAAACTCCCATAAGTGAAATATAACACGGAGTTCAGCGAACCCTCGATTTAAAAAATAGAGAAAAACTGCTTATATCATTAATATATCGTTCGATTGGTATGAAGCAGTGAGATGGGATCGTGCAGTTGCTGAGAAAGTGTGAGGATCTGGAACGTTTCTTGTCATGGAGGATATGATATAGCATAATGGGGTGCGATAGGAGGAGCTAATCGGGGACAACAGAGTCAGGGAGACCTCTGCGGTGACAAAGGGGTCGAACCGAACAGAGGATAGTAGAATTCCCGAGAAAATCACCGAAATGCCGGAGATGCGACCAAACAGATGGTAGAGTCCAACGACAGGCTGGCGTAAACATTAGAACCCTCGACGATCATCAAGAACGATCTCGAAGACCACCGTCAGAAAGGCGAAACAAAGTTGGAGACGTCAGGAAATGAGGCTTGACTCTGCAGAGGATGCCGTAAAAATATACGGAAATCAATTTATTATGAAGAAAATCACCTCAAATATCACGAGGGCCCTTTTAAAAGTAAAAAGTTGTGTTTTGGAAGAAAACGGATAGTAAGGATTTTATATCTTCCGAAGTTAGATGTTTACGTAATTCGGTTTTGAACACTGCTAATAAGTCACTTTAAGTCACTTTATTAAGGGAAGAAGACTTTCGCCCTTGAGCTCCCTATTCATAACCAAAATCGCATAATAGGTCCACCGTAACAATAGCACCTAATACAAATGTAGGCTTAACATCAGCGATAAGTGTGAGCCAGTTGCAAGGTGCTGCTACTGACACTTTGTTCATTATATCTGCCACAGTTTCTCAGCAAATGAGAAACAAGTTTGTGTTTAAAAATGTCAACAGTATCTGAGAGGATCAAATCGTCCGGGAGTCCGTTCCACGCTCCAATGACCCTCTCAGAGAAGGCGTTTCGTCGAACGTCGATACGGGCCAGTTTCCTCTGTAGTTTAAAGGGATGAACTCGCAAATGGTCAGTCCAAGCCAAATCGAAGAAATCCTCAAATTCTAGGGCGCAGTCTCGGCCTCTAACAATACGGTAGGTTTGTATGAAGTCCCCGCGGAGTTGCTTATAATTGAGAGGAAAAATTTCAAGTTCGGTCAGTCTGTCTTCATAAGGCAGATGACCAAGATTCTTGACCGTCTTTGTAGCCCTCGCCTGCACTCGTTCCAGGTGCAGGTAATCCTTCTTGAACCATGGACGCCAGGCCTGGACAGCATACTCCAAGTGGGACCGAACAAACGCTCTGTAGGTTTTCCTGAAGAGCCCCTTGACTATGTTGACAAATCCCCGCCTAATCGCAAACAGCACCTGTGTTGCGCGTTTAGCTGCCTTTGCACAATGAGTAGATGGTTTAAGTGAGGAATTTATTAGAACACCGAGGTCCTTTTGTTCGTTCACATTTGAAAGCGGGTGCCCATCGAAGAGGTATTGGAAGGAATCGTTCTCCTCATCAGGCCTTCTAGTACGGAGTCTTAAAACCACACACTTACTAATGTTGACGTTTAAGAGCCAACGAGCACACCAGCAGATAAGTCGGTTGAGACTCTCTTGAAGCGCTTTCCTATCGGCGTCACACCTGATGGTTCTCCAGAGTTTTACGTCATCAGCAAACATGATAGCGCTGCAACCCAGGTCGTTGACACAGTCGTTGATATAGATAAGGAAGAGCAGTGGCCCTAAGAAAGTACCTTGGCGGACGCCACTCAGCACAGATGTAGGGTTTGACTTCGAGTCACCGATGCACACAGTTTGCGATCGCCCCGTGAGAAAATCTGTAATCCATGCCAGCAGGTTTCCTCTTATGCCAATTTCTGACAATTTTTACATTAGACGCTTATGTGGGACGCTGTCGAATGCCTTCTTGAAGTCCGTATAGATGACGTCAACCTTACCATCTTCATCCAGTGCGCGAGTCCACTGCTCAGTGGAGAGTAGAAGGCTGGAAAGGCAGGAATGGTTCTTTCTGAAGCCATGTTGGAGCCCTGACAGTAGGTTGTTCTCCTCCAAGAACTACATTGTCGTCTTCTTAATCATCGTTTCCATCACCTTACAGCAACTGCAAGTTAGGCTGGCGGGCCCGTAATTGTTGACCTTCGTGCGGGTTCCGCCCTTGTATATCGCGTAAATATTTGCCATTTTCCATTCGGATGGCAGTTTTCTTATTCAAATGAAGAACGAAAGATATGTGCTAGGGGCTCTGAGAGTTTGCTTGTAGACAACAAACTAATTTCGAGTGGAATATTGTTCCAGAGCAAGGTATATTTGGAGGCAAAAAATATAATGGTTAGATGTGGAGCCAAGGAGTAGTGAACTTATCACGGAGCAGTTACGAGCGGCATAACATTGATCTGTCGGAATGACAGCTTTACTTCACGGGAGCTAAAGGCTAGAGTTAACGCGAAACAGGAAGAAAAGGCCGACTTTGAGTCTTCTAACTCACACAAGTGTACTCTTCGCTAAATGATATCTCTTCATATAAGAAACACTGGATCGAAAAGAGAAAATATTGTTTGAGAAAAAAACTATCTGACAATTTTCAACGTTACCACGGCCAGAGGCATTCATCAGCGCAAAGAGGGGACAGCGGTAGTCTAGAACGGGGAGAACTAACATGCGGTACAATTTTAATTTTATTTCCGGAAGGAAACAATTATGTGATATAAACCACATATCTGCGCAGCCTTTTCAGAAATTCGATCCGCATGAGGCGACAATGCTGGTTTATTCGTGCAACTGAGACAGAAATCCTTTATGGTAGATCGTTCTAAAAGTGGAGTATTTTGAAAGACTAGGGGTCCAGGAAGCTTGGCGGGACCGAAACACATGAAACTACACTTGGATTGCGAAAATTTCATCTGCCAGGCGACACTCCAACATGAAAGCGTAAGGAGGTCTTCGTTAATTTTATTAACGCAAATATTGGCCGTGTCCTTAGAAAATGAGTACATACACTTAAGGTCGTCTACGTAAATGAGATTGTGTGAATTTTCAGCACTGTTGAAATTTCATTTCTGTATAGAATGAAATGTAGAGGACCCAAGATTGTGTCTTGAAAAACGATACTAGTGATCAGCTGAGTCGTTGAGTAGCTATTACCTACTAAGGCCTTCTGGTTGCGGTTAGACAAGTAGGAAACAATGAAGTCGAGGAGAGGAGGCCAGATGCCGAGGACTTCCAGTTTCACCAGAAGACGTCTATACGGTGCCTTGTCGACGGCTTTGTTGAAGTCAAAGTAGATCACAAACACTGATTGCTGCTCACTTCGAAGGGAAGTGACGAGATTAAGGAAAGCTAAGTGACACATTTCGCATGGCCTTTTGGGCAGAAAACCATGCCTTGAGTCGCTTAAGAGCCTGTTTTCGAGGCAAAAATGAAGAATTTTGCTATAGCCGCTGCTTAATAAACGCGTCGATAATTGGTTAAGTCCGAGCGAGATCGCGACTTGAAGACAGAAAGAATAATATATGTCTTCCATGAATCAGAAAGGAAACCATTGAAAAGATAGACTGAGAATATATGTCTAAGCAATCGTGGGAAGCTCGTCAATTTCTTGATACCTGAATTTAAAATCCTGTCAGTTCCCGAAGAGCGCGAAGTTTAGACGAATCATATGCTTAAGAATTAATGATATGGAGAAATCAATGGAACTGATAATATCAACTGAGTATATTCAGTTATGGCTGCAGACTACCATGAATATTCAGTGAGCCACTCCCCTCCTACCCCCTTTGAAACCATCCATTTAATGCATTCATCATAATTGGCTTCAAAAACAATTCAAGCCATTAAATTTTATGACTTAGGTTTAATTTTCTTCTCTGATCCCTCAAATATACACATCGACGCCTACTATCACCTATACAATAATAATCAGGAGGGATACCCCCTCCTATCCCCCTCTAGGGCCCCCTCTAATGATAGGGGCATGTGCTGGCAGATTACGGTTGAAATGACGGAACCGGTTCAGATTCCATCGCAAATGATTTGCAAAGGATGCAATAAACAATCCAGCCTTTTCAGTGTCTTCAAGAACGATATTTTCATCTCAGTAACGGAGAAATTTGGTGACATCCTTTAGAGGAGGAAAATGCCGGAACAGTTGAGCAACAGATTTCGCTGAGTTTATCTCGCCGAGTGCGCATGATTTCCTCTGTCTGCCACGTGCAAGATGAATTTAAGACGCTAATTCAGAAATCTCGGTGGTTCTCATATGCAAAATTAACAGACTAGGCGATCGATCTAAACTGCCCCCTGAATTTCTTTAGGCCTGGAAAAAGAAAAGGAAGAATGATGGATTCCAAAGCGCAGGTTTTGACAATTTTAGTTAGGGGATCCAAGTGTGTAGACTGCAATAGGTCTTCTATCTGCCACCCCAAACCTAACTTTGGGTTAAAAACCTAATCAAGTGTAGGCTATGACCAAGTGGTGTATAATGAAGGTGTTGACACGGAAGTTCATGTCGCTTGAACTGTGATCCATGCCGCCACCTCCATTAGGCGTTGGTGGCACGCGTAGGTGCAAACACAGGCACCAGCCACCTGTGGTCTTCATGACCTTTCCACTCCGTGGGATCTGAGTCAGACATGGTGGCTCCGGCCGCTTGTGCCCGATCCCACCTATGGTATTCTTGACTCTGTCTTGACACCAGGCTCAAGCGGATGAGGAGAGAGGCTACTAATACTTAAAACCAAAAGACGTATAAGGTACCACCTCTTCACCCCCCCTTTTGTGGAGCAGACGGTGGATATTGTTCGAATCGACGATCGAACTGTCGGATGCAGGCGCACCACATTCCCCATGTAGGAAGTGGCTGTTCCGCATGGTCCTTACCTTAAACCTAACTCTCATCTGTGGATTCCGAAACCTAGGCTATAACAAAGTAACCACTTCTATCGAGGAGATAAAAATGAGGGAATCCGGTATTATGTAAGTTTTTCTACGTCCGGTACTTCTATCCTGTTCTCCTTCCGCCATATTCCACCCACTAAAGTCTTACGGAGAAGCCGATATGCACTTTCGCAAGCGGTCATGGCATACTTGAGCCGCTCTTCCACTAAACCAAACCGTAAACTATAGTGGAGATTGGAAGTCTTCTGGGACGCCTAAGCAGCCGAATTTAGGGATAATACTGTTTACTCCCCGTGATAAAAAGGAGCTAGAAAAGGTGGCCTAAAAAGCTAATGGGATCGCGCCATCTACAGAAGATCGTAGCTTGCAGATGCACAACTCATGATAAACAATTAACCGAACATCAATCCCGTCCCCATTTCCATCCTCTCACCCACCCCACAGGCTGTTCGAGTGATTTTAGTCATTCTGACAGCATAAATAATCAGTTAAGCAACTGTACCACAGCATATCCTGTGCAGATAACTGTGGACACAGTAACGTACCAGTATCGTATTGAAATGAATTGACGATGGGGATTGCTTTACATTCAAAATGTTCGAAAATCCAATCCATGACACCTATGATTGTCTTTTCTTCTCAGAAACATGCGTAACCAAAAATGGGAGAGGCCAGATGACACACTTAGGTTTTATGATACTTATCGAAACCATAGTTTGTGCTGTTTCAACAATCATCCTTATGATGTGCATTGAACTCTCAATTATATATTCATTCACTTTTCCTTGAGGAGGAAGTCGGGGTATAGTCGAAAATGTCGGACCACTACATATTTCGTTTCAGAGATCACCTTACTTTTTTCGCTTCCTTTGTATATAATCAAAGGAAGAACGACCAAAGGAAAAGTTTATGTTTCCACTCTAAGCAAGTCACAAGTCACCTAGTTAGTTATAACTATTTAAGGAGTTCGCTTTAAATATGTAGATCAAATTTTGTTCTATATCTTCTAGTCCTACAAAACGTACAAAACGTATTCGAAAACTATGCAACAAAACATTTCCAAAGGTAGAAATAACTAGTAGTAAATAAAATACTACGCTACGCTGATGGAAAAATAGGTAAAAGTTGGTAAATGGCAATGTATAGGATAACGATACGACTTACCGGGTCTAACAGATCCTCCGTAGCAGTAGCCAAGAGATTGACTTGCAAGGAAGATTGATTACTTGAAATTGGAAGCCCTGCTCGACCGCTAGGGACCGGAAGTGTTGCAGAAAGCTTGCGTTCTAATCACCGTCAGTTGATCCTGAGTCTGGAGTTGATCACCAGAGTAGGTATCGTTAACGGGCGGGGAGAACAGAGACAGGTG
Source organism: Ligula intestinalis (assembly GCA_036362985.1). Classification (NCBI taxonomy): domain Eukaryota; kingdom Metazoa; phylum Platyhelminthes; class Cestoda; order Diphyllobothriidea; family Diphyllobothriidae; genus Ligula; species Ligula intestinalis. The sequence continues at coordinate 40,338,099 of JAYGXS010000003.1, forward strand.
AGTAGATGTAATGCAGAAAATGCAGGAGGTTTTTGAGGAATGCTCAGAACACGCCACGTGTGGCTTGCCAATATATCATGTGCATTTCGAAAAGTGTGGCAAGAAAAAATGTAGCAAATTTAAACAAACGTACCACCTAAAAAGGAAAAGGATACAAGGATCTACAGCCTATAGACCTTGACTATGCTAAGTTATACCGAGAACAGAAATGAAATTCGCAGGATATTAAAAATCTGAACATCCAAAACCAATCTATCAATCAGAAAACAAACAGGGAAAGCTAGGGGGACCTACTGATGAGCCAGACCCCTCGCAATTGCGCCAAGCAACGGCAGCTGGTATGGTAAATGGCAAAATCGATAAAGAGGTACTGTTATATTTTTGTATCGTCAGATGGAAACCGGTTAGGACTTTCTTGTGAGGCTGCTTTTTATGTGATAAATGATAAAAAACTACTACATTTTGAACAACTTGATTTTCCACCAATCCAAACACTTACTTGATTATTTTGATCTATGAGAGTTGTCCTTATATTGTTATTGGTCTATATGCATCCTTTGCTGACCAACAGGAGTTCATGTTTGTCGATTTGGTTTTTTCCGCATGCTCTTCACCCATATTTTTAGATCAGTACAACAATTACAAGTGACTACAATTTATTCCTTACTGTGCACTTATCACGCATTAACTACGCCTTAATCAAGCATTAAAACTTTAACCATGATTCCTTTTAGAACTTTTACCATTAGGTGACCTCACAAGAAGGCCTCACCGGCAACCGAAATACGGTTGCGAACAATTTTATTATATGATTCATTAAATCTATTTCTAGCTTTTGATTTCTGGCTTGGTAATGCTGTTGATTCCGTTCCACAGAGACACATAATTACAGAAAAAACCAAAGTATCATACTATCCCTCTCGCCAAACTGGTCGCACCAAAATTGTCCGATAACCAATCCAGCCTTTTAGAAATAAATCCAAGTTCCAAGTGCAAGTTCTTGGCGCCCCTCTTCGTACGGCAATTCTCTTAAACACCCTGGTGTGTGTAAAAGGATAAAAAATCCATCAAAAGTCAGCGTATTACAGGAGTTTTTTCCCCGGAGGAAAATAATTCTAAGCGCGTGATGCATTCCGAACTGTTGCGATATGGCCAACATCGAGTAGGAATGCCAAATTTAGAAGTTAGAAAAGGTCTACTATAAAAAACAAAGTAGCTCAAAAATTTCCCTTAACTTAATCTGTTAACTATGAGTAAATTCGCATATTTATTTCCAAGGAACTTCAAGAATTGAACATTAGAAATTAAAGCACAAGGGGCGCTGTAGGAATACTGTGACGAGTAAATATTGTCGCATATTCGTTAAGCACCGGCACAGAATCGCCGAACAAGGTGTCCTGCTGAGCGAATGTTAAATCAATCAATATTTATATAGTGTGCACTTGGTTATTGTTTTTTGGCCTGAATCGAGTCCATCCACAAGTGTAAGCGAGGCAGTATTGGTCAACGGCGTGTTTCACTCGTTTGAAAAAGATTTTATCTTGCCCTTTTACCTGTGCGCGGAGTTGCGGGAACATGAAACTGTTTTATGGGCCAGTCCTCATTTAAAGTTTTTTTGCATGCACAACGTTATTATGACCAGTCAACTTCTATCAATTCTGTTTTTTTGTAATCTTTGTTCAAGTACTTCTGATTTAAATTTGCAACAATTCCAATCAGAAAACTCAGAAGAACAGTTTGGCAAGCAAATGTGAGCTTTCGATGGAGTCTCATCGGGCCATTACATTTATATGGGAGGGGGAGTTAAACAAACGTCTGATTTGTTTTCCGCTACCACTGTTTACGTAGGGGATGAGGCAGTGCAGCGGCCATTCAGTCTTCCAAGTGCCCCTTTTCCGTAAATTTTTCTTATAAGGCTACCGACAATAATGGCCCGATTTAAAAACCATTGCTTGATTTGTACAGTCGAGTTACGTTGTATAAACACATAAATAATAAGCCAAAACTCTACAGCCGTCCTTTGATGTCCAGAAAATGGAGGACCGTGCTCCATTGTAGAAGTTTGGCCTCACTGGTTTCGTAAAGGCGAAAGAAGAGAAGGTAGTCAATTTTATATAAGACAGTATCTACAGTTGCACTTAAATCCGTACATTTTAAGCTGTCACTGCAGGCATAATTTGAGGTCCTTAAAAAGAGTTTTGACAATCAGAAAAGAGAGTCAGATCCTACAGGCATTTTAATAGCAGAAAAAGGCCAGGCACGAGTCGAACAAGAGCGGTCACATGAGGAACCTCTCGACGAAAGAATAAGAACATTTTATGAGGTCGCTAACAATCTTCATCCGACCTGAAGCAAATAATAATTGACTTAGTCTTAAAGTGTTGGCAACGAAACCACGAGTGTTAACTTTTATCCCCATCCTGATGTCCCTGGAATTTAACGCACAGCAATCTGCAGTATGGGTAGTTTCAATTCGATGTTCTGACAGGGTTCATATAAGCAATATGTACACGAAAACCACTGTCGAAACACGCTTGCCCGGACACCAACAGTGACAGTATGGGTCGATGGGAAACCCATGGCGCTCATTGATAAGTCATGGTATTCGAGCTATCGAAGAAACTAGACATTGCATATAGGCCAGTTGAATATAGTCTCCATGACTATTTAACTGCAGATCTGCGATCTTTAGGTGCTCAGAAAAAAGAGACATGGTTACGTTGCTTTCCTACTTCTTCCCTTCTTCCCTACTAATACATACACCTGGAGACCGAGCGTTAACCTCCATTCACTCAAGCAGAACATTTCTAAAGACAAAGACACAGCAAAGAGACCGTTGAGAAGGGCAGCAAATTTATAGTTAAACACACTTAACAAAAAGTAAGTAAAAAGTAAAAAGAATCTTACAGATGGAATGACTGTATGGAACGGAGAAAAACTGTCGGGAAAGTATAAACGATAGACGAAGGGATGCACAGCATAGGAGGTCATATAAGCGCATCCTACCACATTAATGAATAAAATGGACTAAATAATGAACAAAGTGGACTGTGAAGGAAATACAACAAAATAAGGGCTGAGTGGGCGGAGAGCTGAATGGAAGGGCATTCGAAGTGGAGTAAATTCACTCCTTCATCAGTGCCTATGCATAGATGGAATGAGGGATGGTTTCCAGAAGCTATATCTTACGCCATCTTTAACCAACATCACAATATTTTAACCTACTCAAGGTACGCCTAAATAAGAATCCCGCGTACGAATAGAACTTTCCATGCTAAATCTGACAATTCGAAATATTGCCCATACGACGGGTCACGTAAAAGATACAATTGAATCAGCATAAAACCAGCTTAGCACCCAGTACGCGTTATTCGGAGTGCACAACCAAAACGAATGTCAAGAATGCCGGGGGATGGTGACATGCCTAGACACGGGCTCACGTCGCACCAGACACTTAAGTCTAACACCGGTATCCGAGGGCTGAGTGCTTGGACCGTTTACAGGTGCCAGGGAGAGGGAAAGGTGATTGAGATCATTTCTGGGCAATGACGCACTTTACTCTATCAAACAAAAGTATTTTAAGCAGTTCACCTCATATACCTTTACTCACAGCACTCTGTCTAATAGAAACGGTGGTAATAAGGGTTTTGGAGATAGGGAAGTAGGATAGGCAGTAAAAGAAATTTGTAGAACTAAGAATGAACTAGAAAAACGTAATTTAATTTGTTTCACGCGGCTGCTGGAAGTAAGTTGTTCCGCATGTAAATTGACGGTGTGCGTGGCGCTTCGCGCTGCGACTATACTAATCTAGCTCCAGAACGGTAAGTTAAACCTCAGGTTAGTTGAATTATACTCAGAAAAATGAAATTTGATAATCGGATAACCATTTGAATTAAAAGCCATGGTCTGGATGGCTGCTAACTCAAAGGGTAACTAATTACTTTAAAGTTTAAAGGTTAGGCTTATTGGCACCTTCTTAATATGACCTCTGTGGGCTCCGAACCCATGGTGTCGATGAGACGCTGCCCACAGTGTCCGGACCAGGCGTGTGTGGCATGCGCTGACGTGCTAGTTAGCGTCGCCCAATTCTTCCTTCGGTGTTCTTGATATCCAACCCAGTTGGATAAGCGAAAAGGGTGTGCGATAGATACTGTACACGGCTAGTATTACATTAAATTAACTGACTAGCAAGTGCCCGTCCCAATTTCCGCCATGTAGCGGGATAATCAGTTGACATTGTAGATCGCGACGGTCGAAGTGTAATGAATTTTAGGAAGTCTTGTATCAACGCAAGTCCCCTGAGTGACGTTTTTTGCGGGGCTCGAAGATACCCAATGCCATACGAAATCGACCTAGGGAAAGAGCAAGAGCGGTACAAGGTGGCATAGTGGGATGCATCAATATATCACTGCCACCGACGTGATCGCAATGGCTAATACGCGACAAGCGAGAGAATTCCTTGAAGCTTGGCACTCGAATCCGGCTAGTGTAAACAGGCACGTAGAGCTTGACTCACACTATACCGGGTTTCGTGCATGGTCTACTAATCTGGACACAGCCTGAAACAACAACTGGCTCTCTGTGCCCGGTCAAGTGGAATTTCTCTGACTCTTAACCAGCCCCCCCTTCCCCCGAACACGCGGCCCATAGTCCAAACGCTAACACCCCCCTCCCCTCACTAGCACAACCTATCGCCGCGGGTGTCACGTCACCATAACTCTTCCACCCAATCCCCCCTTCCCTCCCCCGTCCGTTGTAACCGCTGCCTCCAAAACATCTAGTGCGACATTCCCAGCCCTCACTTTTAATTTAGTCTGACGACGAACACGTGATACTTGTTCGAAAATTCACGAGTACAACTCGATTTTCCGAAGATCTTCTTTCTTTTCATCATATCACACCATGTTGCCATCCATGGACAACTACATTTCGCTATACCTGAACAACAAACCCACACACAAGTTTGAGAAGAATGCACAAGAAATCCACTCTACTTCAGGAATTTTCTTGGCAGTAAGCATCACAATAAAAATGTGCCAAGATAAATAACTACAAGAATCTGCATGACTTCTAAATGCCGCTGAGACAAAGCGAAAGATAAAACTTTTAGAAATGATATCATTAACTTTTGAAAGAAATAAGTACTGGCAGGTTCAAGTCAAGTCAAATTTATTGAAGGAAATATAGGTAAACGCCTTTGAACTCCCTCTTGGTACATAGGATTTAAGAAATGCATTGGCATAGCCGAAAATTCCAAAGCAGTCTTTGACACAATTTTAGACGACTTCTCGCTTGTTTCAAGTAATAAACTCACACTCAGTTTACACGAGCCAGCAGTGTAACTGAGGAGGAAGAGCAGAGAGTGCAAAAACTCCTAAGGCTGGCTCATAAGTCAAAATGGAATGTCATTTGTGGTTTTTAGGAGAAAAACTGTCGCTCGGGGGGAAATTATGTGAATGATAGAAGCATGATGCTTCTGTGAATGTTGACGGCAGCCATGATGTCCATGACGAGTAATATCTACATCCGAAGGACCATACGAGGAGGAGACCTCGGAGTCACGAGAACGTCCAGAAGACCGGAGATGCGACCATGATACGCCTTTGCCGTGCCAAGACCCGAGGAACCCGCCATATCGTCGGCAGTCGGTCGATACGAGAAAGGGTGTGACAGGGCCGCGTAGCCTAGGACCATAGGAGCGGTAGATGCGACCTCAGAGACGATCGGCGCAGATCTCATAGTGAGCAGAGACGTCATAGCTAGATAATGGCTGAAACTCATTTGGTTAAGTACTAATGATAATACTAATTACAAATTACTATTAGTATATATTTATAGAATTTCTAGCATTTCAGGGTATGGATGTAGAGCGCTTCAATTTTTGGATTCGGAACACTTCAGTGATTGGATTAGGAGTACTTAATCGCGAAGCTACTCATTAAATCGGTCTAGGTTTGCCTTAAAAACATCCACGGTTGTGAAGTACTAACTGATATTCAGGTTTGAAAAAATCATTTAAATCGTCAGAACGATTACTTCGCATAACTGTCAAATTAGTGTATAGTAGTAGACATATTTTATTTTATTATTTTAATATCGGCTGTTTACCAGCCGATGCAGTCTATCCACATATAACATTGACCCCCACTTATAGTCCATCTCATTAATCTGTTCAACTTAAGTTCAAGTTTATTATTGAGTTAAATTAGTTGTTTTTAATTTTTAGGTTTCCTTTTAGTTAAGTTCGTTAATTTTTTAGTAAGGTTGGTTAAGATTATATACATTTTTAGCGATATGTATTTGCTTTCCGGGTTAAAATCTTCATCAGTTTGATAAGTTTAGTTTGATTAACTAAACTGATTTTGCTTTGTTTAACTTTACTTTATTTTTCTGTCTACTTGTAGTTTTGTTTTTATTAATTTTATTTGAGTCTTTGTAGTGTATTAGTTTGTAGTTTAGATAGTCCAGCTTACATATATTTACTTTTTTTACTTAGCTTTGTTTAAGTTTTACATTAAGTAGTGACATGCTGTTTTTACTTTACTGAACTTTATTTTCGAAACTTCACAGTTCTTTGTGTTTGTCTACAAATTTAGGCGATTTCATTTTAGACACTTAGCAGAATTCTTGTTTTATGCTGGTTAAATTACCCTTTTTATTTATGGCACGATGTTTTGTTCCAAAACATTAGTATATTTCAATACTTATTCATATTTTTCTGCTTTTATAAGCTCTACTGTTGTTTTATCTTTCGTTCCTCTGTAATTCCCAAACTGTCTAATAATTATTACTACCGATTTCGTAATACACAATGGGTAGGGGGTTCGCGTTCTTCTCTAGTCACTAAATTGGACTGCTGCCCAGCACCTCCTTAGCGAAACAAATTTTATAATGATCTATGATATGCAAACCGGAATTTAGGCATTGCATGCAAAAAAACGAATTCCCTATAGCAAAAATGTATTAAGCACTTACCTACAGGTCAAATCATGGTTGAATTACACAAAAGAGCTTCATTTTTAAATACTGCTAGTCTGATTACCACTTGCAGGCTTCACTCCGGCGGCGACCGTTCGCGAATGTCATAAGCGCTAAGCCATAGTTTAATTTTCATGGTTCTTGGGGTTCCCGATGGTCTCGAGGAAGGCGTTTTCTGTGGTGCAGGGTTCCATGTACGTCACTAACTTTCAAGGTCTGTCAGCATCCGTGGACTGCACAGTCTGAGCTCGATAGTTACGCTGCTTAAGGTTTCTTTGGTGATTAGAATCGCTGCAAGGAACTCTCAACGCAAATATACCCGAAAAGTCTAGTCAGCAAACAAATATTTTCGACATCTCAACACCGGTCCTGTAAATCAGCATTAATGAGGAAAATAGGACAGGTAAACACGTTTTACAAATGCCTCATAATTAAAAATCATCGTTTTCATACAACCCACAGGACAAAATCGGCATGAAGAGGTCATTAGACTGGGGGAGGGGGGAGGAAATAGAGTAGGCTGTGAGTAATGGTCATGAGCCGGGTACGCAGAGTGAAAATCACTATCACGCACACGGATTGAACTACTGTCACCAGGGGTAGGGGTGATATGCGATCGCCACCTGGTATCGGTGTCGGCCACAGAAGCGATAACGCTTGTATTAGCGTCTTCTTACAGCACAACACTGGATTCGCAAACCTTATAGCCACCGCCTTGGCTGTTACTAACACCCATTGGTATGGACCCTTAGAGAAATTGCATGGTGCCCAGTACACAACCCGAAAGGCTTCGTCGGGATCGATCCGGTGGGAATGGAACTCAAAATCCATCTAGGTTCATCTTAAATCAGTCAGGCTTGTATGTGCTCATGTACCATCTTTTCCAGGCGCCCTGTTGTTCGGCCAACGTAAAAGTGAAAATAAATGGCTTTCAAGTTCTTGTCTCGCAAGTCTAGTTAATAAAAATCATCGGCTCGATCCAAACGAAGCCTTTTAGGTTGTCTACTGGAAACTAGCAAGATTCCATAGGGGCCTATGCCAGTAGGTGTTAGTAAAAGTCAAGGCAGTGGCTATACGACTAAAGCATCCAGTGTTGTTTTACCAGAAGATACTAATAAAAGCTTGCTCTCCCTTCCATGACTAACGCCGACGCCATGCGGCGATTGATGTCGTCCCCACCTCCCGGTGACAATCGTTCATTCCATACAGGTGGCAGTGCTTTTCACTGTGCGTACTCGACCCATGACCACAACTCACAACCTATCCAAGTTTCTCTCCTTCCCCAGTAAAACGACCTCTACACACCGACCTCGCTGTGCTAGCGGTGTGAGAACGGTGAATACTACCGATGAAACATTTATAAACTCTGTTCATTCCTCCTATTTTCCTTCCCAGTGCAATTGTACAGGCCTGATGAATTTACGAGAAAATATGTTTGCATGTTGCACTTTTTAAGCTAAGCATGACAATGTTTGCGAAACAACTTTACTCGTTTTGTAAGCTAAAGGGCAAATACCGATAAAGATCATTGTGGAACCTTGGGCAGCGGACGAACTAACATAAAATAAGAAAAGTTGGCCGGTTCAATCTATTTAACCAAGTGCACTTTGTGCTATGGATAGTCTGTTACTTATGGTATAGTGGTGAAATTAGCCAAAACAGACATGAACATGATACTCTTGATTAATTTTGGTCAAAAATGAGGTGCGTAGCGTATAGAAGCGCTGGACTTTGTTAATAAATCATGAATTTAATATTACACCTTGTCTGGTGGCGAACCATGCATGTAACTCTTGTAGCACGTTATCAAAAGGCCCTCTTACGCTTTACGTCATTTTCTTCACTCCCTTTTGAAATCAACTTCAAAACAAAGCAGCATTTTGGTATGTTATTAGGCGACTAGATAACACAAAAATTAACAGAGATAAGATAAAGTTTTACGGAAGAGACAAATGCAAGGAGATAACGTAGTCACATACCTAATTGAATGCACAAATTTTTTGAAGGGGAGTGATAAAGAAATAAAAAATTGCAATATCTACAGCCAGACTAATAATTCAATCTTAGTTGACTTCCTCCGAACACTAATATAACCCTATCATTTAACTGCAAGCTGACCATTGGTGAATGAAAGAGGGTCAGGAATATCAGAAAAATGGTTTTGCTAGTTGGTACTGAGTGATGGTAACTTGGTGAAGTTTAAGTACAGTTTTGAGATAGCATTTAGGCCCTGATACTGAAATGTCCCAATCCTGAATCGGCATAATCACCTTAAATTGCACTGTTTACGTGTCTACCCAAATTCTGTAGCGAGGAGATTTTCTGCTGTAGGTTTTATTGTATAATATGCAACTGGGGTCGTTAGGTCAGTTATCGATAGTAGTTATTTCTAGGAATGCAATTACCAACCCAAAAGGGTAATATTTGTTACACTGAATATTTTTATCTCACGTTTTATGTATAGACTGAGCCACTGCAGTTTAAACGTTTAATCTGAAACGACAGCCTCAGAGCAGACGTAATACTTTATGCTTTACAATGCAAGAGCAGATGTATTTATCTTCATTAACGTGATCGACGTACGAAGGCAAACGCTCTTTAATCGATTTTCTGAAATTATGTAATATTTTAGTAAATGGAACATGTTATCAACATAATTTTTGGGTAACTCAAGCGATTCTGGCAATCTAATATTATACCTGTGGGCTAGCGCGGCCAAGCGACACAGTATAGAGGTCACGGGTTGCATTCTCAATAAGGAATTTGACTTAAGATAATATTCGAATCCAAAACCGGTTACAAGCCCATTGTAAAAATCATGGCAATAAGTGCAGATATATTCTGGTCATGCGAGTACCGATCACTTTTAAGCGGGTGCTTTGGTGCTATGAGGGATATGCTAAATTGCTGCTTAGAGAAGATTAAACTGTCCATCTGGCTTAGTAAGCTGATAATTTTGTCTATACTGAGACATAAAGCCACAAAGCATTAATTGCATCGGAGTAGCTTTCAAAGAACCTAACTTGAAGCGTGCTTCAAACGAATAAAGAGGCTTAAGGCACTTAAGCTACGAATTGACATAAAAAGTCGGAACTGGTCACGTTGCAAGGGTTCTTTGTATGCCTGCCAAAAGGCCGCCACCACACTAGTAAACTCGCCATAATTAATGAAAAACTGTTCTATGCTTGAAAGTCCCAGAACGTATGTGCACGTGTTGCAGCTACCATCACTGTCGGGCAGCAGTAAAACTAGCGTCGAAAACTGCTGTCGCCGTTGCCACGAAGGCTATGTTGGCAAATGACTGCCCACGGCCTGCTACAACACCGGCGCCAGTGCCTCCCGTGACCATGAGCATATGCACGCTCAAAATTTCACTGCTCACCTAATCCCGCCATGGAGTAGGGGCGCCATCGTAGGAATGCAATTCATCGTTAAGACAAGCCACCACGGCTGTTTGCCCCCTTTCCTGCCTAAAATTGTTACTCAGAGTCTATGTCCTCTTTACCCCCCCCCGATGCAACTAACGCACTGTTGTTGACACTAAACCGAACTTACTTTATAGCAAGGGACGACAATTTTTCCTAGCGTGGTGCGAAAACCACCAGGCTTCCCGGTGCAGAAGTCACAAAAAATGCTACGAGACCGGAGGACTGTGGCGCTGAAATTGTGCTGTTGATTAAAATTTTGGAAGATTCTGAGAACAACATTTGATGCATTTTCCAAAAAGAGTCGATTGGCGAATGTTACAGGTTATGTTACTGTTGCCGATGACCAATTGTACAAACGAGTTAAAACGAGCAAAGGAATAGGTTGAATGCCACTTAGGAAAAAGAATATAAAGGCCATAACCTCCTGTTGCCTTGGCAGAAAATCAATCAGTTAAACAGAACAAGAATACATTAAAAAAATTATTGGCAATACAAAAAGACCTGAAGAAAAACCTATAGAGGCAAAGTAGCCATGTCGATCAGCAAACATACAGAGTTTCGAAATAATAGCAAGTTCGAGAAAAAATGTCTTTAGTCAAGCTCAACTTCTTAGCAAATAAAAAATTATAGATGCCTGTCTACCTGTCTCCCGTCACCCAACGCTCTAGTGCGACTATTTTTATCCCCACATTTCATTTCGTCTGATAACGGGCTTGTGTTAGCTGCTTGAAAATTCTCGAGTACAACTCATTTTTTCCAAAGACCTTTATTTCCATTATATTATCTCGGAATGCAGACTTCTTTATTTATCCAACTTTCAGAACGGTTCTACCCGAAATGCGTACACCTCTGTAGCTTGTTACGTCCTCTAGAATACTACCTGAATTGCAACAGGTGCCCTTTGATTGCATAGAACCTATGCATCTCATGTATGTGGAACCTCGTAAATGGCGACTCTAGATCACTTCACAGTTTTGTTTGATCTCATTCCCAGTACGCATGACTTGGACTTGGGTTTTGCAGAGAGAATATAAAATGAAACTCACCTTCGCAACTTTTCTTTAAGATAATCAATTAGGAGTGCTTTTACGGTATCAGAACGAGGCCAACGTCAGGATTTGAAAGATAACTGACTTATGAGGAAACCCCGTTCTACAAATAACAGGCCAGCTTGGGAAGGCTCCTTTATAGATGTCGAATATCAACTCGCTGCTCAGCTCCGAATAAGCGAGGAGTCAAAAACGATGTGGTGCGTGTGAGCGGATGAAAATACCCGATAAATCACTGAGCCAATGTTCAAATGGAGTCTCTGTGAAGTGGTTAATATAATACAATGCATATGAGGAGAGAGGGAGGCATTGTTATGCGCATTTTTACGAAGGGATCCCAAAAATGGATATTGTTTAAGTGCTTAATTGTTTAATAAGTAACATTAATTTACGTAAAAATACCCCAATTAGCTTATATTCCCTTGTCTAAAGAGGTTTCCTATTGTTCGACATGTTTTATATTCTTCGGAATTGATGTTGCTAAGTGCTACAATCGATTACTAATACCTCTTTTACATTCTATACAGTGCTTTTCCTTTAGATTTTTTCTTCTTCACCGGGTCCCAAGAAAGTCGTAAATTGTGATAAACAATTTCAATGCCACGTTGAATCAAAATGGGCTGAAGTTGAAGCTACAGGGACAGACGCACTGTTACGATGAAGCAAATAATCCCCGATCACCACAATTCAGGCCACCATTTTTCGCACTGCTGATGCAGCAATTTCAATACGTGCATATGGTAATTTTGGTTCATTGTGGTGCCCAGAGCGACACATTTACCGTGAACGACTCCTTTCGTATAAACGAACATATAATAGGCGCGTCACTACTTAAAGTTTGCCATCACAAGAACTCCGAGAGCGTTGGAAGGGAGAGTTGAATAAAACAATAATTTTTTCACTCTACATTGGTTCCTCAATAACGCTACTTGGCCAACTGAGCTGGTAGGGTGTCTACTTAATGTACCTAGGGGAAAAGGCAGCACTGCCAACCCACTTACCTAAAGAAACATAACTGTTATTTTATGCGTATCCCAACCTACTGCTACTAGGTAGCGGTGGTGGTAATTTTAGTTTCCGGAAGCTGAACTACTAGATGACATTGACAGTTAAACTTTTGGAGTACACTTTAAAAAACTTGTATAAACGTGGATGAATCATACGAAATAACGTAACGAAAAATGGAAAAATACTTCCCGTCATAATCGTGGCCCATTAATTTGTACCTTAATAAGAGAAAACAATATTTTTTTGTGATTTGCCTTCTACACGCAACCCCGCATTCTCATTGAAGTTATGATGTTCGTATTCAACCTAAAAACTACTAAGCATACTTAAACAAAATCCTTAAACAAATCTTTCAGTGATGAGTGGCGATGTGAACGTCACTATCGATAGTGTCTACCATGTGTCCTGCGGCATGGAGGGTGCAGGTACTCCGACTTGCACATGAATTAGTTCATAGTAAGTACAGACTTCTGTGGCATCTGTCACACCTTCTTCTTCCCCATTTATCCGACAAGAGACTATCAGGACGACCGGAGGCGGTTTCAAACCCTGCGAGTGACAAAACTAAGCAGCTCGTCTACGCCAGTCACCGACGACCTTACCCTCCAAACTATAGCAGGTTTTCAAAGAAATGGGTTGTCCAGATCTCCACTACGTGCAAGTGGACTAGAGACCTCATTATTGGGAAGCTATTAAGCTGGACTCCCAGTCCTCGACTCAGGAACCCAGCTGCACACAGAGAAGACTACTAGAATCGAGCTAGCCGATCAGTTGGTAGCCTTTCAAATCATTGGTTGTAACACATTTTGTTAGCCAATACAAGCAAACATACGAGTCCCAGGAAGTAATTGAGAAGAAGTAGTGGCAATCACTGGGACAAGAATTTTATTCGCCTGACGTTTAAAAATACTTCGCGGATCACCAAGAGGTTCACCGATTTCGGGACCCATACCCGTGGCAGTCCAACATCAGAGACCGAAATTCTGGGCACGGTATGCGGATGATACCTTTGTCGTCATCGAACACGACCAGGTGCTCACCTTCAAAAAAACGTTCCAATAGCGTCTTCCTTGACATAGAATTTACGATGGAGGAGGATAAAAACAAACAAATGGCCTTCGTTTATGTCCTCGTCTGCCGTATAGATTGTGGCGGCCTAAAGACCAAAGTGTACAGGGAAGCAAAAAAACAGGATGCAATTACTGAAATTTAACAGCAACCAACCAGTCAGTCACAAACGCAGTTGCGTAAGTATGATTAATCGGCGTGTAGAGACACACTACGGTGAGACGGAGGATGAATTTGCCAAACTACAATATCTTTGAGTTTGTCTAATGAAGAAGGGCTACCCGCGCAACTCAGTCAACCGGTACATGCGCAAACTAGGTGAGAAACAAAATCGCATCAACCCAAAATGTTGACGAGCGATTCCATACGTCAAAAACGTCTCGGAAGCCGTCGACCGCCTTCTCGCACCACTTGTAGTCATATACCGTCCGGAGGCAGCCAGAAGGCGTCAAATATTGAAACCAAAAGACCCAATACCAAGGTATGAAATACCTAGAGTCATCTGTAGGATCTGATGCAGTTACGGACAAAGCAGTTACTGGAAAACACCTCAAAACGCAAATTGCCGGACAAGCGGTGGTAGTGCGGGGAACTGACGCCAATTCCGAAGTTGCCACCCATTCGGAAAGACCCGGTCACACATTCAAACTTGACGAGGCTGAACTTCTCAGGAGAGGTGACAATCTTGTGAGTCACGAGTTACTTGCGTCATTATTCACGGGCTACCCGTCATTATGAAAAGCGCAACAACCTGCCAATCCATATTCGGTATTTAGGCGCAATTTGGCTAAAACAAGTCACCACTTGGGGAACACACGGGCCATCGCCTCATATAACGCCAGTGACTGAGCGATCATTCGGTCCAATGCCACCACGCGTGATGAAGGTCCAGCAGGACACAGATCGCATGCCATCCATCAAGCGATTAGCACGCAAGCGAGCAATTATCCCTGATAGGGGAGTTGTTAATTCTCATAAGTGTGCAGTAGCATGGTGACTGTTTCCTATAAATACTGCAGTTCCGTGTGCATGAATTATCCGTTTCTACTATTGTCTCTTTAAAAGATCAGCGACGGATTTTAAAACCTCAAGCGAATAAATCATTGTCACAGCGACCACTTATATTTGTTCCGAACATCTCATTTAATTGTAAACGCGTCGACTTCATTGCACTGCGGGCTGCGCGGAAAGACAATATGGTGGATTCATCTGTGATGACCACACTCATCATTTTCTCTCCCAAGCATTTATCCATTCCCCGAGCCCGTCAACCATCTGATGCTGGGATTTGGGGCAGCACAAAATCTAATTACCGCAAATTTTACTAAAGTTTCAAAGAAAAAAGGAAGGTAGTGCAGACCTCAAGCCCACACAAGTACTACAAAAGCCATTTTAAGAAGATGCCATTGAGCCCAAAGCTTAGTATTTGTGGCGTTCACCCCTAACCTGATAAATAAACAACGGAGAAATGTAGTTACTCCACCTTTGCGTGAACTGTAGTGTTATTTTCCCTAAAATAAGCTAAATAACCAGGAACTTTGCTTATTATTTCCGAATTTACCAATCAGCGCATGTTATTAAGTATTTCAAAAGAGATCAAAGTGGTCATGTTCTGAGAGCAAATATTTGGCCTCAAGCTGTTTCCGCAAGAAATTTCTAGAGACCTAAGCGAGAGCCTACTAACTAATGTGAGCAAAAGTTGAAATTTTACCGTCACATTTTATAGAGGGTGATTCAACCTACCCAAGAAGGTTCCGAATTTTATAACATAATAATTATCCTCGTTGTAGATTATAATTTTCTGATTGATGTCGGAGACTCCTAGTATGTTTACGTACCAGTCGATATATTTGTAAAGAAATAAATGGAGCACCTGTTTTATTCCAGCGAACAAATGAACCCTGCGCTTCGGAAGGGACAACCTTCTCTATTGCAATGACAACACTTTTACATTTTGAACTTATGTGAAATGCTAATACAGTATCATGTATGCATATGGCGCATATAATATATAATTAGCTATAAATCCAACAAATAAATGTGGCATGCGTATTTTAGTTTAAGGTATTTTACTTAACAAATCACCCGCGAATGTCAGTATGGTATAGACTGATGTTAAAGGTGGAAAATACCTTCCTCATCACATTGTCAGGGTAAGAGCGTAACTCAAAAATATATTCTGCTATCGAAACTATACGCCAATAATAATCATAAGAAAAGTGCCTTTTGCTATTTTTGAGCTTCCGTTTTCACATGCAGAATTATCTCAGCCAATAGGAATTTGATAGTTAACATCAAGCCAATTTTCTGACAAAAAACAATTTAAAAATGGAAGTATGAAATTGCTGTGAACGAACATTACGGTTGATACGATGATAGACACTTGATAAAGCTTGCACAATTTCAGTTCTTATAATATTTGTTAAAACCAGACTCAAAATAGGATACTCATGTAGTTAGTGTGAATTTATCATTTTCCATGATTTTTTCATCAATAGTATTCTACTTACTTAAGTAAAGTTTCTTTTTAAAGTATTTGTAAACTCGATGCCTATAACTAAAAGGACTTGAGTGCACTTTTATAGACTTTCAGGTGTATAGCTAACACTGATGACCTTACTTTTCTGTGGGGTTGCTGAGTCTTCTCAGCTTGCGATTAAAGTATACTTGGTTGTCGATTTCTACTTAGACTTGCTTAATAAAAAGAAAGTTTTGAATGGTCGAGCATATGCGAGGCCCAGGTACCTGATCAGAAGAAGGTAAGACGCCCTCTTAACACAACTTCAATGGTTGTTACAATTTCAAACCAAGAGTTCAAGGAATATATCCAACCCAAAAGCAAGGAAATTAGAAATACATATTTGCGTTTTGTGTCGCGATAGAAAAGCAGATCACAGTTTATAAATATATCTGTTCGTATGTCAGAAATGAAAAAGTTACAATGAAAAGTTGTACAGACATAACTTCGCACGTTTTTATTGACTATTTAATCATAAGCTTCATGAATATTTTCTTAGTGCATTTATACATTTTATCGCGACTGTATCACGACTTTCTTCCATTTTATTTTCTACTTGCTTTTAAATCAGTCACAAATCAACCGCATATCTTGAATCGGAAGGATATTTAATTTATAGGGGAAGGTGAATAGTTATTTGTTTTGACCACAATGGAGCTCAGCTCAAATCCAGCCTACTACTATCCCTGCACAAAAAATTTTTTCTTTGCTAAATTTGAGCTATACTTTAACTTTTTATCCACTTCTAACAGTTACTTTCCTCTTACACCGTTTTTTCCTACAGACTCCCGTAAGATGTCCTTGAATTATCCCTGTCTGTCCTAGCTGTCATGAGATTCCGCAACTAATAATTCAAACGCCAGTAAGCAGAAACAAATGAATCACAGGGCTTTAATAATTAAGCTGTCCAAAATCTCCTTTTTGCCTTGCTTATAAGACGAATGCTTGGTTTAACGAAAGGCAGATTATATAGGTTAGCATTTTTTCAACCTAATAGAAGAATGAATCCCGGTACGACTGATTACAGGTTAAGTAAAAGCATAAGCAGCGTTTTCTCGCATATATTGTTTATTCCACGCATCATGTTATTTATAGGGTGTCACAAAATTATCCCAAATCCCTGGGTCAGCATCTACCAGCACCAGCAGATGCCGATCTTGTGCGCACAAAAGAACTTCCTGCTGGCTCCGCCCCTAACATGACCAATAGTCGTTTAACATGGTCATGCAGTCTTTCGTGCCCTTTCTCTTTCTTTCCCTCCCCTTTTTCCCCCCAGAATGGCTCCAACATAACCATATTGCTGCTCAAGCAGTTGTATTGTATTGCTCCTCCCCGTCGTTCACGCGGGTCACTTGCATGAAAAGAAGAAAATTATTGACTATTTTTTAACTTGGAACCCTTTAACATTTAAATTTCCTTAGAAATTAATTGCTGTTCGCTGTATATATCATTATATTTGAGGTCTATAGGCAAAGACCGAAATTGTAAGTGTATATTTGGGCTTGAACCCCTCAACCAATGCGTAATATACACCTGAGGGATCCAATGATGAGTCGGATTCCTCACAGCGGCAAAATACAGGTTAAATACGTGTTTGAACCTTTAAGCTAGTACCTGGGCTGCTAGTGTGGTAAGTTACAACATTGCAGCCCTTGTTAAAATAAATGTACTGGCCCAAGGAGAATTGATCGAAATCGCGCGTATTCTTGCAAGATGGTCTTCTGAAATAAAGGCTGAATTAAATAAGATGAAAACGGCAGGTTAACAATCAGGCATATTTCCTATTAGTAAAATCAATATTTGTAACACCGAAATAGCATACTTATATCTTGACAAACCACTTCCATTGAGGAAGGTTCGTCAGCTTTCCCACGAACGTTAGGTTGGAAAAAAAGGTGAAGTGCTTAAACCCCCGTTAAAGAACAGTTATGAAAAATCTGTTCTAGTTAATATGCATGCAAACTAATACATCTGATTGTCAAATATATATGCTGTATGCAAGACTCACTTTTAGTTTAATTTAATTGTGAACATAGAATGTATATGCTATCTTTTGGAGTGTTAACTGAAATCACGTGCTGTGTTTTTAATTTCAAAGTATTATTTAAGTTTGGTTGTTATGTTAACTGCCATGAGGCCTACTCCACAAATTTCTCAGTCACATCAAGATGTGGGGTTTTGAATGAGTCTATCTCCAGCCGCCCAAAAATTTAAACTATATATACAGTGATTACTTCATAAGTATCAATTTTTCCAATTTTATTCTATGCCCACATAAAGTCATATAGATTTTATAGAAAAATACAAAAAAATTCATTGTGTACTCATTTGGTAGCATTTTGCTTCTTCAAATTTTAAACTCGAAGGAACGTTATCTTTTGGTTTTAAAAACATTTCAACCTCCGAAAAACTTGTAAGTGAGTTGATGCTACATATGCAGTCAGGGTTTACAAACTACAATTTATTAATATTTTTGTTTAAAGGAACGGAAAAATGTTTACACACTATTGCAAGGCCAAAGACGGATAACATGGCAGTGGATGTGAACCATTTTATAAAATTTGCCGGGGGCATTACTACTTAAATAGCCATTTTCCGGGGTCTTATTTATGCAGGCTGTCGAAAAAAGCTCATTCAAATTTGATATTCTGCAATAATTGTGATCTTTGGAGAGTATTCTTAATATTTGTTAACTACAAGCCTAGTTTAAACGTATTTTGCATTTCAAACATACTTTAAATTTTGGTGAAAATTTCATGAGATAACACATCGTCTGTTATTAGAGCAGGCCACCACTTCTTTACCTTCAAAAATTACTCATTACCGAAGGAAGGCCGCAGGAAATACAACCGCCTTATTCAAGGTAGACCCATGTCACGGGAGTTTATCTCCGCCACAAATTTAGCAACTGATTGACAGCCAAACCATCCTGTTTAATTGACTTACTGCTGAGAACGTACTGGACGAGAGGAAGGAGAGAGCATATGTATAGATGCATCGCTGTTTTGACCTTTTTTCTTTTTCCAGTAAATAATAATCCGGTACAAAAAGCATATACCCTCACACGTGCAGCGTTAATGAAGGCAGAATATAAGTGAGGCAGCGCTGTTAAAATATTTCCATATATACAAGGATAGCCCATCAATTCGCAGGCAGATGCATGTTCCTCAACTCTGTCGATCATTCGGAGCTTTCTTTCCTAGATAAACTAACAGAGTGGTGTGCGCATATTATAATACGAACTTGCACCACTTTGATACATTATCGCGTGCTTTTTACCTCTGAATATTCGCAAACATTTATTCAAGTTGGTTCATCTTAGAACGGCCGGAAATGATCTGGTTTAAGTTTGAGTAGATATGATTTAGTGGACCTTATCATATATTTTTATCTTCACTTTTTTCTCAAGATATGCACCTGAATTTACGAGAAATACTGTTGACATTTTATTGCTTGTTGTGTTATCTGCAGAAATATGTGAAGTTAAGAGTTTAAGCGTGGAGTATTTTTGCCTTCTCCACCACAGTATTTCAAAATAACGTAAAGTCTACGTCTTTCTATGCTCAATCAATACAGAGATATGAAGCGTGCTATTCCTTAGGAAGAATTAAATTACGTACACTAAAATGGGCTATGCTATCTGTATTTTGCTGAACCTAATTTGATGGTGTATATATTTTGATGCTTTATCAGATGACTTCTTGGAGCGCCTCATTTGCTGTCTTATTGCAAGTAATACTCACAAGAGTCTTATGTAACTATTTGCTGGATAAGAGAACGCGACCTAGAATTTTTTGATGCTGATTGAAAACTAAACCTGAAGGCAGTTGATAGGATCGGTAGTCGGACGGTTGTAGAAAGACGAATGAAACCTTTGTCGAAACATGCATAAACTATGGAGCCAGTCATGGGGCCAAAAAAGATATAAAGCCATCTGTAGTCCTTAATTATAAGAGTTGAAGGCAGTGAATGAAAAAAAAATAGCTGGCAATATCTCCTCTTATTCATAATAACATTGTGTGCGACATAAGAAAACACTCAATACCAGTCGCTGCTATCAGGCAGAATTGCTCCACAGAAGCATAACTCCGAGACACCGATGCAAAAAAGCCTACAAATCCGAATGCTCAAGGTCATCGTTTAAGTCTATTGCAGCTGAGCTGCCTTTTTTGCAGCTTCCCAAAAGGTAATGAATCGGTCATCATAGACAGGTTGCGTTATAAGAAAAAAATAAGGCAACAAAAAGGGCTTTATTATTGTGGACCACGCAGGGGTTTTGTCGAAGGCTTAACGTGTCTACAACCAGCAATCGAATCAACTAGGTTACAGAACGCTACGGCAGGCGCACAATTCATGAGATCTGCCGTCGAGAGGGAGAGAGATTGTATTACCTTTTTAACTATCCAGATCAATGTGAACGTAGAAGTAATTTTTGATAAAACCACAGTCAGAAGAGCTTTTAATGAGCTCAATGAGTCAAAAAAACCCGTAAATTTGTCTAGTATACACGAACGCATTTATATTGTTTAAGCTCACTGCTTCCTGCAGGTCGTATGTTGGCTGATAGGGTTTATATCAAGAATTATGTTGATTTAAAGGCGCTTTTTGAAATCAGACATTTTATAGGTCAAAGCCAATTATGCGAATAATCTCTGAAAATTGGATACTTGTAAAAGAGTTCTACCTTCCGACCCTCCAAAAAAATAATCAACTAAACATTACTGCATCGAACTCTCTATAGGATATACTCCAAGTTATAATAGGATTGCAGCCAGAATGCCAAGGCAAGACGAATGTATCACAGTTGACGTCTTATAACGCGTAATTATTAGATCAGAACTAATTTCCGGGTTTGAATTACCCGGCTCAACTGCAATCCAACATGGACTGCTTCCTCTACGAGTTCAGGGCTGTTACTTAATGTGCTTCGAGAAATATACTGAGATGGTACTCCAAAATAGATAAACACATATTGTTATAGCTTCAAACACGTAAACGACCCTTGTCGCTAGAAGAAATCTGCGACCAGGACTCTACAGACAAAAGAGATAACCAAAACTATCGAGTTGCCCACAAATGGGTCAACTGACTTAATTAAGTTTTGCCAAAGCATCTATTCCTCAAAAGGAAGACAGTTAACAGTCACTTTTTCCAAATGTTGTACCCGCTTTCGCTAGTCATTCTTAGAAGTGTTCCCATCGCCTTACTTAAACCCAAATAATTTCAACTTAAATTTGTAGTAACGGAACTATAGCTGCTCTTACTTACAAAGTTTAATGGATTCATAATAGCCATATCACATTATCACTTGGCATCCGTTGCAATCATTTTAGATTTTTAATCAACGTTTTAATGAAAAGTACTCAGCAAAATCAGCCAGGAGCATGCACCTTTTACACGAATGGTCTGTGTAAACCTCACAACCACCAACTCGCACTTGATGGCAAATAAACTTACTCTAAATGATAGGGACATCGGATTGTTGGCGCACTTCTCATAATCCATAAGGTATAACTGGAATATAATGGACAAGGTCACCGTTTTCAACCATGCTGTTATCTGTGCTGACATAAAAACAGCTGAATATTGCCAAAATATTTCGGGAAACAGCGTAAGCGAGTCAAAGAATATTCAACGGTTTAAAAGGTTATTGGAACTATTTCTATATTTTCTTTGGAGTGAAAAATGTATATGTATGAAAAGAAAGAAGATCTTCGGAAAATCGAGTTGTACTCGTGAATTTTCGAACAAGTATCACGTGTTCGTCGTCAGACTAAATTAAAAGTGAGGGCTGGGAATGTCGCACTAGATGTTTTGGAGGCCGAGGTTACAACGGACGGGGGAGGGAAGGGGGGATTGGGTGGAAGGGTTATGGTGACGTGACACCCACGGCGATAGGTTGTGCTAGCGAGGGGAGGGGGGTCTTAGCGTTTGGACTATGGGCCGCGTGTTCGGGGGAAGGGGGGGGGCTGGTTAAGAGTCAGAGAAATTCCACTTGACCGGGCACAGAGAGCCAGTTGTTGATTCAGGCTGTGTCCAGATTAGGAGACCATGCACGAAACCTGGTATAGTGTGAGTCAAGCTCTAAGTGCCTGTTTATACTAGCCGGATTCGAGTGCCAAACTTCAAGGAATTCTCTCGCTTGTCGCGTATTAGCCATTGCGATCACGTCGGTGGCATCCCAATTGAAGCGGTGATCACACTCAATGGAGTGTACAAATACGAGTGATAAATGGTTCCGTAGGTGAACAGCTGACTTGTGTTCGTTGATGCGAGTCTCAAGGTGTCGGCCTGTTTGGCCAATATAAACGCAAGGGCAACCAGTACACAGTATACGATAAACGACGTTACTTAGTTGTCCCACGGGTAGAGCGTCCTTTACTTGACATAAGCTTGCGTGCAGTGAGGTTGCGGGCTTGTGGGCAACGGTGATGCCAAAGCGACTTAGTTGCCGAGAGATGGTTTCAGATACTTCATTCATGTAGGGTAGAGAACAAAATTTCCGTGGAAATGTAGTATCGTTGGGTGTATAAGTATGTTGCTCTAAAATGTAAACAGTATTTCATTGCTTGAAGAATTATTAGTGACAAAACAAAGTGCGTGTGCACATGCATACAGGATATTCCAAAAATAAATTTAGCCCAAGTCCAGCCACGTCACAGTTTAAGGGAGAAAATGATGTTATTTGTATCTTTAATTAATAGGCACTTGTACATATGGACGATATTTACGTTAGCACAGTGTTGAAAAATGTGTCCTTGCTACCGTGCTTTATGTTACCTTAAAGTATTTTTGTCCAAAAACCGTACTTGCAGAATTCGGGCGAGGTTGCGTTGGATCCCAATGCTTTCCCACTGGGAACCTAATGTCAATTCTCGATTATTTCTGGGTGGGAAGTAGCACGTCCAGATTATTATTTCTCTCCGATCGGTATGGTTATGGATGGCGGCGTCAAAGATTGTGGAGGAGTAGGTAAGAACCTTTCCGAATTGCTCAATCCATTTTTTTCAGAATTTACGATCTCTATACGTTTAGCCTTCGACTACTAAAGGTAAGAAACAGTGCGGTTCATTAAGTTGTAGCCCGTTTTTATTGGGGTAAAGACATTTTTAGGTTCATTGCAGGCTGCGCATCCTTGAACTTCCATATCATTGCTACCTAAACTTTTCTCTCCCCTTTCACGCAGCTTATGTTGTATGATGTTGTTCGGTTGGTCGTAGTCCGTCTTGATTTAGGCAAATATAGGTAACATCGAAAACAGGCCGTTATGCTTGCGTTAATCCAATGGCTGATTTAGGTTTTGCGCATTTTAGTATTCTCGGTGAGCAAACTGTTGAAATATTTTTCAAGTATCATCAAACTAGCATTTATTTGGACTATATTTGCGACCAAATACGTCCAGGGTGGTGAAGTGACCGACTGCGTCTCGACAGCGGGTTTGTTATGCGGAAGGTGCAAGTCTTCAAGACACTGGGCCAGTTGGTTGCTGAAATCCAAGTGACAAACGACAAACTGAAGAGAGAAATATTAAAGTTATGTGGTAATGCTCTGCAGGGCTGAAGTCGGGTCCTCATCCTTGAGAGGACAAACTACTGATCCCTCCAGCCATTGACATCGTAGATAGCTTATCCCAAATGCAGCCTACCGCTCTTGCCTGAGGATGAGAACGTAGTTCTGTGGGTCTAAGCACCACGATCGAAAGCGAATCCAGCTTGCCTTCTCCTGCGTCGTAAGGCGAAACAAGGCGTTAGTCAGGAAGGGGTGTTCAGCACAGGTTGGCAGAAGTAAGAAGCTGTTTTTCTTGCAGGCTGCAATTTACTGGGGTCTAACCTACCCTTTAAGGCAGCATGGTATGGTCCGGCACGGACATCGAAATCACCAAGGGCAATAGGCATGCCTGCATGTGGCACAGTCCCCAGGAGAGCAAGTTGTCCTTTTCAGCCCACTGAAAAATCCTAGGTACTCACGACGGTGGTGAATTTGGCTCTCTAAAGAGGCAAGCACAGGGTTATGGGCGGAGTAATAAGGTTCTGCAGCCGACAGGTCAATCGTCCCATGACGTCGGTGTGGATGGCAGAATGGTAAGCAGTGTTTACCTGAAGATGGCAAGAAAATGAGGAATTTCATATCACATACGTTCTCTGAAGCGCGAACTGTATGTGATTCTAATTTCAGATGTTCCTTTTAGCTCCTTACCAGAGATACAGAGGGAGGGTCGAAACGACATGCATATCATGAATATCGAATGCCACATTCACTGCCGGGTTTGTATTTGATGTCAACCTTGTCATGCCGTTTCCGAGTAGTTAACTACGATATGTTCGTCATTTTTTTTATTATCAACTGAGTAATAAATTGGTGATTCGGATTAGTTCTGACGCTTACAATGGTGGACATTCGCACCTTCCCACGTATTTGCATCCGTAGACAAAATAGAGTTTGCAAAGGAAAATGCTTTTGGGAACATGGAGTTGTATCTCCGTCACATCGACTGCATGTCTGTCAGTATCTGGGAATTCAGCGCTAACCAATCCAGTTCAAATATCGCATTTACTTCTGTGTTCTTTTTGTCTAACGACGGGTTGGTGTCATTACCTTAAATATTTACAAGTTTTATCTCTGTTTTATGAAGAGCATTTTACATATCATTATAATATCTTGAAATGCATTTTATATCAGCTTCGTAAGGTAAATACTATTCATTATATTATTTACGCCCTTGCTGATAACATTTCCACCTAACCAACCTAAAACCCTATACTCATGGCGGAATAACCAAACAAATCACAGCATACCCAACTTTATGCTCAACTGTATAAGAAACTGACCCTTTAACATTGGGATCAATTGAAAATATAAAACTAGGGCAGATGCTTCGTCAACCATCCGCAGCCGCGCTTGGAGATCCAACACCGCAGTGGGTGCGTGGTACTTTTAAAAATTAAAAAGTCATATAAAAATCCGGACAAATCTGGACATAAAAAGATGGAACTGAAAAAAGGATCAATATACTTTCATTAGAACTACTTCCGAATTACTGCGTGTTAATTTAAGTTTAATCGTTTAACCGTTTTATGATCCTGGCATCTGCTTCTTTCGGCAGTATCTTTCTGTTTTGCAAGTCTCAGTTTCAGTCTTATTCAGCAGTGAAGGTGAAGGAATCAGTACTGACAAGACGTTAAGACGTAAGTTTTTAAAGGTGACCTTATGCTATATATAGCGAATTATGAATCAGACTTGTCAAAACTGTTCAGACCTGCTACACAAAGGCTGAATCTTTTCCTTCACACTATATATGGTGGTCTGCATGTCGTTAATTGTCAGTGGAATTTAATTGGTATTATTGCTAGCTAGGATACAGAACAAAATAAATCCGCCTATATCTGTTTTTCGCACCCAGCAGAAATTCGGCAGATTATTGAGCGTTTAAAATATGTGAATACTGCAGTTGAGCCAGGTGTGAAATCCCTATCGGTTTCGGAGGGATTTGAACTCAGGACTATAAGAACAAAGCTTGTGTACAACCCACAGTATTAAGCAAAGTAACATCTCTAGACAGGTACGTTCATATAGCACTCTGCAGTTAAAAACACCTGTCCTTAAAGCTGATAAAAACTACCCACCTTAGACTTTCATACATTTGTCATTGGTCCCTTTACTGCAGAGGCTCAAATGGACCAGCAGAATTTCTAATGCAATCAGATTTTCAAAAAACTGAATAAGCAAATGAAATTAAAATGCAAAGATGGAACAGAAGTACTGAAGGGCTAAAACTTCAAGCTAGCATATAGATAAAGCTTTCAAAGTGCTTTTAATCGGCTTATTAGCCCAAATGACAAATTCATAGCCTCCCGTCTTTCTCATTATCTATTAGGTATAAGTTTTGAAACCAGGATAACTGGTTTTTGATTAACGTATTCGCTATTAACTTCCTTAAATTCTAAGACTTATTATGAAATCAGAAGGCGCAATAGTCGAGGTCTGAGAGCCAGGGTATCTTACCCGTCTAAAAGCGATAGGATTTCGTATTCAATGCCTTAACCATTCGCTTAAAAGTCAATATAAGTATACAGACGCGGATGACAGAGACGAGCTAAAGTCTACCCTGTTGACCACATTGTGAGGTAAACTTTCAATAAAACGTCCAACAATCTTGAATTATATTTGAAGTTTCTTTTAAGAAGATCATTCACTCCATAACGAGCTTAAGACCATCTACGAACAACATATCAACTACCTTTGCTTTACAGTTCTAATACAACATTTCTATAAATTATATAGTTATTCTACTGTTTTTAATTATAATGAACTTATGCTATAGGGCTACTTTATCAATTAAAGTTTTCTTGTTATTAAGATTTCCTATTCCAATTCAGGTGGATTCTTTAGAGCAACAGTCTGTAAAATGTGCAGAATAAGATAAGAAAAGGTTTGTTTTCTATACAACGCAGCGGAACTTTAAAGGCATTCAGCATCTATGCAACGAATATAAGTATTTAAGCATATCTGATGAAATCAAGATATAATATGAAGGTGGGAAAGGAAGTAAGCAGGTCTTTACCAAACGAAGTGTAAAAACATTTCGGAATGGAAGCTTGATAAAAATGCCGATAAAACTTAAAAAGAATGCACAAAGTTATTCAAAAAGCTTTACGCAAAAGTGATAACATATTACAGATAACAATTGAAATATCTGTAGGTGTCACGGAAATCTAGACGGAATGCTGTAGGAACTATCTTATTTATTATGATTATTAAGACCTCAATAAAGATAAAGTGTATTTCTGGAAAATGTGATAATGGATCAAGTAATTTACGGTTGTTTATATAAATGCATAGTTGGTAATTTGTATGTTGGGTCTGCTGCAAATAAATAAAGGATTTGTTACCTCAGATAGTCGAAAATCCAGGACACATGGCTCTACTAAATAAAATGTTAACAATGACCAAACATGTAGTAGAACACTAAAGATAAAAGGGGAAATTGGACATCTTGAAAACTCGGGACGAAGTTCACTAGCCCTTCTTAAAGTATCCACAGGAACACATTAAGTGGAGATCTTAAAGATGGTTAATAAATATAGTACCCTAAATAAAATAAATTTCAAATACCTTGGTCCAGTTACATTGATGAAATAATCTGGGACGTACACCCTGGCTAGCAGCCTGATATCTTCTGTCGAGTTAAAAAGCGTGTTTAAGCAGTGAAAAGGTTAATGCAGTTCATTAATATGCTGAGTCTCTGTTTGTTCCACTCTCTCACTTAGGGAAAAACTGAAGACAGTTTGAAAGTCTTGTTTCTGTTGATGAGGGCTTTTGAAACCCCGCTCTGAATACACACCACTTGCTAAGAATTGTAAAAGACGCAGAAACTGCAAGAGTTTCACTGCTACATCAAGATTTTATAAAATTCTAACAGCCTCTGCGAGAAAGCCAGTCAATTTAGAACAGCGGAAGCCCTTTTAACCGAGTCTCTGTGGTAATCCGTCCCCACAGTTTAATTATTATATCGCTGCGGATCCATTCAGTAAGTGCGCAGTTCCGGCTAAAAGCGGTCAGTGGGTTTACGAAGTAAAAGACCCTCCTCTTGATAGGAAGTTTTATCAATTTAGCATATCACCTCTCAACACCTGGTATACCGCTAGTCCATGGATACTGTTTTTCCCTGCGCATCTATGTGAACCGCTATTACACGCACAATAGAAGGGGCACTCAAGGTAGAACGGACAGACCAAACTTTTGTGCGCAGACCTCCGCCCCCCTCCTACTTGCTTATGCACGTAACGTTCACTGTGATGAATTCTTTGCTTACTCTTTGGAACATGCTACCAACTCTTGTTTCGAAAATGTATACGCCGCTAGAGATAGCATCTTTATTTCCATTTGGGACACCCTCCCCCCACGTAGAGCTCTTAAAGCCAAATCGGTGCTGCGCAGTTTCGTACTTTCGCTGGGGGTACAGCGCGATTCTGCTCAGCAGTCACGTTTTCATCTCTAGGGAGCGACCTAGAAAGCCAAATTATTAATTAAGTGCAGAAATGCAAACAAAACTGCAGGCACGGACATGTTACCTATCTTCTGTGGGTCTTACGAGTTTCACAGTAAAAATATTGTTGCCATTTGGCATCATACCCGGGAGCTTTTTAAAGAAAATTTCAAGAAGAATTTAAACTGCATGCGAGTCCAGCAGATTTATGGCTACCAGTAACGGTTTTAACCGCCCTGCTTGACCCGTGTCGTAGGTGTGAGGTAGTTTTGACCAATAAGAAATTTGGATAATTGAAGGTCTTCTGGAGAGCAGACTATAAAATACTATACCTAATTGTCAAAAAACATCGAAAAACATGGCATTTTGGCAAAGGTAAAGGCCCCTTCCATCTATTTTTGTAAGATAAAGGATATATATTCGACAGCAAATAAACGACAGATTCGTCTGCAATTCCAGTAACTGTAGTCTGAGCAATTAAACAGGGGTTCTCACCCCTGGGCATAGAGATTTGTAAGTTGACTGAGAAGTAGCTATGTCCATCGCAACCCTTAAACGCAAGGTTGTCCTGAGAGTGTAGTTGCAGAAGAGTGTGCAGATCTGTGCGACATCCGCTAAGTTGTTTGGAAAAAACTGTCTGATGACCCAGCCTACTTTTAAAAATTGCAAATAACTGCTATCTTCGCAGTGTTTTATACAAAGTTTATATGCTTATAAGATTTTATGCACTCTTTCC
>JAYGXS010000003.1:40366879-40396255 GCA_036362985.1 Ligula intestinalis
GGCACCGGATGCCTGTATCTTAACGGTGTCTGACCAGCTGATACGTACTGATCCTGCGAAAAAGCTCAATAAACGGTTTCATATAAGTCCAGTGAAGGTAAAAGGCTTCGGGGTTCTGACGTGCCTTCCCTGCAAAAGTGTGATGATGCAATTACTGGTCGAGTATTAACGTACGATAAAAAGTGGATAACCATTAACAATAAAGGCAAGGGCAAAACCGGGATGAATCATCCAAACACTTTCTGAAACCAATCGTACATCCACAGAAGGTTATAGGGTCAGTGTTGTGGTCAGCTGTTGAGGTTGTGCATAACAGCTTTCTGGGGGCTAATATGAGCATCACAGCAGGGGTTCACTGCAACTAGAACAAATGTATGCCCACTTGGGAAGATGAGACCTGCAATGCTGATCCATGTGGTGCAGTTCTGTTCCACGACGGAGCACGGACGAATGTTCGCAGGATGACACTTGCAAAATCCAACGACTTGAGATATGAGACATTGCCACATCCTTTATATTTTTGCAATCCTTCACCACTGACCACAATTATTTCAGCTTCCTAGATACTTTTTAATCAACAAAACTGAGCTTGAAGCTGGATTTAATGGTCTTTTAGGGTAAAAGCCGATGCATTTTTAATAAATGAGGCATACATGATCTCGTTCATTGATAAATGAAACACACAGATTTGAAAAATGGTAACTGAACTAATTGTATTATGCAAAGTGTTAATTTTTCAGGGATGAGTGTTTGTTCCTGAAATTGGCCAGTATCTTCCTAAAAATCTTTTACCTCTCTCCCTCCCCCTCTCCATAGACCTCCTTTGTTCGAATTGTCATTTAGGCTCCAAAAAACTGCTGATGGACACAAGTACAGGGAGCAACGCTTTATTTTCCAAAAACGTTTACGAAAATAAAATGTTTGCAGTGACAATTCCGGACCTATAATTAATGAGCGTTAGCATTGCGGGCCGAAGTTAGTCAACTCTACCGATGTCCAATGTCCATGCGAGAAGGAGACCGGAGGAGGAGTTATCCCATCAGGTAGCAATCGTCCGAATCATGGCTACAAAACTCCTGTGTAGTGGAAGGGCACATTCGGCCATCTGAATTGGAGATGACTTCAAGTTGAATCGAACAGTCTTCTTTTGCAGTAGCGCCAGGTAGTCTGATCAAGTTCACCAGCAATTAGTTGGATACGGTAGGCAAATAAGGTTGAAGTCCCCATCAAACGCGTGCTACACGGAGACGAGAATCTCATATATGGAAGAGGATACATTAAAAGTTAATCATTACGGTTTGAATCTGCTGCGGAAGGAAACTCTAATTATCCAATAGAAGAAAAAAAGCAATTCTCGGGAAGTCAGTGAGAAAAAAACGGATATGATCGCTGGAGCAAAAATTATACTCGGTTGACGTCCTGATATCCGTGGCGGATCCATAATCAGAGGCAATAGCAAAAATGAGCACATCGGATTCTTCTCAATTGGATAACCAATCTTCCGCCAATACCCCTTTAAAGCTAAAACTGCAGCGCACAGTCTTAGTTCAACACATGTCCGATGTATTGTGCCGAGGGAAGCGCTTACAAATTCTGAAGAAGAGTTAATTCGAAACAGTCGGCGATAGGCACGGCATCGAATCGTGTTGTGATTGAGTGCAGTGGCCGCGTGACGTAAATATCTTTTCTATAACCTGACACTTGCATACACTGAATGCGATAGGAACTCATTCAGGCTCAGTGCAAACTTAATAAAAAATGTCACGAACCAAAATATTCACATTTGGCCTAACTTGATCCCTATTTCTAGCTGTGGAGGAGAAGTGTTTTGATTGAAATGTGCCAGAACGTGATAAGTTGGGCTTAAAACAAGATACTTTAAGTTCGGGGTCGGAAACTTATGGCTCGCGAGCCAGATGTGGCTCTTTTGATGATTGCGTCTGGCTCTCTCAGTGAAATTTGGAATAAGAAACTTCAGATTTTCTGATTTTGGTTCCTCTAATGACGCGCCCCTGCTGAGATGCGTATAAGAATAAATTGAACCTCGACCAAACTCTGGCGTTTCGGCTCCCTGGGTTTGACGTAGCAGTTGTTTCAGTGTTTCCTTTCCGGCTAGCCGACAGCAGGTGCTTCCCTTTTCTCCTACGTTCTAGCAGCCGCGACAAGCTCGCTAAATAACAGACTCTCTACGAAAGCACAACAGCCCCCAGACTTGAGCTCAGCTTAGTCAAGGTCACGCTGGCAGACAAGGCTACCTTACGCACATAGGCCAGCCTGCCCTGTCACCCATAGTCTCTTGTGTTTATGTCCCCCAGACGGATGCATTTATCGCGCTCAACCAAAGGGTTCATTCGCGGAAACTTGCCTTGAGTACTAATACATCGCTCCTAATATGTGATTGCTTTCTTTCATCAGACCGTAAACTCTTAGTCTAGTGGTTATAGTAGATCGCATATCCTTGACCGCTACACATTTTCTCTCTCTCATTTGCCCAAAGTTAACCCACGCAACAAAGAAGATGGTGAAAAGAAAAAGAGATTAGGAGTATCATATATTTCAGGATGAATGGGCCGAAGAATTCACCTTTGTGGAAAGAGCAGATTATGCGATGTGTCTAATTTGCAATGACAAGATTACATCGATGAAACGGTCGAATGAAAAGCGCCACTTCAACACACGCCATGATACCTTTGCATCAAAATACCCTGCAAAAGATAGCCGAAATAAAGAATGCCGAGAGCTAAGGAGCAGGATGCAAACCAGCCAGAAGCAACTCTGCGTATGGACCCAGCAAGGTGACTATAACTCCTCCAGATTTGCTGGATCTTTAGCAATAGTTAGTAACGAAAAACCATTCAAAGATGGCGGGTTTGCTAAAACGTTCATGCTGGATGTAGCCGATAAACTTTTTGATGATTTTCCGAACAAAGAAAAGATAATCAAATGGATACAAGAAAAGCCTCGGTCAGCACAAAACTGTTTCCGAGCGTACCATCCTGATGGCAACCCACGTGGAGGAAACGCAAGTGAAAGACATAATTGCAGCGCCGTTCTTTTCCCAAGCTTTGGCTGAGTCAACAGACGTAAGCCGTTTGGTGCAGTTCAATGTGCTTGCAAGGTATGCTGCTCGTGGTACACTGCGCAAAGAAAGTCTTGCTGTTCTGCCAGTAAAAGGGTCCAAAAGACGTAAGGATTTATTCAAGTCTTTCATGGAGTTCGCTCAAGAAAAAAAACTACTTATGGATAAACTTATCTTAGTGTGTACTGATGGTGTTTCGTGTATGGTAGGGAAAAACAAAGGATTTTCGGCACTTATTTGTGGACATGAAACTAGACCAATCCTACGTTCCCATTGCATTCTACATCGGGAGGCAATTTATGTGAAACTATGCGACGGGCAGCTTGGTGAAGTGATGTCGGTGGTCAGTCATGTGCTCAACGTAACCATTGCCCAAGACCTAAATGACCGACAGTATAAAGCACTGCTGGATGTAGTTGGTAATAACTACCATGGTCTGCTTTTAAACAACAATGAACGTTGGTTGTCACATACCACTCACTGCAGCGTGTGAGTCTTGCTGTATTGACCTTGCTTGGACCTACGTATGCCTGTATGCAGTCATTCTCAAATACATCCAGTCCACCCTACGATCACGTCTAACAGATAAAAACCTCAACGGTTACGTGAAGATTAATTTCATCAAATACCAACCAGACTAAACAGCCATTAGCAAATCCATGCAGCACGAGAAGTCGCATTAACAATGAATATTTTAAGACCAATATTTAAAAGACAAATATAAATGGCTTATTATATTCACATTTATATGAATTTTCCCTTAAAATTTATTATATGGCTCTAACTTATGTTTATTTTTAAGTATTCTCTTTCTTGGCTCTCAGCGTCAAAATGGTTGCCGACTGAAATAAGAAAGCATATTACTTTCACAGAGATTTTCCCGTTAACGAGTCAATTTTCCGATATGCGTAACAAGACAATTGCATCAGCAAAACTATATTCCATGCAAGGGCCACTGCAGCAGCAGATCTGCTTAATATGCTTTTTTCAAATTTGTACCTGGGAAACGATGTTTCAAAGATCTTCTTTAGAAAATTGCCTCCAAAAACAAATCTGATACAAAAGCGTAGAAGTTCACGAAGATGTGGGGGATTGTGGAAAACTATCGGCAATGCGGAAATTCCCAGTCAGTTTTCTTGCTCTATCCACAGGCATTAGATAGAAAAAAAATTGGCATCCAACATACTGGGCAGCCGTTCCATACAAAATATAGATAAGGATAATTTAAACATCATGTAGTTTTTTGTAGAAACTGTCGAATGTGGTTTAAAAATTATACCAGTAAACAAATGGATGTCTTCTTCTGTCTCGAACGCAAAAGTTGAGTCTTAATGGTAAGGTCTCTGAATTGAGCTTAGTAAGTGAAATGTCTGATAAATTAAGAATAAATTCATCTCTGCTCTGAGGGTAATGATTGTCAGCAGATGACTTGCACAATGTCTTCCTTACTTAAAAGCGATATGTGTCTCTTGTCTTCTTTTGGATGAAACACGCATGCTTCACGAACCCTAACCAACAGAAGAAACTTATTTTGTACAAAAGATGCTTGATCTGATCCAAGCGAGATTTGTTGGCACAGACAACCACCACCAGATCTTTAATTCTTGATTGTACATGATGGTTCATATTTTTAATGGTTGGACGTAATTTACCTCGACGGAATATCTTATTGAACTCTTTGCTGTTTATGCAGTTCTGGAGAAATTCAGTGTGTGTATTTCCTTTCGTTATTCTGCATCGCAATTGTAAACGTCTATCCAGAGAATTTATTATATTCGAGAAGAAAGAAGCACTTTTTTCCCGGTAAAAAGGTAAAACAAGCGCAGGCAGCAGGATTTATTGAATTCAATAAATTTTGCGACAGCTTTCCACCGGCATTCTGTGTTTGCATGATTTTGATAACCAATGGTGCATACACCAGTTTGAATTTTCACAGAGGGGCATCGCATAGCAGAAAGAGGCACAGTTCACAGCAAATAATAATCAGATGAAGAAAAACTGCATTACATCGGCGTTAAGGAAGTAAAAGGGGATGTAAGTAAACAAAAATCACGTTGGGGTTAAAAATGAGTGTCCAATTACCAGGCTAATTGGAGGCTGACCACAGTGTCAAACTGCTTGCATAGGTCGGGTTTCTTCCGTCGTAAATAGGCCGCTACAGTGAAGCGTAGGGTTTGATTTACACAGCCCGGCGGGTACGCGTTAAGGCACCCTGTATTCCAGGCACCTTTTTGTGCAGTTACTGTAGCCTGCTCCACAGAAGCAGGTGAAAAAATAAATACGCATAGATGTGGCCTTCAACGGGAGTCTTTCTTTACCTCTCAAGTATACGAAGGGAGAATTCGTGAAGAATATGCGTAGGTTCGCCGCGAAGAATGCAGTGATGTCTGAAGACAGCGATCGCAAGTGCATTCTCTGTGGCGAGCCTACGCGCCCAGACACGTTTTTCCGCCGAGATTCTGCTGCTGCATGGTACGTCTCCGGCTATCCCGCAGTATCTGATGGACTTCGATCTAAATAATAATATATACTTTACCCAGCACCAATAGGCCCTTAAGTGTACTGATTAACTCAAAGCTAGCGATTAATTTCTCGCGAGATAAAAAAGCTACAATTTAAAAACTTGAGTACCTACCAGAAAACACCGGAAAAACTCGGAAACCCAGTTGAGCCATGCACCGGCGGAAAATCGGTGAACCATGTGTCTAAGAAATCATCCACTACCTTTGCTGCTCGTAGGGTAAATAATAACGTGGGTTGGCAATTATCGCTTTTAGATTTGAAGAGGCTAGTGTTATATCACCTCGCGTATACCTGTCCAGTTTAATTGTTAGTGCAGATCGTATCGTTGGCATTTGCTGCGTTCTAACATTTTGTCTAGTTTTAGTGAATTTCCTAAGACTCTTGAAGGTTTAAAGTAGGGTCAACTGAATAACAGGAGCACAAGCGAGAATACCTCAAAAACTTCTGAAATACGCAAAAACAAAAGAGTCACTTAGGGAGAGAGGTTACTATGAACGCAAGTCTCTTGCAGACACCGCTTTGATCAATCGGCCTGTTTGTAACCTCGTGCGCATGTGAAGTTTGGATTGGCACGAACAGTGCATGGCTTATCTTTGGACAGATCTGCGCGTAACAACCACTTTCTCTGGTCCTAGTTTGGCCCTTTGTCCACCACGACAGGCATTCATTGCATTATTTACGAAAATGAACTTTCCCATGGAGACTTCAGTACAGGCCAAACTACCTGCCAGCAACTGAAAACAGGAATAATGCAGATAAAATAGCTGCTAGTTATGCAGGCAAGATTTTAGTCGAGGAGTGAATATCATGCTCACATTGATAACTGCATTCTGGTTTCAATCTTATTCTTCCGCTCGTTGCCCAAAGTACTCATTTTTCCAGTTTATGCTTGTATTAGATTGCTCCAGAGAAATAAAATTAAAAGACTTTCAAGATAACTAGCCTAAACAACAATCTACCACAAAAACGGTTTCTCAGAGT
The DNA here is from genome assembly GCA_036362985.1 of Ligula intestinalis. Lineage (NCBI taxonomy): Eukaryota > Metazoa > Platyhelminthes > Cestoda > Diphyllobothriidea > Diphyllobothriidae > Ligula > Ligula intestinalis. The sequence continues at coordinate 40,373,463 of JAYGXS010000003.1, forward strand.
CGACATTAGTTTCGACTGCAAGAGTCCTCAAGCTGCCGAAGCTGCTAAGGTCTGTTAATCCTAAGTTTATTTGTTAAAACAGGTTAAAACAGGTTAATTAAGCTTACTGCTCAATGAATGCCACAAGTCAGAACTAAATGAGTGCAGTTTTAGCAACAAGGCTCATAAAAATAATTGGCTTTATCAACATTTTTAAGCTTAAAAATGTAACCTCTGTGGTCTGTAATTGAAAGTTTTGAATCATGTTCTCTAGATGCAGTTGATAATTATTTATTCTATGAGGATTATGAGCCTATTTTTACTCTGCTCTCTTTAGCACTAGATATATCCTGCGATTAGTTTACAGTCTGACCCTGAACCTTTGTACCATCAACTTCCCTCGTATCCGATGCGAATCGGGGAACGACAGAGGGATTTAAAAGCAAACATAATCTGCAATCGCAGCGTACAACGACCTAAACTTCTAGCTTATATGCGGCTTTTGACGAGGTTCTAAAGTGAGTCGCAAGGCAGAGCAAGATGATTGAGTTCCGTATGCGGTCAGTGAACGTTCATCAACGAGTGGCAACATTCCTGATCTAAACCGGCATGAGAGCGAGCCCGTGGTCCAGTCGTTAGAGTGTTGGACCTCTGAGCAAAGAGTCGCGGGCTCGGTGCATTAGCTGGGGTTGATAACGGCTAATGAACCAGAAATAGCCATTCCAGTCTCCTTTGTCTTGAGCGGCAATGTCAAATTGCGGGTAATTCGAAAGGTCTGCTCTTTTATCAGCTTAAATATGGTGACATGGAGTATTTTACCTTCGTCACCTTATAATTGTTTAATTTTTTTGTCAGCAGTAATAAAAATACTGCTGTAAAGATGGAATAAATAAATAAATCAGGCTCCCCAACTACCTATACTTATTTTTTCTCTTTGGCAGCTGGAACTCCAACCTTTGTTCACATGTTTTTCTGGGCATCGTATGTGGGCGTGTAGTTCGTGTATTCCATTGTTACAGGGGTAAGAGAGAGAGAGAGAGCGGGAGAGGGGAGGGGGAGGGAGGAAGCGACTTGTTTCGAGACGGCGGCCCTCCCAGCAGCAAGCTATTTGAAAGAGGGAGAGAGTGAAGAAAGAGGATGAACTTAATTAAACATGCACATGCAGCAGTACTAAAGCCGTCATGAGGACCTACCGGTTGAAGAGATTATGGCCTGCACGGACTCCTCACACGCTAGTCAGGCAGGCAGAGGAGGACTCTGAATGGACATATGTTCGGGCAGTTTACAGCTTTATCTGCCTCCTAGGACTTCTTCTTTGAGCTGAGTACTCCACCTCCTTTACGCGCGACTCAGAAGGCGTTAACATTAATATTTTATCGTTTTCTCATAAGATCAAACCAAATTTTAGTCTGTGTTAAAAACCAATTGGAATCGAAAAAAGTTGCTGATAAAACAAAATAGATGCTAGTATATTGAAGTGGACCTGCCAACAGGATGGATAAAACTTAAATGCATAGGAAATGATAAGAAGTAAATGTAGGAACTTTCATCTCAATTCGTAAGTTTGCCCGACCTTAAGTCAAAATGGCATATTCGACTACTTAGAGCAAGTCTGATCAATTACTCTAATTGTCAGCGTGGTAAGTATTAACGTTACACAATGTTATAACATGTAAAAAGCAAATTTTTCGAGTCCATTTAAAACCCGTTGTCTCCGCTGCCCTGAAAAGAGACATATAAGAAGGATATTTCAGCTTGCTTTGAGTTTTGACAGTATCTCTTCAATCACAATGCGGAATTGTAAGAAACATGTATCTATATTCAAATCAGTGGTGCTTTAGGAACATCTATACATGGTTCCCCTAAACTGTAAAATAACATGGCACACAAATGGCTAATGCATGTAACTCCTTTGAAGAAGCGAGCCTTTAACTAATGTCATGAGATTATTTTAAAGAAGCACATTGTTATAATTTTTATTTTTCCATCCCCAAAAGTTACCTCTCTGTCCCAAGATTTTCATGTTAAATATGCACTTATCTCTTGAAGCAAAGCTGGCATTATTGATAAAGGATTAAAGTGAACCAGGCACAGGAAACCCAGTTAATTTTTTTGTGCATTATGGACAGGATGACGAAGTTTACAAGATCCATGGATTGTCAAATCAGCTAGGTTGAAAAAGATAAACGGGTAGACTTCGTGCAATCAACAGTTTTTGCGTTTGGATAGTTATTTGTAAGTCCTAAAATCGGTAACACCTGGAATATTTAGTAGATGGCCTAACGCAGGAAATGGCCAAATCAAATTTTGGGTGAGTGGTATGGCACGCAGTTGGTATGTTGCTTTTGGTAAATTGAGTTGATGCACAAAAGCTCTTTACTAAAACAGTTTATTTCAAATCAGTTTTATAAGAGAACAACAGGCCAGGCTCTGCCAAATCAAACGTTTTTAGATATTCCAGTGTGTTTAAAAATCTCTTAGTTTTATGCGTTATGCTATTCAATAACATTGATCCAATCAGGAAAATGTTGAAGTTAATCCATTCTGGATACGACAAATTGAAATCCGATCAGGAGAAATCGCATTGTTTTCACCAAAAGGGCGGATCCAGTTAACGCAATATTACTTGGCAAATTAATGGCATTTACTGCCATACACCGTAGTACTAAACTTGCTTCTATGTTATTTTTTTTACTTCACCGACAAGGAGAGGGCGTAAACATTTATGCATTGAGAAGTCGGGACATGGTGTCATTTTTCTGTGTCATACCGTGCAATAAAAATTTCCAGGTAGTTACTGTATGCACGGACTAGGAATGGGTACGGAAATTAGCAGCGGAACGATTGCCGCAAAAGTTATTAGCGAGTATTTTAAATATGAGTAATATCACTCTGTTGATATCATACACAAAAAGAAGTAAAGTAGACTAGAACGGTCCTTGAGTAAGCTAGAAGACTATTTTATCTATGGCGTACTAAAAACAATGACTATCTTCCCGATTACATCATTGACAGGGACCATTTGGCTTTGCTACATATGAATATACAGGAAGAGGACGCAGAAAAATAGTAAATTCACAAACAACAGACCATGATCAAGCCATTTTTTGAGTTGGGCACTTATAAGAGGATGTTTTTTTACCTACCAGGTACCAAATTGATTGCAAGTCCTCCTTCTGGAAGAGCATTTACTTCTGCGATGCGGTCTTGCTTTTAGATAAGTCTGAAAAGCAACGGAGATCGTCAGATGTGGGATTAACTTGTCTACTGCCCCGCCAGCAACCTTCGAGAAGTATCAACGGTTTGTAGTTTCGATGAAGTTTATATTTGGCGAGCAACCAGTCTGGCGATCGCACAGTATCAAAAGTAAGGTACCCCTACATATTAAGGAGATCTTGAGTTAAAATGGCATTAAAAACCACTTTATGTAAATTATATATCATAATTTGGCTCGATGTGACTTATATTTATCGACCTATAAGGCTGTTTCAAATATAATATATATTTTTAGGTAATGACCAGTATCTCCAAATGCGCTCTTCAGTCTGTTTCTAGTCTTACCATCAGCTTTAGTCTAAACCTGCAAAAATAAATTTGAACTTTTGAAAAAAAGTGGCTTAAGGCAAAGAAGTCTCTTTTCATGTGTAAAAACATGCTTTTGTGCTTAAAATGCACATAGAAAAAATCACTAGAGACACACCGCTACTAACATAGCCAACAGACTTTAAAATGTTTACAGAAGAGATGAACGCGCGATTAACGGACCGATTGGTCTCGTATAGAAGCTCATCTTTCTTGCCATCATACAGGTCAGACCATGCGAATAGTGGAGAACGAACGGACAGTTTAGACAGGCGACCCACTTTTCCAAGTCACAACGCACGCCTTGGAGGATGAAAATGAATATAATTTAAAGAACGCGCCGATTAGAACAGCAATAAGACGGGCCGGGAGACGGCGTGGACTCAGATTCATCATAAGCACCACCCAATACCCCCCCTTTATTTGACTACAAAACGGGCCCAGTTGCATTTTCCCAGTTTCTGATGATGGCCTTCTGTACAATACTGAAATCGTACGCTTATTCACGCACGGCCCCAGTGATGGCGGGCGCATTTTCTTTGGGAAAAGCACTCGCGCCTTGCAATTACGCTTCCATTTATATCTTTCAGGGCAAATAAATAGTCCACAAAGTACTGCTTTTTATTTGTTATTATTTTTCCTTTTTTCCCCGTTTCATGTGCCACTTCTCCTAATGAGATTTGATACTTATTCGATATCCAGTGATATGTCATCTGAAACGAAATTTTAAGTGACATATACATATATATTAGTGAATACTTATTGATAAACCAACCCCTGTTCTTTATTTTACATAACTTTTGGGAGGCGTTACAAGGATTTTCAGCTGAAGGTCATGAAACCTCGTGAAAACCTTAATCTGATATAAATTGTATTATTTATATAAAAGGCAACGATTCGGGGTCTAGATAACATGTGGCGTTCAGCATCTCCGGAGGACGGGGAAGAAGAGGAGGCAAGTGCTGAAATCAAAATTTATACATTCTGAAGTTTCGAAATCATGTTTTTTCCCATCGTCAGAGCACAGTGCTTGTAGCTGTACACAAACTGATTCACACAGGTTCAAGAAGAGGGTTTTAGTCTATACACGACAACTTTCATCAGAGAACGCAGTTTGTTATCGCTGACAACAAAGGCTCGATCTACGTGGAAACATTTGAAGTAAATTAATATGATCGGTGCGACTGATCATTTGCTTATACTCGAATGAATCTTTTTTTCACTGGCCATTGCTCGACCATAGGGGCCGACCCGGTTTAAAAGAGCACGCTCACTTCCCTCTTTAACTTCCGAATCAACCTCCTCTGGGTCAACTGATCTTACTCGGGTATTCGTTTACGCACATCTTTATCAATTTCAATTTTATGAGAAAAACCGCCTGTAGAAAAGTACGCAAATGTTAGCCTTCTTGAAAACTCCACGAGAAATTGACCGCAGTTCACAACAGTGTCCACCATGTGTTCCACAGCAGGGTAGACTAAGACTGTTTGCTTTCCCGTGAATCAGTTGAAAGTGATTAAGAATTACGTGATACCTACTGTTCTCATTTATCCACCCTCCTGAACTTTGTGTCATGCCGACCTTGAGAATACAGGAAGTAAGATGGGGCGCAGTAACTGGTTGATACCCGACGCCTAGGAGTGCCGTACACCCCATATGGGACATTCTTCATGGGTGTGCATCCCCAATAAAACACTTCATGGCTTGCTCTGACGTCCGTGCTCGTCAAGCACATCAACTGTTCTAATTTATTCATCAGGAATTATAATGCGTATGCTTTGTATAAAAAATCTTGGTCAATGCCCATGAACCAGCTGTTCGATGGCACCAAAGTCTGCAGTTTAAGAGAGATAATTGAAAAAAGCATATTCAAGCCGAAAGCTACATATGGAGGTATAGAAGTTTTACTCAAAGGCGACTCCGACCACTAAGTGAACTTAAGTCAGGCCAAGTCATATGAGCGGTGAGATAGATGCCATAAAATATTACTAAGACGCCCAAAGACAAAGCCGACGATAGGTATGGCGCCAGTAGAGGGAAATGCAATAGTGAGACTTAAAGCTTTGCAATTAAGAACAGACGCCAAAACAATCACCCAAGACTCGATTTAATTGTGCTGATAACAATGCTGCGAAAGGTTTCCCATCCAGTGCGCAAAGTGGATAGCAGTAGAAGAAAAAGGTGCCATGCTGATAGTCTATCGTCTCCAAGTTATAGAAAATTTTCCGAGATGAATATTTCTTCACTGAAGAAGGAAGAGAGCAATTGGACAGCCAACATGTTCTGAAAAAAAGGTACAGGAAACGATAAAATTTGCGTTATCGCATACCATTTATTCTGGAATATTTAACTTGTTACAAGTCTAAATACTCTCACGTAGACATTACCCTTGTGCGAATTACCATTAAATAATAATTTAAAAATGAAAAGGCAGACTGGACAGTTTCATTCTTAACCAAGCTCCATTTATCTCTATAATATATTCTTGATATATAATTTATAAGTAAGGGAGACGCGAGTTTCAATACGAAACCAAGTCCACGACTCACCTGATTTATAAAGTATACTTTGTCAACGGACATATGGAAGATTCATCTCTTATCTGCGAGAACACCATGAGAACCATATTAGCACTGAATAAGACTGAATCTATCATTCTTAATGCAGTTTTAGTGCCCCGCTAGTGGATTATCGAAAACATATGCCTGTCAAATGAACTTTTAAAATTAATTGGCCCATTTTGTCCGTCGTAACATTATTTAATACGGTGCTTTCGTGTTTCATGTTGTGCAATGAAAAGTTTCCTAGTGTTGGAACTCGAAATCATTAATGTGGAAATTTAATTCAGATTTTCGAGAAGGTTTCAGAAAAAATGTACGTCACACATTAATGGATTACATACAGGCTTTTCTCTAAATGCAAGGTGAGTCATTATACTACCTGCTGTAGTCAGAGCGTAGAATTACGGCTGTTAACTCTACAAAGGGGTAGTTTTTAAATTCACTACGATCTTTTCGTTGCTTTTTATAAGAACAATACTGAAGCAAGATGAAGAAACAAACACACTCGAGCAGCAAGAAGTTAGCAAATCCTGATGAAGGATCTCTATCTAACTCAATGACACGATCGTCTTAGTACAAACAGAAATAAGGAAGCACAACAATTTTTGTGAGGAATATTTACCTTATAATCCAGAAGCCAATAGCGTACTTAGTAACTCATCTTGATTATTTCAAATGTTCAGTTATATCACGGGTCAAATAAGCGAACTTTATGTTATTGACAGGCCAATCAGTGCATTTGAGCTTTATCGAATGTGCCATCCACTTCCTTCCGCAGCCTTTGAACCTAGGCCGTATGTCTGCGGGCTTACGAGTGTGTGTGTACTTGCTTGAGTTTGCGCAAACGCCTAGCTCTTGATTTTGCAAACAATGGCGACTGTCAGGTGAGCGGTTTGCAGGGTGGGCGGTTTCGACGGCCGAGTAGTATTTGCGGCAACGAATTGGTGTGTCCCCTTTTTTTCCTTTTATTTCCAAACTCTCATCTTTTTTTCTGACGGAATACATCCTGCCCCTTCATGTTCGATGCACGTCGAAACTTTGAGGTGAACGTGCTCAAAAGCCACAAAAAATGTACTTTATGGAAAAAATTGCAAGAATGACTTCTTTTTCTGAGATCGTTATGACTAAATGAGGCGCTTACAAAGTAGCAAAAGGCATTGCACATTTTCGTAGCAAGTTGGCCGAGTACTTTTAAAGTCCAACGAAAACATCATATTTATTCACGCAGTCTTTAGATCTGCATTTAAGAATCAAATAAAGGTAGTTATAAGTGAGGAGCTCTGCAAATAAATGTACTGAAGTGGCCACCACCAAATCCCTGAGACGTTTTGCCACTTTCAAAACGAACATAAAGGTATTCAGAATTGCTAGTTCTACAGTTTCAGCTTATATGTAACTGAGTTTATTTACGGTCAGCGAAAATGTAAATACTAAAGAGATTTTATAAACGGCTAAACAGGTATTGACAAGCTACATACGGAAATAAACGGCATGCAATAGGAGCTATGAACGTGTGTTCAGGTTCTGAATATGGGTGGACGAAAAATCTACACGAAACGATAGACCTACTATAAACTCTTCTCAAAGAACGTTCTCCTTTCGGCTAACTCTTTAACTATCTTAAAATATTTATTTCCGGTATTCACGTCCGCCAGTAAAGATATAATAACATACAACTCGTAACGATCAGGGAATAAAAGTTCATGAAATAAAGTGATAAAATTTTTTCGAATACGTTTCTTGCTGTCAACCATTTTTTGTTCTCTTAAACAAGTAAACCTCACTGAAACACATACATAGGAAGGCCGATGTTCGGAATCCAGGTGTTGCTGTGGGTAAGAAAGAAAACTGCTCAGATATCGCAACGTTTTTTTAATTTGCCTTTGCTTGCGAATTTGTTTAGGTGTCAATCGCAAGAGATAAAAACAGTAACGAAATAAGCAAAATTTATATCACTGTTAACCGAAGGAACATTAGTCACGTCAACATGAAAGTGGCTGTCCATGTGGCTGCCCATTTCGGAAACCAGAGGGTCCGAGAATAAATCGAAGCCTGTTCATCCGACTGGGACTCAATCAATCGATGTATCGATTTGGCAAAGGCATACAGAAAACTGTACAGTCACCTCCACGCCATCGTAAGTAATCATTGTTTGGAAAACATCCCTGTCGTGTGGCTGTTTTTACTTCTGACAGCGGGCTCTTGCACAAGTTCCAAATCACAAACGAACACAAAAGATAGCTCCAGTGTTCGACTGGTCTTCTGCTTGTATAGTACGAGCGCTCACATGAAAAGATAAACGCATTTGGTCAGCGTAAAACGGTCTACGAGGCTTGATATTTTAAAACTCATCTGTACTTTCTAGAGAGCTTTGAATTTTATGATTGTCATCCACTCTTACTTTTATTATCAGTATATTTCACATTTTTACGTAGATCGGCTATTTTTCTTTCCAAACTGTCGTAACTGGGACAAGTTGTTTCAAATATTGTTTTTAAATCAGCAAAGTTGCTAAAAATTTCCTTGTTAATGCCATTTTTGATCTGTAATTTGTGTGCAAAACCGCATCTGCAGGGTGAAAAATGATCACTTAGATTTTTTTAAAGATTGATGAGCTAAATTCTTTGAGGCTAGTCATACGTTGTCGGTCAGCAGTGGTATAGAGAGGATGTTAATAAAGACAGAGGAGATTGCCATGGTCATTCCTTAACTTTTATGCTCGTCGTTAACGCTATCTTTTCTATTACCCTTGAAGTTTCTCTGGTGGTGAAGGCTTGGGGCCATAGGAGCATGTAATTTTTTGCACGCGAAAACGTTCCACCTTGGAAGCAGATCAGTGGTATGATTAACATATTTCTTTAAGTATTGTCCACGGGATGGAAATCTGACTCATCTTTTCGAACGCGATACGGTAACGATTAGAACTTTGACCCGACTTATCTATATCGTTAAAGGCACAATGAAATAAAAGAAAATGCCTTATCTGTTGACTGCGTTTAAGTTCCATTCTTCTCACAGGCTTTCCATGGTTGACCTTACGATTGAAATCTGTTCATAGTATTTTAACATCTGAATGAAGTCTCTTAAACGCTAAGGCGTGATTTCGAGGATTTCCTCGAAAAAAACAGGAATTGGAACCCCTAAAGGCAATTCATATGGTCTTTTGTAAACGTCCAGGGAGAATCAAAATTATCGAATGATAACTCTTACGCTAACTCCAAGCAACCCTTATATGTAACTATTTTCCAACCTTTACCTCTCATATATTCCTAGCTCAACCCTAACTTTAACAAGAACCTTAAATTGGCACAAAAGCAGTGAAAGGACCCCGTAAAAGGGGCCTTATAACCGTGTGTTTCCCCTTTTACCATCCCAGTACCCCAGTTCATGTGTAGGAGTCCTGTAAGTTTATATATGTCCACCATTGATAACATATAATTCAACTATTTTGCGGTACTTTGCATAAAGCCCTTTTCTTCATTATGCAGAGTGAATAAATTTGCTGTCTAAATTGTTCTTTCAATAAGTAGAAACCGCGGAATCGCTTAAGAAGTTAAATTAATACGAACCCTTATAGTCCTGTGGTGAGCATTACATGACACGAGTGCACAAACTGTGTACTTACGATCGTCTATTGCTATGTTTTGTTTCGGTGAAACTAGTGCAAAGCTCCTCGTCACCATACCACTATTTAAGCATACGTAGATTGTTTCATTGATAATATTAATGACCCTTTTAAATCACTTTTTAAATCGGATGCACTAAAACACTAACTTTACAACTTCCAAAGCTTGGCCATTAGGGTATTTTGTGACTGGTGAAGAGTTGCTTCCTCGCCCTTTTTATGCTGCTCTTGAAATAAATAAAAAAGGAAAGAGATTGTTACTAACTTTTTGTTCCTGCGTCGCCATTGTGCTAACCTGCCTCTTCATGTTACGTCTACAGAAGCGCCAGCTTTATTAAGTAAGCAGTACATTCCATTGCAATCGATTTAGATGAGGAAACATAGACGTCATAGAAACTTTGGGCTATGGAAGTCGCAATTAGGGCATTTGACTTTTGCTTGGTCAATCAACAGGTAGGTTTAATCTGTGCATATAGTAAATCACAATAACCGGAAAAGTTCTTAGTTCAACTATGGAGCGAGAAAAAAGGGACCTTGCACTGGGTAACGCTGTATATATTGGTCGCCTAAACTGGATACGAGGCTGGAAAGCTACATCAACGATGATTAAATTTCATTAGTTTTCCGAAAAGCTGGTCTTACTCACTGTAAGTCACAGGCCATTAGTCCAGCATAAATTGTAATGCCGATTGATCTTCGGGCAGTCTGAACTTTAGAGATAAACATGTGAGATCACTAGAACTGAAAGTTTATCAATTAGAGATTTCGACCTCCCCCTTTGCTCATATATATGAGTATTCAGACACCTCAAAATTAGAAATGCTGACGAGTATTCATTTTATTTAAAATATCAAAGAGCTTTTTTAAGTTATGGATATAAACATAAATTTGCGATTTTCACAAGACGTCTTGGATTTTGTTTTAAAGCATGCAAGTATCGAATGACTATGTAAAATAAGCTACAACAGAATTGGTAGCCACACCGATTTAAAAACCGCTTGCTAGATTAAAGAGGAAGGCAGCTATTATTTTAGGTAGATTTCCATTTCTATTTTTGTTCTTGAAGACCATTAATTTATAAGAAAGTATATGATTCAATGATGGCCAAAAATATGTGAAAAACAAAAAAAACAACGTAGTTTTGTAGGATGCTGGAGGAAGTAACCTGTAGATACGCTCACAGTTCAACTAATTTGACCTAACTTGACATACTTTTTGAGTTTAACTTTTTCCAGATAGTCTGATATTTCACAAAACAACTCCTTTAAAATGCGTATAAGCCAGAACTAAAAATTCAACGATATTACGAATCATATAAATAATTGCACAGTAATCCATAAAATAGATAAGCTGACAATAATTAAAGATCTTGTTGAGGAAAGTATGTAAAGCTTACGACTGGTATGGTTTTGCAAGAAATGCCTTCAGAGCTCTAAGCCAACAAACGTTATAACTGTCTTGCCGTAAAAAATTAATACTTGTACCTCACGGCCATTCATAGGAAGGTTTGCCTGCTTTCGGGAAGGTGAACTGTGCCTTTCAAAGTTTGCGAGATATTCTATTGGATTTTTTTCTATAAATTATTTTATATTCAGACGGTTTTTTCTATGCATAATTGCCATTTAGTTGAACTTCTTCTTGCTGGAGTCATCAATTTAGGAAACAAATTTGTAAACATTAAAATTACAGCTTACATTTCGACAATTATGGAAACCTATTGTTGGTGAACGGATTTAGGGTGAATTGTATCACTCAAACCTCGCTTGTCATGCTCCTGTGGATTTAAAACTGTGTGCTCACATAATAAACTTAAAATATACTGCAATTCATTTTGATGATCAAGCGTTTCTAACTTCGAATATTTATCATTTCCTGTTATCCACAACAGTAACGGATTATTATTTTCGGCTCAAATGTTATTTTTTTTCGAAAGTTTACACAAAAATGGCAAAAAAAGGTAAAAATAAGATTAACTAACACGAGTTAGATCTAGGCACGGAAATGGAAGATGCCGAAGTGCCGAACGTACCAAAACCCAGTAATTTGTGGGAGTAAAAGATTGATGGAACTTTCGTTAAATCTACACATTTGACCCTGAACAGCTCCATTACTAAGGAAATGGTTTATTGACCTCTTTTACATATAGTGACTCCGAAATCCTATAATTATATCAAGTGGGTGACCTCGTTGCCTATCAAACACAAAGGCGTAATTCGGAACATAAGAAATGGCAATACTTTCTCTGTCGTTAGTAAAAACGCAGACGTTTTTTTTCAATTTCCTGGCGGACAAAACACTAAGATAGATCCATATATACAGTGTATTGTTTAAAACTGTTTACTTCAGATAAACTTATGAAGTGAAAAACTCTGCAAGACGCAACTTGCTGAGCTACAAGTTAAATAAAAAGTAAAATGTGGATAGGGGCATTAAAAAGCAGTAAATTTCCTACGCTTAAGGAGCAGAATAATATTTAATGTTCAGTTACACAAAGCTAAGCATCCTACAGGGTGCTAAATCTGTTGTTTTATATTTCAAGACTTCAAATGCACACGGTATTTGTGCAAAAGAGGTTTCAGATCCGATAAAGTCCTCTCAAACACGCAACACATAAAATATTTAATTAACAACTTATTGAATACATCCAAAATCTCCAGTACAAATACTGCAAACTACATGAAGGCTTTTGTGTCCTTGGTGAAACAACACGTTCACGTGGATGCAATAGGAAGTACAAAAATTGAAATAATTTCTTTTTTAGCCAGAAGTTAGGAACTGCTAGGACAAAGTGTGCTTTGTGCTTCCAGTCCTGACTGTTTTTACATTTGACTATGAAAAGTAATGCCTGAAGTGTTATGTACAGAAGAATAAAGTTAAGTTCACTTGAGTGTGCGAGGAGGAACACTTTTTCAAAGACGCAGCATTCAAACTGAGTTGGAATGTGACTTATTCGACATCCGATTTGAACAAGTCTCACTAATAAGAATGTGGAATAAGGCGGTTCTTGCGAATAACGAAACAGACTATAATACTGCATACCAAGACAGCAAGTATGAGGCCGGTTCCCAAGATCAGCAACAATGCTTGTGGACTTAGAACTCGCAAGCCGCCTCTGGAGGACTCAGTCGTTCCTTTTGCATTAAAACTGACCGGCAGACTGAGGGGATGTCTGTTGAGACTGGCATGTCGTCGGCTGAAATCTCGCAAGTGATCAGGCCCATGCGAGACGTCTGCTGTTGCGGTTTTAAATTTCCGGGCTGAAAAGTCCGGATTTATTTGAAGACAGACATCAGAAAACAGTTGGCGCTGTTTACCTCCATCTAAAACGCGGATGAAGACCGCAGTTTTCACAGTGCTCTTCAAAAGCTTCTCTTCCACCCAGATTCGGCCGTCATCGAAGACTGAAATATCTGTAGCGCTGAGGAATACCATGTCTTCTGCCACAGGCAGGTGATAGGGGGGGTTTTCGAGTACAGTAAAACGTGTTGTCCGGTTTTCACCGAGATCTGGATCGAAAGCTCGCAGCTGAGTCCAGAAGCCGGACGTTGTCTCCGTGCTGTAATACCAAGGCATGTGATCTAACAAAATCACATCATTCTCCTTATCGTTCGCAATCAGCGTCTCCGAAAGGGGATCCACGAACATAGGCTGGTTATCATTCACGTCCAGCAGCCGCACTGCCACCTCATGTAGACCCGTTAAGCGGAAGGGTGTGCCTATATCCGAAAGCTTGATTGCTAATACGAAACCGTCAATTACTTCTCGGTCCAGGAGAGGATAATCTGCTGCTTGGACAGAGAGCTCACCGGAATAAGTGGCTAATCTAAAGCGAGGTAGACGGAGTGGGGAGCTCTGAAAGATATTTCCAGTTAGGCGGATGTTGCGCAGCTCATAGAGGACAGTCCCGTTGGCCCCAGCGTCTGCATCTGTGGCCTGCAGAGTGAAGAGGTGGATCCACTCGGAGTTGCTAGTCACGTGGAGTGACTTGCTGTCATATTCTGTTATGTTCAGGCCATAGTCCAAAATGGACGGCGGTAAACTGGGAGCATTGTCGTTGACGTCGGTAACAGTTACCACTACAGTCACCGTAGCTTTCTGCTTAGCGCTGATGGAATAAACCTCATCTATCTGCATTTCATCTCCCCCCAGTTGCTCAATATCTCCATCAGCTTCATCAGTTGCTGTGAAGACACAAATCAATTTTTCTGATCGCTCTCTATCGATGCCAAAGGGCAACGAAAGTTGGCCAGTTCGCCGATGGACTAGGAGTTTTTGACAGTCTGCGGAAGTGACCGGCTCAGTTTTTGCAAACTCCACTTGTCCTGCTTGGTTTACCGTGGTGAGGGTATAGAAGTTGTTGATGGGACGAGAGGATTCCTCCACTTTGATGCAAACTTCATTGTTGAGGAAACGAAACCTTCGCTCCTCGGGAAGGGACAGACGTAGTAAAAATCGTGATTGTATGGTGGAAGCTCCGCTTATGCATACTACAGACATATTTACCTGCGCTATGTGCTTACGCATAACATAATAGTCATCTGCAAAGTGATAACTCTTTGCCACTTTCATCGCAAAGGTCTTTTTCTGTAAAATTAGTCCAGATTCCACCAGATCTAACTCGAGGGAAATGTTGGCAGTCTGCATAGTCCTCAGTGCACAGGTGCCTTGGTTTGCTTGTGCTCCATCACCATCGCCAATCCAGATAAGTCCTAGTATCGTGTCGCTGTCAGCAGCACTTGGAATGTAGACAATGAGATTGTTCCCACTGACTGGCTCACCACCCAAAGGTTTGAAGATTATCCTGGGAGTTCTTCTTGTGTTGCCATCCAGAAGGACAATATCAAGTGTACCATATGAAAATTTCGTAGGAGTGCCATGATCTCTGACGCAAACGCAAAGTCTTATACTCGATTCAGGGTAGTATTTCAGGGAGATGTGAACCATAACATCACCTGTCGATGGATTCACGCGGAAAAATCTGTGCCCTTTTGTTGTGGTTGTGTGGTTGGAATCAATATATTCGCTACAACCGGAGCCGAGCTGGTAGGTCAGACGTCCAGCACTACCCCGGTCCTTGTCAACTGCACTTAGGCGGATCAAAGACCTTCCCTCTGGCGTATTACGGGGTATCGAAAGTTTGTACTCGTTACGCAAATCAAACTTTGGAACCTGAAAGACCGGAGCGTAGTCATTTTCGTTTTTTAGTGCAATATTAATAGTCAAGTAGGCCAGATTAGTAGTGTCTTTCTTATTCATCCCCTCTGCAATAAGATAGAGAGTAAATTTGGGACGCAGTTCAAAGTCGAGTGGACGTAAAAGCAACAAACGCAGGCTACATCCTGCGCTATCCGCGATGGTATTTTGACAGATGAGGCCAAAATGGGGTGGATCTCTGAGTGAGTCTGTAACACTACGGCTCCTTTCTGTCCGCTTATCCTCCTGCTGCCTCTCTTCTTCCTGCTGGGGGTCGAAAAGAGCGTAATTTCTGATCCCGTTAGCTGGTTCATCTAGGTCAAATGCCTCTGGTAGATGAAAATGCGCTCCCACGGGTGTAAGCTCACTTAGCGTTAGGTTCCAGCGATCAGTCTCGAAGAAGGGATTATTGTCATCAATGTCTTGAATACTAATCTGAACGTTAATCCAACTTTCCTGCAAATCAGGAGCGCGCACCAAAATACTCAGCTCTACCCGACAACTGGGGGATGACTTTGGGCTTGACATATTTGCGTAAGCCATGGTGGACCATTTTAGATTCGCAAAGAGAGCGGCAGATGTTGGGCGTTTCTGTAAATTTCGTACTTTTTTAATGCTCGAAAATGGCGGACAAATGGTTTCGCGATCGAGTCGTTCGGTCGTGAAGAGATTGCCAGTTGTTTCATTTAAACGAAAGCCCTCTTTGTCGCTCAGCATTATCCGAATGAAATGCTTGGTTTCCTTAGTACCCAATGACTGTGAGGAGGCAAAGATAATGTTTGCATCTCGTAGTGGGTTTCCGATAAAGGTTTCTGGGTCACACTCCTCTTTTACTGCATAATAGACGGCCTTTGTAGCGCCAGACTTCGATTCGGTACAAAATACCAGAACTGAGAGAATAATACCGTAACTGACCATATCCTATGTATGCCTGGATTTTAATTCCTGCCTTCATCAGGCACTTGAGAGGTAACATACTAGTCGAGAATAAAATAGCTGTACAAATAAGAGTTAGCGCGAATTTGAGGTTAGCTGATTGGTCAACATGCGAACGGCACGCGTTGAATTAATGGAGTTAACGCACGCAAATAATCAACCAATCAGCGACGTCTACCGCACCAGGCCTCATGAGAGTTACTTTGAGGATCTAGAAACGTATACCGCGTTTACTCATAGTGTGCATGTGAAATGCACTCCTGTTTCCAACATTTTTGGAAATGGGAGTTAAAGATCCAAGAAACCATAAGAATTACTGAAAGAAAAGATAATCAGTAGTTACATGCAGGTAGCAGTAATCGAGACTAAGGCAGATGCAATGGCAAATATAGCAAAACGTAACCGGTAATCAGAAAGAGGGAAGTATGCGAGATACCAGATGCATAAAAAAGAACGTGGTTCTGACTTCGTTAATTCATTACAATCGTAAAGCCAGTTCCGTTCCTTTTCACGATAACCATTGGTAAAACGCAATTATCTGCATCGGACGGAGTAACGATAAGGCAGTTAACTTGCTATTGATATACTTTCGCTGATAATACCCTTTTCAACTTAGCTTCTCCTTTTCATGAAATCCGGAGTAATACGCTCATAACAATTCTTCAGTTGGAACTAACAAAACTCTCTAAGATGTACTATCTCCAGGCTCTAAGTTCAGCATTGCAAAAAAGACAGAAGCAACTAGAGTTAGAAGCCGAATTCGAGAGCCTTTTTAGTTAGACCGCCAATCTTAAATTTACCAAACATACAGCAGTTGACTATCCCAAGATGGTTAACTGCTGCCAGTAGTACTGAACATAAGGCTCGAATAAACAGAGGCCCCATAACAAAGGCCCATCTTGATAGCTTAAGGAAACTCAGAAAAAATTGAAAACGTCATGCTGACCAGACTAGGCAAAGGGTCCGGAAGAGTACTGATGGATAAGAATGAGTATGACGCAAAACTAAAAACTATCTTAGCAGACCATTCAAAGTTCTCAAAATCCGAGAATAACAAAGATCGGACAGAGGCTGTCGAGGGTCAGTTAACTGAGAAAAAGACGACTCGATCGCTGTGACAACACGCTTATTTGCTTGACGTTTTGACATCTGTCGCGGATTCATCATCAGAGACATGAACAGGAAACAGTAGCAGAAAAGGGTAATACATGCACAAAAGTTTGCAATATTATAGCATACAGTCATTTCTGCAAACATACAGCGACACTTAACGTTAATTGCCTTCTTGCGCGTGGATAATGTGTTGGACGGCACGCGGACTCTGACCTAATGAACTTCCATCACGGGCGGTGGGCTCGGGCGTGACGATTGCTCGGTTATCTGGCCCTCCGTTGTTGGCGTAAGATGAGGCGGTGGCCTTCCCGTTCCCCAAGTTACGACTTGCTTTGGCCAAATTGAGTCTCAGCACCGAATCTGGATTAGGCAAATCATTGCACTAGTTTATGGATTGGCGGTCCGTAAACCATGACCCAAGTAGTTTTCGACTCACCCAGTTGTCACCCCGTGCGGGAATTTCGGCCTCCTCAAATTTGAATGTGTGGCCGGGTCTCATCAAATGACCCGCAAATAAAGAATTGGTACCATTTCGCCGCACTGTTGCCGCGTGTTCGGCAATTCGTGTGTTGAAAAGTCTGCCAGTTTCTCCGACATAGTTTATTTGCCCGCAACTGCATCAGATCCTGTAGGCGACCCCAAATGTTTCTCGCCGTAGCAGTGGGTCTTTCGGCTTCATTATCTGACGCCTTATGGTTGCCTCCGGCGTGTGTGCGACTCCAACTCCAAGTGGTGCGAGAAGGCGACCAACCCGAAGACAAAATGATGGGTCTATCCTACGTAGGGTATTCCGAAAGAAAACCTAGAAGGGACAATACTTCAACTTTCCCGGTTTTGAGAAGTCAATTAGGCAAACATATGTTTTCAGCAAATGATCATCAGGCCAAGCTTTTGCAGGGGTAAGGAAAACTGTACAGTTGGACAGGACTAATAAGTGCAGTCTGATTACAATTAATCGTTTACACGTTACCCGCATAGCGAGGTCGGCGTGTAAAGGTTATTTTGTTGGGGGAGAGGGAAAGAGAGGGAATTGGGTTAGGTTGCGGGCGTTGATCAGAGGTCAGCTATATGGGGGGAGAATTGCTGCTATTTGCACGAAGTGAAAGACTGCCAATAGGGTTTGGGGCGAAATGCGATAGCTACCTGGCGTCGGGGTGGGCGACTGAAGTGCAAGTGCTTCTGTCAGCGTCTTCTGACAACACAGCACTGGTTTTGCCAGATGTATAGCCACTAATTCGGCTGTTTCAAGCACCCTTTGGTGTAGGCCTTCGGAATTGGTAGCTGATGTCCGGTAGACAACCTGAAAGGCTTTGTTAGTATCAACTCGATGATAAGTATTGATAAGATGTGCGAGAATAAAATTCAAGATCGATCTAGTTCCACCTTTACCTAACTAGGCCGGTATGTGTTCACTTACCCTCTTATCGAGACGCCTTATTCGTTCGATATATCCTGCTTCACAGGAGCAAGTAAGAGAGTAAATGAACATAGATGTGGCCTTCATAGGGCATCAGTTTTTACGTCCCAATCGTAGGAGGGGAGATAGGCTCACCACTTGGCCCGTTTCTCGTAAATGGCCTTATGGGCGAGATCGAGAAAACGAGTCTGGGGGACACCACCAAGGACCTTGCATTCTACGGTTGATAGGTTGATGGCAGATTATAATGCTGACAATGACGCTCTGATCGCGAATTTTGACAGCGCACACCCATTGCTCAAATGTTTTGCAGAGACTGAGGTGGACGATGAAATTGCGTTCCTTGATGTCCTTCTGCGAAGGCAAGATGATGCATCTATCCTGCGTAGGGTATTCCGAAAGAAAACCTGGACGGGACTTTACTCCAACTTTCACCGGTTTGTTCCCCTAAATATAAAATGATATCTAGCCCAGGGATAAACAACTAAAGTACGACAGATCTGCTCTCATGAGACTGTCGAAGCAGAACTCTAACAGCTACAGCATACAAAAATTAAAAATGGATACCCGAAAAGGTTCAGCCTCAGGAATATTGGCAAACGCGCCAAAAAGCATGTTATCTTAACCGCACAAAAGAAAGACGTGTTCATAAGACTGTCTTTCTTGGGCGATGCAATACACGAGCTGGGCAGACGACGCCTGAAGACTGCAATTGCAAGCGCTTTCTCCGCGGCGAACTTTCGCGTGTTCTTCACTACCTCTCCTTTTCTACGAATGGGAGGTAAAGACCGACTGCCGTTGAAAGCCACATCCATGTGCATTTATTCTTTCAACTACTCCCGAAAAGCGGTGTATATTGGCCGAACAATGCAAGGTCTGGAAAAGAGGGTGCGCGAACACATACCAGCCTGACTCGGTGAACCAGATTATCGATCGATTTCAAATTCAGCCCTCGCACATTTGATCGATACGAATCACCACGTTGACGCGAGAGAGGCCTTCCAGGTCATATACCAGGCACCGACACAATACTCAAAGTGCCTGCGCAAACGGGTGTTCGCCACAGCCGAAGCAGTGGCAATCCGTTTAGCAAAGCCCACTTTCTGATGTCAAAAGACGCTGGTAGCCGCAGTCTGCCTACCTTAGCCATCTACGCCAGTGAATACCAGGCTGCCCGAATAGATGCCATTCAAAAAGACGCACGCTGACCGTCAGAAAACCCCTCCTCACTCTTCCCCGTTCAACGTCCCAACTTCCTCAACAGGCTGGCGCAAGGGGACACCGCGATGACTTATAACACCCCCTTTCTCCGAGAACAATTAAACACTACATATAACTTACCATTGTGGTCCCTGAAACTGTATTGGCTAATGAAAAATTGCTACAAACACGTGTTTCCAAAATCAACTTTTTATAAAATTCTAACATAAATAAGCAAATGCTGGAATTTATTCTTCCAAATTCAGCAGAGATGATTCTATAAGCCACACGCGTATTCGTGTATTCAATCCAACGAACTATAGCGCAAGGTCTCCCGTAATGCAGGAATGACAATAACAAGAGCCTCCTAGGAGATGAAAATCAGTGTTCTTGCGTAGATAAATGGAAAAATAATTTGGCAAATATTTGCGAATTACTTCCAAGTTTAGGTCAAGAAGACTCTTATGGCTATCCTTGTTATTGGTCTGCAGAGTTACTGAACGTAGAAGTTTTAAATCTCTATATACTATCAAAAATTACTCCTAACGTTTCTTATGGTGTGATCGTTAGTCCCGTCAAAACTGTTATCACAAAATACCTTATCATGGAGTGGTACGCACGTTAAAGTTTCCCCAAGAATCTTTTTCATCACATTTTTACACAGGTGCAACAAATGAAGATTTTGCAAATGTCTATCCGTATTAAACCTGCTTCAAGAACAACCCAAGGATACGAAATTGCATCTTTTTATGGTTGAAGCATGCTTAAAGCATTCATTTCCAATGCCCACTTCAGACTCCAAAAATTCCAAATCTCTAAAGAACAATGCATGAAGTTCTGCCGAGTAAAAGTGCCTTTACCCTTGTTTGAACCTCTAAATGAGACTATTATTCGTGTTTCAAACACTGAACGACAGAGGAAGAGAGATACATTTTTTGACAAGCAATTGATGGCCATTAACAAACCATCTAATACAATCCAGAATTATTCAACAAATATAGCAAACCTGTCATCGAGAGATCTCCCAACAACCGAAAACCAAGTACTTTCTATGGGAATGAAATACAATCTTACCAATTCAAAGTATCTAGACTTCCTTGCAAATTTAGAATCCATAATATTGGCAGAAAATATCACAGACGATGAGAAATTCACAATCCGGAATAACACTGTAAATGCCCTAAAGAACCAAACCCCCTTTTCAATATTATCACAAGAAGAGAAGATGGTACTAAAATCTCTAAAAACGGTCAAAAACTGTAATTCTTCTAGCAGATAAGGGAGGCTCAACATCCATCCTAAACAAAACAGACTACAATGTAGAAAGGCTATCATTACTAGAAGACAAATCAACATGCAAACCCCGTTGTGCGGACCCAACCAAAATGCAGAATACAAATATTGAAAAGATACTCAAATGTCTGCCAGGGAAGAAGCAAAGAGCAGGAGATATTGCCAAGTCCCTAAGACAAATCGAACCAAAGATAGCTAAAGTATACGGACGGCCTATAATACACAAGTCCGACATATCATTACGACCGATAGTATCATTTATCAGCGCACCTAATTGAAAAATCTCAAAGGGGCTATTTTGAAAAATCCATCCATTAACAAAAGATTGTTAAACCTCAATCAACAAGTCCATGGAGTTGGTGAACAAATTACAAGGGCTTATAATAACAGCAGGCGAAATAATGGTATAATTTGATGTTGTCTCTCTCTCTTCACATTGATACTATTAGGTTTAGCAATGCAATGCATAGGAGAACTACTTAATTCTTACAAAATGGACACTCCTGTATCTGCTCTGCTTGAACTCTCATTTGCACAGAAATATTATAAACAGATAAAAGGTACCCCAAAAGGGTCAGCCATGTGCGGCTTCATGGCTGAAATAAAGATGCAAAAATTAGAATTTATGGCCCTACCACTAGTTAACCTCAAGGTGTGGGTACGCTATTTCGATGACACGTTTAACCTTGTTAAACAGGATCAGCTGGAAACACTACACAGCATCAGCAATTCAACGATGCCAGGAATCACGTTTGCGCTCTAAAAAGAAGGTAAGAGTAAACTCTCATTTCTTGACGTCCTCAACAGCGTAATACTGACGGAACGTTTCAAACATCGGTATATCACAAAAAGGCCTATGCGTATGCTATCCTTCAGTACAAGAGCAACCGACAGTTCCCCCGTCGATGGCGACGATGGGCACCACGCGCTGCAACAAGCCGCAGCAAACACTGAAGCAAGCCGCAGCATACACAGAGGCAAGCTGGGCAAGCAACACGAAAGCGACAGCAAGCGGAAGCAACGCAGAGAACTGGCACGAGAGCAAACAGGAGTGTAGGCAGACTCGCGCAGTATTTACCCACTCGCTCGCCACTCCCACCTACGTATCCGGTGTAAAGACAAAGTCAATAAGACCGGGGATGAGGGAAGGTGTAGATGGCTGGCGCGATAAACACTCAGCTCGCGCACACTTGCATCAGCCATCTCGCTAGGTATGCTCCCGACTGCGCGGGAGCGCCATAAAGGTCACATTAAGAGGGAGCCATTGCAGCCTGACTCTCAGTCCTCCCTCTCCTCCCATACTTACACACAGACACACGCGTACAGAGGGAGCAGCTACGTAGGGGGCCTGAGTTTTACTGTCAGTTGGCAGACCCTCCAAGCCACGGCTTTTAGCGCACCGTGATAGATTCAGACGCATTCAGATTTATTATAGTGAGGGAAGAAACGCGCCGAGGTCGACCTCACTCTCTTCCCCACCACATAGTGACCGCCTAGCTTTTCGGGCACCCTCAGTGGGGCCTGAAACCCAGTGGGAGCGCGAGCGCAGTAACCAACAGCGAATCAGAATTGAAAGAAAGTGCCAGCGCCTTCCAGGCCGCAGGGACCGTGGTTGGCTGAAGACTGGCATTGCATGTGCACACAGACCATTAGATCTCATAAGGGTGAGAGCAGCCCTGCATGAAGCCTGGGCCAACACCCTCCTAAGAGAGGTAACCAGTCAGTCAACGACTGAAAGGCACTACCCATGCTCCGTCGTCTGTTGGCGTACGTGGGCGGGGCTGAAAGGAGAGCAAGAGACAACTAGTGAACTTTGCAACTGTGGGCGTGCTGAAACTCGGGGACATAGAGTAGTAGGCAACTTCAGCAAGAACAGCTTCTACCTACCTGGGGG
>JAYGXS010000003.1:40396265-40481728 GCA_036362985.1 Ligula intestinalis
CTTGTATCGTCTCTTCTGTCCTCCTTTGCGACAAGTGCCTACGGCGACATCACCATAGAACAGTCGCTTGGGTAGCCGTTCATTGTTCATGCGTATTACGTGTCCGCTCCAGCGCAGTTGTCTCTGCCTAAGCATGGCCTGGATGCTGAGAAATCCTGTTCTCTCCAGGACTTCCGTGTCCGGAATCCTCTCCTGCCACTTCACCTTCAATATGTGACGTAGGCAGCTGATATGAAAGTGGTTCAGTTTCCGCACTTGGCTACCATAGACAGTCCAAGTCTCCGCTCCGTACAAGAGTGTTGAGAGCACAACAGCCTTCTACATCTTCAATTTCACTGACAATTGAAGACAATGTCAATTCCAGACGGAAGCTTGAAGCCGGCCGAAGGCTTGGCTGAGACCCAACACACGATATGTCACAACACACAATGGCATGATCGCGCGCGTCACGGACAATGGTGCACCCTAAGAAGCAGGTGTAGCGACCAATTGAGTGAAACCAGACTGCTTACTCGCTCCCACCTTCTTTAGTCTCATGTTCTCTGTAATGCTGATGGACGCCTACCGCGGTGAGCGTCCTGAGATTTGTCTCTTCAAGAGCACCGATGGCAATATCCTTGGTAGCCGTTACACGAAGTCCTCAAGTACTCTCTACAACCTGCTCTGTGCGCACCACTGCATGCTCAACACCGCGATAGAATAAAATATGTAACGAAGAATGCACCTCTTTGCTACCGGCTGCGCAAGCTTCCGGCTGACTATCAACACGGACAAACGGGTTTGCCCAATACCACAAAGCACTTTTTAGAGTCTCCTGCTCTATCGCTGGGTCCACACTAACGTTGCTTGTTGACGATTCTGTTACTTCTTCCGATGATGAAGAGCTCCAGGTACTACCATCGTCCAACGACGTTGTGCTACAGTCAGATTAGTCAGATGAATAACTGCAGGAAGAGTTGAGAGTCTAAAAATCTCGTCATTTCCCTTGCTTCTTTCTCAATTTCGCGCAAATATTTAAGATAGCCGCGCAAAGCACGTCATCTTTGAGTTCTCTTTAATGGTGGTTTCAACATACTGAAGAAAACAGCAAAACACAACAGATTTACCGGATTTTCAGTCACAGTAACGAGAGCTGGCTTGCACGTGTTATCAGCAGATTGCGCCAGGTCACAATATTGTGACGTGGGTGCCCACAGCGCACGCGCGCTGACGAAAATCGATCAGCCAATCAATTATCGATTGCGTAAGTATCCCAGCAAATGACAACCAGGCACGCGTGAAGCGCGTGTTTGCGTATTACGCTAGCGCGTGTTATGCTATTAGAGATATCAGCCGTCACCCGACGCAGAACACAACGCTCATAACAATGCTTTTAATTGTACCAAACTCAAAGCCGTGGACACAATACCCTAAAGCAGCATCAAAATCGACGGCGAGGTGACACACCGGATCTAGAAAGTTAATTATGGCTTCAGCGACCTCAAGCCTTCGAGAAGAATCGATATGGCCTTCATCTCAACACAAAAACAAACACCCTTACAACTGTTATCTTGACTGCAATGCTATACGGAGCAAAGAGCTGAACCACCTTCGTTACTGAAACCAGGACTCTCAATCACTTCCTTCTCAGCCGTCATTGCAGAATACTGAAGTTAAGGTAGAAGAACGGGCGACCGGATATGGAAGGAGTGAAACGGTCAACGATCCTCAGTTTTCATAACTTACTGAGGCAAATTCGAGTGCCTTTGAGTATTCACGGCGCAAGAAAAGCTGAGAAACGCCCGCCCAAGCAACTATTCCACGGCAATATTGCTACGGGTGCTCGATGACCAGTGTGATTAATAACTCTCCATGAACACCTCGAATAATGTTCTGAAGCATCTATACTCAAATCCGGCAACCTGAAGTTACCTCTCGTAGGAGCGACTGGTCTAGAGAAGATGTGTAAAGATTGGAACAATAGTCTTCCCACCAAACCATATTTCCGCGGAGAAAGCCAAAAGAGATGCTTGCAACCCTCAAGCACCCCGAGCACCCCGTCCACATCCAAGTCCTTTTCATATATCCACGTCCTCAACGAACATTTTGTGCAAAAATGGGCCTCAAGGAACATCTTCAGATTGGGTACAATAACAAGCAGAATCTTGCGCCTGCCCTCTCAGCAAACACCCCCATCGTTAATTCCAGCAATAAGTCCCACGGCGACCACCAACCTTGCCATTGCTGATGACAGTCAAAGTGCTTTGCTGTCTTAATAGAAGTGACTGACTTTGGTCCCTCTATTATCCATGTAACTACACCCGCGACGATGAGGATGAAAACTACAAGCACTCACACATTTGGCACCGCTGAGAGTAGTCAAAATCCCGTCAGCCAGTAAGCACACCACCACCGCACCCGTGTAGCGGACCAGGGATGTCGAGGTTGGCACACACCTAAAGGATAAGAGACCTGAAGATAGCTCTGCATCGGAAAATTGGAGCTGGATTGATAAGCATCACCCAAGCACACAAATATTAAGGCCGGAGTAGAAGGAAACGTGAATATATGCAGAGGAATCTACTTGTAATAAAGAATACGTATAGAGTAAGAAAATAATATGGGGATAGGGAACGGCATTACACAGATACAAGTCCCATCTGGAGTAAAGTGTGTTCTCTTATGTCTGATCAGTTACTGGTGGGGAATACAGTGCTGTGATTGACTGCAGGGGCGAGACGGGAGTGCTGACATTGCGTGTGGGACTGTGATACGATTGACGACGACGGCGGCGGGAAGGGGGTCAGCAGCTGTGAGGGGAATGGGCACCGGTTTCTTCACTGACACTCGATCACCTAAGCTCCATCCTGGGTCCGCGCCAAAAGTGACGACCTTGGTGTACTTAAACAATTATTCAGTTTCTTGCGTTGTAACACCCGACACAAGCAATGACGAGAATTGGCCTCAATTTAGGCTGCGAGGAGGAGTTGGAGCAGCATGGCCGGGTGGGGCTGCTCCGTCATCAAAAACACGGGTTGGGCTGAGGGGGGGATGGATTCAACGTACGGAGATGGGTGTAGGAGGGCTTGGGCGGGGGGGGGGGGGGGGGGGGGAACGCGGACGGAGACGCGTCTGTTGTGGTTCCCTACAAACGTACAACAAACTCCTGGGCCAGCAGTTCGGGTGGACGTCTTAACAACCTGGCCATCCGAACCACCATCGTTGCAACGCTCTTGAGCCTAGCCATAACGTTCGGTCGTCTATCCGAGCTCTCCACAAGGCAGCTGTCGCCTCGTCCCTCTCAGATTTACCCATTAATGACTCCGCCATCAAGACAAACTACCAGCGCCTTCATCAGAGAGCCTTTGTGGACGCAAAATCCAGCTACCACCCCCGATCCTTCTGGGTGGCTATCCACCTCTGATTGCGGCCTCGGAACGACATATCCCAAAGGTGACTCGCTATACCCTGGCGCAGCTACGCAGTGGCTACTGCATGTTCCTTCGCCATTACCAACACCGGCTCGACCCGTCCATACACGAATGCTGTCCCGACTTCGACGTCTCACCACATGACTGCCGTCATTTCTTCGCCTGCAGTCCCCGGCCAGGCACCCAACCCACCCCCGAGGACCTTTGGCTCAAGCCGGCAGAAGCCGCAGCTTTTCTGCGTCTCCCAAATGCACCCAGTTTGGACTCCGGCAGAAATCCTTGATCAAAAAAGGACTACTAACTAACCAACCTAAGCAATGATGACTTGATCCCGACCTTTTCTACCTTATCGCGCATTCAGCTCGTGCATCAGCCTGGTTGGTCATTTGTGAATTCATCGCACCGAAGTCTGCGAACCAGTCTCTGAAACCCAAAATACACTATCCGCACTGCTCACACGCATTCACCTGCTCCGTAAAGCCATTCAACTACTTTGGAATCCACGACATTAGTACTCACCACAATACTGACATACTTCATAGTCGACAACTCCTGCCTCTTCAGCAGCGATACCTACTATTCTTACCGTACGGTCACCACCAGAAGTAATACCACCACAGCTAACCTTGCAGTTCCTGATATATCCTGTGCACAATGTCACCGCAACTATACACATGAAGTATATTCTTCAAATCCCTCATCTAACAGGTCTGAGATGCGGGCAGTCCACCGCGTTTTGTGTGAAATATTGGTGTGTTGTGTGATGCTTAGGTCGTGTGTGTGAAGGACGCAGACGGCGTTCATTAACTGGGTTAGTGAGGTTTCCCAATCTCAGCATCAGTAGGTTGACCAGTCGGACGGTGGACTGGTGAACAGTAAATGGAGGAGAGAGAGCTCGACGTCCAGCACACTTTCCTCATAATTCACTATTCAGCACGTTTGAGACTATGACGGTACACTATGAGCCGTGGCTTAGAATTTTGCCAACTGACGTTATAACTCGGGCCTCCCAATCAGTCCGCTGTGCGTTTGAATAAGGCGGCAAAATGAGGGATTGGGCGACAGATTGTACTGCTTGTTGCCTAAGTTGGCCCTCGTTTCACTCCCATAAAATTGGTATCCGAGACATTTTCTTTTTGTGGGAAATCTTAACCTTCTTCCGTAGAACAGGGAGCGTGCTGGCAGGCTGAGATTGATACCTGCGCCGAAATCCGCCTCTGGTCTTGTTTACTTCGTGTTGACACCAGGCCCAAGTGTGAGAGGAAGAGGGTGTGCGGTGGATGCAGCACAAGTTCACAATCACGCATAGCCTCATGCGAAGGTCTCCGCGGTCTACCCTTTGGCTATCTGCGTACCGTGATTACAACGATAGCGAGCTTATCAGCCAGACCTGACGGCCTAAACATTCACCCTTGGTTCGACCCAAAGCGGACTTTCGACGATCTGGACGAATGCCTCTGATTTCCAGTTCCATTGGCAGACTCTGCAATCAGCAGGGAAGAATCAGGACGTGGCTTCCACACGGTGATGATCCTGGGAACCTTTGCAATGCCCCTCCCCAGTTGGAACCCCCTTTTTTCTCCTAAATCCCACGCATTACCCCCACAAGAGCGACTTTTTTTTCTTTAAAATCCCTGAGGAGTTTTTTCACTGCCTACTCCTATTTTCATCCTATGATACAGGACAACTGGCCTCGCCAACAGTCTGAGAAACAAATTTTCTGCTACCACTGCACATATGTACAAATAGGGCACTCAAAGGAATTTTTCCTACATATCCCTCAATATACTGATACTGATAGTGTAATGCACGCAGAAGTCATTATCGCTGCTTCCAAATTTTTGTAAGGCACACGGTGGACATCGCCATAATGGACGGTAAAACTTTCAGTTGTCCTATGAAGCTAGTTCTCCATTCCAATTCACATGCCAATGTAAATGTTACCATCTGGAATGTAGTAACAATGATAAAACTTGAAGAAATTATACAGTGGCTGTATAAAAAGATGTTTCCTTTGTACAGTTAGCGAAATAAAATTCAGCATCGATAATAACATTCAATAACGCAGGTCTGTGAATAGGTGTACATATGAATATCGTGATTATCCCAGTGCAATTAACTCAACTTCAGTGAGGGGTGTGCATGTTTAACTGGAATAAATAATAATGGATACATACATATAAGTGTTAGGAGTGCATAAAACTGCTAAGCTGTGAGTGTTGGGATAGTAAGCTGTGATCGAAAAATCTCTCAGACTTATATTCTATTCCCAAGAACAGTTTCTCCGAAGGACTTGAAAAGTAAGTACGAAGAGATAATATCATCACGCTGTTATTTAATGAACTTCAGTGACCTTACTATTCCAGGCATCATTTGCTACTGGGTAACTTATATCCATTTGGAAGTCCATAAAGATCGCTCCGCAGTTCAAGTGTGGGAGCCGAGCGTCTGACAATAATTATAGGCCGCTTGGTCTTAACTTAATTTGCTGCAAAACCATGAAAACAATAAGAAGGCGTTGATACAGTTTCTCGAGCAGAATCACCTTCTGTCCGATGCCCAACATAACTTTCGTAGTGGTAGGTCCTCCCTGGCAAATATGCTCTTGTCACTTGAACACTGGACTAAAGCACGTGATGAAGGCAAAGTGGCGCATAACATCCATATTATCTTTGAAAAGGCTTTTGATAGCGTTCCTAAAACACGCCTCAGGCATAAAGTGCGCAGCGCAGAAGCTCACAAAAACCTCGTCCTATCGATTTAAAGCTTTTGACTGAAGGGTTACAAAGAATACAGCTCGGGCGCCGTCAGTCGTCAGGGGTATATTTGGTGAGTGGCATCCCACAGGGCTCAGCTTTGGGCTCCACATTACTGCTTGTTTTAATCAAAGACTGTGTCAGGGACCTAAACTATGATTTCACCCTGTTCGCTGACGACATTAAATTATAGAAAGTTGTCCGAAATGCGGCAGATAAAAACCATCTGCAAGGTAAGTTGAACAGGTGGGAGGATTAGACAAAGCATTGGCTTACGCCCTTCAATGTAAGTTAATGCTAGTATCTCCAAGTGGGCAGTTGTAGAGAATCAAGCTAGAAAGTTTACCTTCCAACCAGTACACCGCTGCAAAAAAGTTAACAGTCAAAAGGAATCGGGTGTGTGGATTACTTCTTCACTCAAACCAACGCTGAAGTGTACTGAGGTGGTGAAGTCAGCCAGATCTTTATCGCAACTGATAGGACGAGCCTTTCTGGGGTTCGGAAAGGAGAGCATTTTCAAAATATTTAGAAGTTTCGTTCGGCTGCACCTATAACTTGCTGTACAGGCATGGATACCTTAAACCGCCAAAGACTGTACTGTCATAGAGAAGGTCCGGAGGCGGACGATAAAAAGGGTCAAAGGCCTGGGAACACTGCCTTATGAAAGAAGACTGTCAACCCTCAACAAATTTCCCCTTTGTTACAGACAACCACGAGGGGATCATGTGCTAACCTTCCGTATTATTAGTGACCTGGGCTGTTGCTTTGTCCGCAATAATGTTTTTACTAACGCTAATACGCCCAGTCTGCGCGGTCATCGCCTAAATCCACGATCCGTCAAAGCAAGGATCGATGGCCGTACATTTTTAGCCAGGAACAGAGTGTTTGCTGCATGGAACGCTCTTCTCAAAAAGTTTGTCCTCTCTACCTGTGTTTATTTAATTAAGAGCAAACTAGGCATGCATCAAACATCTCATTTACCAGTCAGTCGCTAATCCAAGGAACAGACATGCACACACATTACACATACGTATTATACTACGCGTTTTTAGCGAGTAGACATATTTTAAAACTATTTAGAATTAACAACAGCTGCTGTTTTTGGCCGGCAAGCATTTAGTTCACGTTTTTTAAATATTTATTTTGTATC
Organism: Ligula intestinalis; assembly: GCA_036362985.1. Lineage (NCBI taxonomy): Eukaryota > Metazoa > Platyhelminthes > Cestoda > Diphyllobothriidea > Diphyllobothriidae > Ligula > Ligula intestinalis. The sequence goes on from JAYGXS010000003.1 coordinate 40,403,582, forward strand.
CGTATGTTTCCTAACCATCTTATTGCTAATAGGGAGCTCAAAGACGTTCGCCTTTTTTCTCTCAATAAAGTGATATTGGTAATGACAGAGAAAACGAAACAAAACGTGTGAGAGTTGATAAATATATATCTCAACCTTCTACAGAATATCCTCGATTATCTTAATCTTATTTTCAAAGAAATTGCTACGATTTACCTAAGGCAGTTAGATTTAATGAGGTCATGCTTCTTCAAAAAATTACTGAGGCATTGTCCCGAATGCTTTTTACTTCTGGTAGAAATGGGTTATATATTTTAAACAAACATTAAGTCAAAGATATGAGTAAAGCGGTAAGACATACATTCGCATACCTCAGTGATGAATATTTGCCAACAATAAGCGAAACTCACCTGTCCCGCCATGCCTTGGGTCTTATTGCATTGCGTCGGGTGGTGCAGCAATTGGGTTTGTGAATGACTGGTTGACTACGGCTAATAAGCTAGAAATGCCCATTCCAGTCTTCTTTTTTCCTTTTATGATCGCCGGCTGGTCTCAGAAATACCCCCTTCTTCTTCTTCCTCTTCTAGGAAGGAGGAATATTATGTCTGGACTTCAATTTTTTCCGTATATTAGTTTCCTTTTTATTTGCCGGCAATAATATCTGCCTAAACTACTAATCGCTACTGCTGTTGCCAGTGTCCGAGAAAAGAGGTCCAAGGCAGAGCGGAACAAGTAAGTTCTGTTGGCAGTTGGTGAAAGTTCATCCATGAGGGCTAATATCTCCCTACATAAACCAGCAAGACAACGAGGCCGTGGCTAAATGCTTAGAGCGTTAAACACCGCTCGAATAGGTCGCGAGTTCGGACCTTGCTTGGTCACAAGTTGGGGCTGAGTATGACTGGCTGACGACGCTAATAAGCCAGAAATGGTCATTCTATTCTGTCTGCTTCTTCACATATTTGTTTAACATGTGCAAAAGTTCGAGGTCCAGATATAATATTCATTTCTTCGTCCCCGGAAGAGAAAAAAAGGGGCAATTTCTGAGACCAGCCGGCAACAACGACCAAAGAAGGTGGAAACGCACAGAAAGCTCAAAAACAACTTGACACACTTCACAGAGGCGCCCGCGAGGGCGTGAGCAATTGAAACAGCAACCAGAAATCGGTCAGTACAATCAATTAGCACGCGGGCATTAGGCACGGCTGGTGGTTTGACGCATTTACTGTACGCCAGCAGGAGAACAGTCCCCACGCTCTGACAATGGAAGCGAGCATTCTTTTGAAAAGTCAGCTAAAACCTGGTCTCAGAAATTGCCCCTTTTTCTTTCTCTTCTGGGGATGATGAAAGGGATACATTTGTTCAAGAAATATAAGAAAGAAGAATTTCTCCATCAAATTACATTTCCCGGGATGCCTATTTTCAAATTCATAAGGGAGAATAACATTTTGTCCAGTGCGACTCACGCAAAAAACTGGAGGTGGTATTTTCCTCATACTTAAAATTATGTTTGCATACTCGGTTGCGACACGTAGTTCAAAAAAATATCGTTTAACTAGCAACAGGTGAGTGTCCTAAACGTCAGTCTAAATTTAACCCGCTCCATGTCCTTGAACCTTCTTCTTCGTCTTCTTTGGGGATGCTGAAAACGATAAATATATTTATTTCACTCTCTGCAACATCAAAATAATATTATTGAAGGATATTGACTTTTATCTTACAAAATACTAGGAACGTCTGACATCAAAATTTACATTCTTTTCCCACTTTCCATTAGTTTCAAAGGTTCCGATCTAATTTTTTTGGATTATTGCTTAATTTTATGGTAAACAATACAATTATCAAGGGCTATTGATATTCAATTAAACTTTTTGCTTTTCTAGTCTTTTTAAGCGTTCTTGTTACGTGCTTTATAAAAGAACGCCACAGATTAGCTGGATGGACATGCTCTTCCCTCTACTGTCTTCATTAAAAGACCAAAATAAATATATTGAGCTTGCCGCTGAAACAAACGAAAACAAATTTTTAGAGAAAAACGTGACAAAAAGGAGAGGCCGCTGGACGAAGTATCTTATTCACGTACCAGACTTTTTAATTTGTTGCAGACGAACACAAAGAGTACAGGAATGGATATTTAAGCCATAATCCTAATAAGCAGCTAGTTATGCTCTGTAGGTGAAGAAACCATGGTAAAAAACTCTTGATTTTCAAACCATGCATTTTAATCGCCTATCCTTTTTAATTTACTCACATAAAAATCGACGATAACGCAACAGATATAAAAAGAAAATTAAAAGGAGTTGTGGCAGTTAACAGACGGCCCCATTGCAAGACTTTTAAAAATCGCAAGCCCTGCTTCCATCACATATATTTGTATCTGGTCCGCATCTGGTCCGTCCATCCGTGTCTGACTTTTTACTCGAAGGTTTTTCATCAATAATCCGTATTTAGCTTAGCTTTAGCTTTAGCAATGTTTAACTCCACTCCCCATGCTAATGATAAATCTGTGCAGCTAAATATTCAACACCATATATGAATGGAGTAGGCCAGTGTGCTCGTTGATGGCACATATGTCAAATCATTACTTAAGTATAACGTGTTACTTCTTATGCTTAATAATATCGGCAGCATACACACCGAAAGCGTTGCCACATCCCGATAATTGAAGTCGAAATATAAAAGTCATTATTCTGCCTCGTTTAAGCCTTTCCAAGTTCGGACATCCGCGCCAAGAGTACAGTTTCCATTCTCTGGTATGGTTATTCCGGGTAAATATGTGAGTGAGAAAGAAGAGTTTTAGTCGAGCATTGCAACATTTTACTAATTCTTCGATGGTGACGAGAAATTCGTTGGTGTGGTATGGCCGATTTTCACGTTTACATGCAGGCCCATGCGGTTTTTGACTGTATGTGGGTACCGTGGATCAAATTTTCCGTTAGAGAACATTTAGGTGTTCTTTGCATGTCAAAAGACGACCACACTTAATGGTCATAAGGCTGTCCTTCTTAAACTGAACACACAATTGCGATTGGTTGCTTTGGAAAACCACTATACTTACCCACTACAGCTAACCACTGGCTAGGTCTTGTTTTCTTGAAGATTACATAGATTTAGAGACAAGATCATAGGATTTGAATAGCTGGAATGTGTCCACAACCGTTTTATTTTTCACTCTGTTGTGTTTCCAGTAATACGCTGACTTTTTTAAGTCAAACGTGCTGCATAACATGAACAGGGATGATATGAAGTCGGCTTATAAAACTATGGCGACCAACCCTATGCAAGGTTATCTGAACTTTTCTTCCATGTAAATACAACCCATGAAGGTGTTACCACGGTACATTACAGCCGGTTTTCTAGCCCCATGTTCCAAAGCATTAATTTTGCTGGGAATCAGTTTTCACGAAGAGTGTTCTGCAGCTATTTGCGTACTCCATCAACCCTTTCAAGAGAACAGATAGGTCGTGTTATAGTTGCCAGTGCATAGACTAAAGGCCGTTTTGTATAAAGGAAACAAAATTTAGAAAATGAATGTATTGTTTCGCCAAGGTTTGCTTCCGAAATACACTTGGCTCGAGAGATTCAGACCCTTGCCTGTGTAGTACGTAAAATGTTTTCGGGTTTACAAAGCTCTCTGAACCTTTTGAGATGGGCCCTATTTAAATATTCTTGGTAGGCGTCAATCAACCTCAAATAAAGATAATAAAATTCTCAAAGCTCGGTCGGTTTTAGATAATCAGTCTGACTAGGTAGACTTTCAAGCTTTTATTCGAACACGAAATGCTCCAACATCCGCCTTGCGAGGCACAACTCCTGACCTGGAGATATTTCCTTTAAGATGATTTAGCAAGATTAAATAAAGAAAATTTATCCAATTATGGGTCCTGACTGTTTGGATAGGCAGTCTGCGTTGAGTACACTGTATACCAGTTTCGACTACTTCTTCACACTGCTTTGCATAAATTATTTCAGTGCTTACGAAAGAAAGAAGTATGACCGAGCTATCGGTGCCTCTTTAAATTCTGTTCGAGCTTTCCATGAGAACAGGGGACTTGCCTTTGTAGTGGAAGACGGCCAACATCGTACCGTTATATAAGGGAGGTAGCAAGATGTCTGCAAACAACTTTCGGCCCATAAGCTTGACTTGCCTTTCCTGCAAAATGATGGAGGTCCTTGTAAAGCAGGCCATACTAAGATTTTGCGATGAAAGTAACATCATACAAAATTTCCAACATGGCTGTCAGCGAGGCCCCTCCTGCCTTTCAAAGTTACTGACTTCAATTGAGGCCTGGACAAGTGCTTTAGAAGAGGGCTTCGAAGTGGACGTATTGTACATCGATTTCCGCAAAGCCTTTGACAGCGTGCCCTATCAGCGCCTTTTACATAAACTGAGCGTTCTTGGCATCAAGGGGAAAATTTTGGACTGGATCAAGTCATTTTTAGTCGGTCGAAAACAACGCGTTTGCACCGGGGAGGATAAATCGGACTGGGTTGACGTAGTTAGTGGGTTCCTCGAGGCTCCGTTCTCGGTCCTCTACTCTTCATTCTCTATTTAAATGACAGCCTTTAAGAACTGGACTGCGGTAAAATCATGTTCGCCGATGACATTAAGCTCTGGCAGGTGATAAAGCGCCAAAGCGACCGAGATGCTCTGCAAAATAATCTTTGCAAACTGCAGACGTGGTCCGAGAGATGGCTGCTGGATTTCAATGTGCAAAAGTGTGCCGTCCTCCACCTGCGTCCAACAAACTACCGTATCCCCCAGAGCAGCAGGACATATCACCTGAAAAACATCCAAATTCCCGTAACATCTACGCAAAAAGACCTCGGCATTTGGATACAGCGTAATCCGAAACCCTCATTACAATCGGTCAAAGCTGCAAATAAAGCCACGGGAGTGCTGCACGCTATAAAAAGGGCGTTACTAGCCTTCGATGAAGATCTCTTCGGCAGAGTGTACGGCACATTTGTTTGACCACACCTCGAGTATGGCATACAGGCGTGGCGGCCATGGCTAGCAAAGGACACAGCATGTCTGGAGAAAGTGTAGCGTCGGACAACAAAGCTAGTAAGAGGTCTGAAGAACCACACTTACATAGATAAACTGGCATGCCTCAATTTATTCCCTCAGCATTACAGGCAACAAAGAGGGGATTTCATCCTAGTTTAAAAGATAATAAACGGTCTTGAGAAAGGATTACGTTTTTAAGGCATGTTTTAGTGGCACCTCTCGTCTCATCTCAGGGGGCACACAATGAAGCTGCGCAATAAAATGTCCAAGCTAAACCTCCGCTCTGCATTCTTCGCGCAACGTGTCATACAACAGTGGGACAGCCTTCCACAGTCAGTCGTGGAGGCCACTTCCCTTCATGTGTACAAACAACGCTTGGATAATTGCATGCATCCCCTCTCCTCTCTCCAAGTCTGAACTCTAAAAACCAGACCTATATTGTAAAAAACAATGCTACTAACTGTTTGTCAATACTATGTTAACAGTGGTAAATTTTATAGGTGCTTGTACGCGTACTCAATAGGGTTTTCAAAGGGATTGCCTATTATCCTCACCAAATAAACTTAAACTGACTAAACCCTTCAGATTATTGAGACTTTAAAAACAGCTGCACCGTTTTCTGAACCTCAGAATGCATACTTGGATATCGCGTTCAGTCACCGCTGACGGTGTTAGACAAAATACTGTCGGAAATGTGGTTCCAAACATGCCAGTATAAGATATGTTAACTGCTGTTAAATAAAAGTGAGGGTGCAATTAATCTGTCTGCAGTTCACCGGCAGCCAATAAAGAGCGCGTGTGCGTGATTATAGTGCATTATGAATGTGTGTGCGTGTTAGACGCACTCGAACAGCATGGGGCAAGACCAAGGCACCTCAGGCGTGACATAGGTTGCGCTCCCATAATAAATGCCAAACATGGGGGCGAGGTTGCAAGCGAAAGGTCACGTTCACGCCACTACACCCACCTGAGCGGGTTCCCGCTTCCAGTTTGCTTGACCTTGTCTGGAGAACACGATGGATCTCGTCGGATACGATGGTTGATGTTTCGTGAGTGCGTGTGTGCGCTGGTCCCTGAAGGACCACCTAATTGGTTGTCATTTTCTGAGTTAAATAGCAGTGGGTAATTTGCAGTTTCAAACTGCAAAACTGCAGCAATGCAAAAAAGCGAAAATACGAAAGTCGCATTGGCAATCCCGAGCTTTGGAGTCTGTGTCTGTCTCGCCATCAACGCTATTATTTTTCCTTGGCTCACTTATCACCTCACCGTTGAAGTTAAACTGCCTATTTTCTAACTATAGTTTACCTCGATCTCTGAAATTTGCAGAGGTTACAGACGGTCAAAACCTTAGCAGCACAGAAACCTCTATTCACACCGGTTTCTTTGTAGGGCCTTTGGAACGCTAAGTGCACGTTTATTAGGAAACTGCTAGCAGTGACTATAAGGACTTGGAAATACTCTTAGAGACATGGCCATACGTGTGTGTGCTGGTTGCTTTTTGTTTCATAGCAAACATCCTCAATCTGTCAACATTTACTTTCAATAAAAACCTAACCTCTCTTGGAATAAAAAGGCAACTGTTTAGTAGTGGGCATCTTCATTCAAAATGTCTACTCCTCCTTTGGTTGTTCTCAATCACACATAATAGGACCGATTTATGTGCACCTTGCTCTTCTTCTAAAGCAGCTATCCGGTCAAGCTGTTGCTATTTCTGTCCTCTTCCGTAGTAAAATTTTTAATTAGTTCACTTGATCCTTCATGTGAATGACCCAGCAGATATATCGTAAAGAGCAAAAAATTTGCATTCCGTAGGGCTGAAACATTGAGCGTCCTTAGCAAGAATATAAGTTGAACAGAATGGATGCAATGGCGATCGAATGCCAACAGTGCTTGGGGTAGACTGATACAGAAATGGTTTGGTGACTTTGATGGTTAGAACGTTGACTGTGCTCAAACCCTGCCTTCGTTGGTTCGAACCACAACCAAGCCAACTATTTTGTTACAGTTGAGCGACAAGAATTATTTAAACTTGTCAAACACTCAAATACTTCCTATTCAACGCTTTATATTTTCGGAAATCATGGCTGATATCAATACTTTTTTGTCATGTTTTGCCTCATTTTCTTGTTTCATTTCAAAATAGGAAGCATGAGGTATTGAGTGGAGATGCCATGGGATGCCTAAAATGGCGATGCTACTGTTTGGAAGATCAGTCATATGGGACATTTAAACACACAATGCTGTTTTCGGGACACGTACTTATGTTTCTACGAAGCTGATACTGCCCCTTGTGGAGCACTTGTTTCCCGAACATATGCAGAAGGACATTGCAGTCAAAGATTTTTTAACTATGCCAATCCCAACAAAACGCAGTTCCAAGTAATAGGTTTTGATAGTTTTTAAATCTACCAATGGCAAAGTTCAATGTTGCTTGAGGCGAATAGGCTTATTCCAGAGATCATTGTCAGTGGATCTTTCGGTCTCTTTAGCCGGTGCCTGACGGTTGCTTCCGACCTGCGTGCAGTGTCAACTCCTTGTGCAATGATAAGGCGGCTGCATGCTTCCGATACATTCTTAGCATATGGAATAGTTATTCAAACTTATCAAACTATTTCGCAGTTACCTCTGCTGAATGGTTCAAGACGAAATCCAAAACGTTAGGCAAATAGAAGACGAAGATGCGTTCACTGGAACAAGATATTTATTTGCCTGACGTTTCGGATTCCGTCGGGAATCCTTAGTCATAGGTAATCGTGAACAGGTCTGAGACGGCTGGATTTGAACCCCGGACCTCATTTTATAATGTCGAACGCTCTACCGACTTCACCACCAGCTCACACCCTGAAGGCCAAGTCGCTAAGATATACTCTAACGGGTGTAATCAGGTTAACTTATGCAAGCCGCCGCGTACAACCTTTGACAAGGTACTCCCAGAAATAGCCGAAGCGCTTTCAATAACGAGTACGAAATCCCAGACCACCCACTATGCAAAAACGCATCTCCTTTCACCAACCGTCTTAGAACCCAACACCACCCAGCCAAATAAGCCTGCGCGTGCAGATTGCGATGGATGTCTTAACCTATCCACGCGTGTAATGCGTTTAGAGGGAAGCCTTGAATTTTACGCGGAGATACTAGCAGTGCTCATAAAGCACAATAAGACAACACCACCGGATGCAACGCATGCAGAGGACAGGTCAGTGGTTGATAAACCAGGAAACCACGAGTCCAGCAGGGCCAAACGCAGACGCATACGCCAGCAGAAGGCTGCTGAAGAGCAACCTGCTAAAGACCAACCAAAGCCCTCAGTTTTATCGCTAGACAGCACCTGGAGCACGCCATGTAAACAAAAAGCAAGGCAACCACTCCAAGAGGATGCGGCGCATGCAGAGGACAGGTCAGTGGTTGCTCAACCAGGAAACCACGAGTCCAGCAGGGCCAAACGCAGGTGTATACGCCAGCAGAAGGCGGATGCAGAACGGCCTGCAAAAGACCAACCAAAGCCCTCAGTTTTATCGCGAGGCAGAACTTGGAGCACGCCATGTGAACAAAAAGGAAGACAACCATTCCAAGAGGAGACTTCTGAAGAAAAGGAAGTTCAATCGGACCAAAGGGCAAACGGTAACTTAGAAGTAAATGCTACCAGCAAAATTTCCATAGAATCTTTCACAGATCTAGACTTCGAAACCCCTGCTGCTACTCTGCTTCAGTGCGATGTGACCACGGCCCAAGCTCGAGCAAACCGTAAGCAACATATAGTGATACAGGGTGCACCAGAATCAACGGCTACAGTTGCTGGGGATAAGGTGGAGCACGATCGAGGTCTCGTTCGGCAGTACGCTAAATCACTGCTAAGGGGCACTGAATCTGTAAAAATTCTCAAAACATTTAGAATAGGCAAGGATCAGCCGCCGAATGGTTCAAGCTCTCGGCCACGACCATTAAAGGTCATTTGGGACACCGAAGCGCAGGCACAGCTTATGCTGGAAAGAAAATCGTCTCTGCGGACCATGTATGCTGGAGTTTTCTTTCAGCCGGATTATGAACCAAAGGAACGCAGGAAAATGCGACTTTTGAAAAACGATCTAAACGACCGAAAGAACAAAGGCGAAACCGGCCTAAAAATAAAAGGAGGAAAAATAGTCCACATTGAACGAAATTTTCTTTGGCCGGAAGTAGTCAGGCGGAAAACTTAACCAAGGTCAACCGGCCGGTTCTAGAAGATACCACAAGCAATAGTGGCCGATGCCTCGAAATCTATTATACCAATTGTCAGAGTCTCTTCAATAAACTTGACGAACTCAAAACAATAGTATCTGAGCAGAAACCACATACAATTGCATTAGCAGAGACTTGGCTGACCGAAGCAATAGGGATCAGCGAAGTCAGCATTGAAGGCTATCAACTGTTCCGCTGCGACAGATCTCAACGTAGGGGCGGAGGAGTGGCACTTTATGTAGCCAATGAAATTTCCTGTTGTCAGAGGGAAATCGCAGACATAGCCCTACGACGATATGAAATAATTTCAGGCAAAATTAAGATAAGGCAACATCCGGCACTCAATATATGCGTTGTTTATCGGCCTCCCGGCTCCAGCGAAAGTGACGACGTAGAACTGCTAAGTTCACTGACGGTTATCTGTAAGCAGGAAAATCTATTACTCCTGGGTGATTTCAACGCTCCTGGCATCGATTGGATGAGGCCTGGAGTAAAGGCCGCAGCAGCATCTTTCAATTATCAACTACTTCAGTTTTCTTTGGACGAATATCTCATTCAACACATAGACTTCACAACCCGACTGCGTGAAGGCCAAAGATCAAATTGTCTAGATCTCGTTTTTAGTAAAGAAGAGGGGATCATAAGGGAAGTGAACTCACAACCGCCACTTGGGCTAAGCGACCACGTTGCTTTTACCTGCGTGTGTTACCTATTGTCTCCAAAATTGCAAATTAAGAGGCGCAGAAATATTTGGAAAGCCGATTTTGAAGAAATGAGACGTACCGCTTCCGCAGAAAACTGGTTACCCAGTACGAACGATACAAATGAATTATGGCAGCATATCCAGGGGACTGTAGAGCGCTTAATTGAAGTCCATTGCCCAATGAAAGTAATAAGACCACGTGCCAGACCTCCATATGTCAACCAGCCGATAAAAAGGGCCATGAAGAAGAAACAAAGGTTGTGGAAAAAGTACGAGCATCTTCAAGATTCAACATCACTTGCCGAATATAAAGCGCAACGAAATATATGCCGTAAGGAAATACGAAATTCTAGAACTGCCTTTGAGCGTCAACTTACAACACAAGCCACAATATGTCCAAAGAAGTTTTATGGATACATCCGCAGTCAAAGGAAGCACCGGAACGACATTGCAACTCTAAGGGATAACCTCGGGAACGTAGTAACGGAAGGACCGCGGAAAGTAGAGTTACTGTCAGAGTTTTTCAGATCGGCGTTTACGATGGAATCCCCCGACGATAATTCGGGAGTAGAAGTGGGCGAAGGTACAGCCGTTATTGAAACTGTTACCTTTTCTGTCGCAGACGTAAGACATGTCCTCAGTCACATCAAACCAGACAAGTCTCCTGGACCGGATGGGATCCCTGGACTGATACTTAAAGAACTGTCGACCGAGCTAGCGGTGCCTCTTTCAATTCTGTTTGAGCTTTCCATGCGAACAGGGGACTTGCCTTTGCAATGGAAGATGGCCAACATCGTACCGTTATATAAGGGAGGTAGCAAGACGTCTACAAACAGCTTTCGGCCCATAAGCTTGACTTGCCTTTCCTGCAAAATGATGGAGGTCCTTGTCAAGCAGGCCATACTAAGATTTTGCGATGAAAGTGACATCATACAAAATTTTCAACATGGCTTTCGGCAAGGGCGCTCCTGCCTTTCAAATTTACTGACTTCAATTGAGGCCTGGACAAGTGCTTTAGAAGAGGGCTTCGAAGTGGACGTAGTGTACATCGATTTCCGCAAAGCCTTTGACAGCGTGCCCCATCAACGCCTTTTGCACAAACTGAGCGTTCTTGGCATCAAGGGAAACATTTTGGACTGGATCAGGTCATTTTTAGTCGGTCGAAAACAACGCGTTTGCATCGGGGAGGATAAATCGGACTGGGTTGACGTAGTTAGTGGGGTTCCTCAAGGCTCCGTTCTCGGTCCTCTACTCTTCATTCTCTATGTAAATGACAGCCTTCAAGAACTGGACTGCGGTAAAATCATGTTCGCCGATGACGTTAAACTCTGGCAGGTCATTAAGCGCCCAAGCGACCGAGATGCTCTGCAAAATAATCTTTGCAAACTGCAGACGTGGTCTGAGAGATGGCTGCTGGATTTCAATGTGCAAAAGTGTGCCGTCCTCCACCTGCGTCCAACAAACTACCCTATCCCCCAGAGCAGCAGGACATATCACTTGAAAAATATCCAAATTCCCGTAGCATCTACGCAAAAAGACCTCGGCATTTGGATACAGAGTAATCTGAAGCCCTCATTACAGTCTGTCAAAGCTGCAAATAAAGCCACGGGAGTGCTGCACGCTATCAAAAGGGCGTTTCTAGCCTTCGATGAAGATCTCTTTGGCAGAGTGTACGGCACATTTGTTCGGCCACACCTAGAGTATGGCATACAGGCGTGGCGGCCATGGCTAGCAAAGGACACAGCATGTCTGGAGAAAGTGCAGCGTCGGGCAACAAAGCTAGTAAGAGGTCTAAAAAACCACACTTACATAGATAGAATGGCATGCCTCAATTTATTCCCTCTGCATTACAGGCAATAAAGAGGGGATCTTATCCTAGTTTACAAGATACTAAACGGTCTTGAGAAAGGATTACGCTTCGAAGACATGTTTCAGTGGCACCTCTCGCCTCATCTCCGTGGGCACACAATGAAGCTGCGCACGAAAATGTCCAAGCTAAACCTCCGCTCTGAATTCTTCACGCAACGTGTCATACAACAGTGGAATAACCTTCCACAGTCAGTCGTGGAGGCAACTTCCCTTCAAATGTACAAACAACGCTTGGATAATTACATGCGTCCCCTCTCCTCTCTCCAAGTGTGAACTCTAAAAACCAGACATATATTGTAAAAAACAATGCTACTCACTGTTTGCCAATACTATGTTAGTAGTGGTAAATTTACACATGGTAAATAGGGTTTTCAAAGGCATTGCCTATTATCCTCACCAAATAAACTGAAATAAACTGAAACTGACTTGCACCCTTATCTGCGCATGTCTCAGATCTGTTTACGATTACCTATGACAAAGGATTCCCGACGGAATCCGAAACGTCAGACAAATGAATATCTTGTTCCAGTGATCGCACCTTCGTCTTCTGAACTGCTTCCTGGGACTCGAATATTCGCTACTATTGGCAGTTAGGCAAATAATCATCTTGATCCAGTGATCGAATCTTCCTCTTTAAATATCAATGCTTTCAGCCACTTACAGTTTCGTAGGTAGCCTATATGCTGATTTGAAGTTATTGAAAAAAGTTACATGTTAACTGCAGACTGCAAACATTTCTGATCAAATAAATTAAAAGGCGTGCTAATGCCATTCAAAAAGTACCCATAATTAATTTTTTAAAGGAAAATACTATAGTGCATAGGCCATGACGCGTGGACATTTGAAACTATCGATCTATATCACGTTTTTATAATTCCTGTTTGCGTACTTTACTACTTTTAGTTTATGGTTATAAATCGTCACCATTTGGACGAAGTACACCTATCCTTACAAGAAGGGGAAACTGTAAGGCGCACTGTGAGCATTTCCCAGATTTTCTAACTCTTTTCGTCTGGGCTTCTGGACACTAGTCCTAAAGTACGACCTCGAATCAATTGACTTCATAGGGCAACTCTGTGGGCCCATTTGGAGAATCCCTCAAGGTCTCAATGTTCGGCAGCTAGACGGCTTCCTCGCATACTTCATCGCTTTCATCCATGGTGGCAAACTCAGCCTCTACCATATAGTCTTCTATGGTTACGGCAGGGCAATTACCGATCTCCAACAGTTCGTGCTGTCTCCACTCTTTGAAGGGGATGCCTTACGCCTGGTCGTCAAACAGCGGGACAGCCAATTGCTAAAATCCATTAAGGATTTGAATCTCGGAGAAAAGCTTAATTATTCTGAGGTGACAATGAACTTTTTAATGCCTGACGGTCCGAGTTGCCTGCTGGGAACACTGAAAAGCTCGGAAATCTAGAGGTAATTAAACAATGCTCTAGAAATATCTAACTGTTAGGTTCCCGAGATAGTAAAGGTAGGCTTTGACTTAGTACAGCTATAATAAGTATAAAATGAGTTCATTTTGAATTATATTTCTGGTCGACAGTGTTTCTGCAATTTTCCAATAATATTAATATCTCAGAACGGAATTTGAACCGACCGCCAAAGCAACCACAACTATCCTCCGAGCAAAATTTGCCAATTGATATAATCAGTGGGTTCGAGGTCCCTACAGCCTTCCTACAACATATGGAATAGCGGTCGCCCTTACTGATTTTAAAATATAAACTTTGTTTATCAAATCTCCTTAAACCGGTTCTCAGCCTACTTTAAAGTTAATTTATATACTAACTGGCATTTTTAACTTGCTGCACATTGCTTTTAAGCTGTATCTAACTACATATGAGTGTCACATATCATTATATTCGATTTTGTTTGATGCGAACATACTCGTTGTTGGTACTATTAATTCACTCAAATATGGATGCAATCAGCGTAGAAGGAAATGCTTTGGACACATATGACTTCCAAAGACAAATGACCTTTTTATTCACACTTTCACATTCTGTACACAACGCTTCATTTATTCTTTCAGGACCTTTGACAGGGTTCTCTACAGCGTAATGAAACAATAAGCCTACATAATCGCTTAATAATTCAAAGTCACCTGTACTACTAACCTTTGCATCAAGATCTGGGTCACCTTGTCCTGGGACGAAGACGCAATCTTTATACCTGCTGAATTTTTTCGGTTAAGTTTTTGGTTTATGTCGGATAAATGTGTTTCTAGGGAGCTTAATTGGATCACAATTACACACAAGAGGTCAGTTTTGGGGTTATATATGAGTTTAGTCAAAAAAATATTGAGGGAATGGGAAATAGTCACGTCAAAGCCTAATTTATATGCATTGAGTCTGCAAACTTGCCCTGGTGGCAGCAATCTACAGAAGATCGAAATACTTAAAAATATCTGGACATTTTATGATTTCTAGTAAGTAAATTGACTGTCTTAAGTGGTGAATGAGTTTCCTCATAGCATAAAGTTGATGTAACCCAAACCAGTTGTTAATAAAGAGACATGGCTATAGTCCAAAGCATTCAAGATTAAAAAAACGACTGTAAAATAGGTAGATGCGTTCACTGGGACCATATTTATATTCGTCTGACTTTTCGGGACCAAAGCAAGAACCAATCGTCAGATCTGATGATGATAACGACAGCGACGAGGCTAGTGAGGATATCTGTTGATCATGGGCCTGAAATAAGAGACACAAAAGCAAATATGTTGACATTAATTGTAACCGCGTGTTTCAAATCTGACCACCATTTTCGGCCTCCGAGGAAATTAGCTTTCTTCGCGATTTAGGACTACAGGACGCTCTTGCAGCCCGTTGGGATTGAGAATATACTTCGCTTTCCCAATATCATCTCCCTCAACCACCATCAGGAAGACTTATCTACGTTCTGCAAAATATTGTACTCTTAGGACTTTGAAAATCGTCGCCTCTACTGATTTCTCGACTTAGAAATCCATTACTCCATCGTGCATTGCAGATCAAACTTCTACGAAAACTGAGTCAATCTTCTTATATAGAAATTCGCTGTTTTATAATTTCAAAGAACTCATCTTAGTTTAAGCATTTGGAATTATAAGAGAAACTTAATTTTTATCAACACGATGGCCCTGCTCAACTTTTGAAGTTTCTTTCTATTTAAGGCAATATCCTTGATCAGAAAATCTACTTTCGCTGATTGTGAAAAGCTTTGCAAACATATTATGGTCGACTTCTGAAGAGAAAAAGGATGTACGACCGGGGTTCGAACACAGTACCACTTACATCGGAGACGAACGTGCTTACCATTACCATCACAACACAGTCGAAGAGGCGGTTGAAAAGTGTCTTAAATTTAGCGCAGACGACGCAAGTAGACCAGCCGGTTTCCGCATGCCAATTAATGGTCCAGATGCTAGTCACCAAATTTAACCGGCTCGAACTAGAAGTCAAAGGGATGAAAGAGCTTATGTACAGTTCTTTTAATCCTGGAGGAAACTACACAAAGAGCAACCCCTAGTAGAATGGGGGGTGGTGTGCCTAACATATCCACAGGAAACAAGCAAGTGGTGTTTAAGCTACCCGTAAAAAGCAGTCCAGTCGCGCCTCCCAAAGAGCCAAAGACTAATAGCAAGAGGCCACCGGCTACAACACAAGAAGGTTGCCTTGTCACAAAAGAGAATCTGCCGGGCTTTTCCAATAAGATAATATCAGATCAAAAGGTAGTCACAGCCCAATTTAAGGAGACCTTAACTCCGGTGGTGTCGGATCCCATTCAGTGGTCCCCGGATAAAGGCCCCGTTGACCGTGCACTGAGCATCACTAGTCCGGATGTCCCAGCAGACATTCCCATTTTGCTAGGCCCATCTGAAGATTCTGAGTTGTCAGAGGATAACCGAAAGCTCGCAATCAATCAAAAATTATAGGATTCTAAGTGGTCGGAGGATAACCGAAAACCCCAATCAATAGCAGCGGCCCTGACAAGGACAACTGCAGCATAATACAGGGACTACCCGAGTCCTCTGCCGAAACACCCAACGAAAGAAGCGAGGCTTTAAAAGGGTTATTCCAAGAGCTCCTAAACAAGCTGTTGCAACCATTTGAGGAGATCTTTTATCAAAAGATATTTTGTCTTGGAATTCGCCCAAACTCAACTCTGCAGACTAGACCACAACCACTAAAGATCGTCCTAACCAGCGACACATAAGCAAAACTTCTACTGTCAAGACGTTTTCGATTGGAGTACTCTAGAAAGATGGTGTTTTTTAGCCGGATTACTCTTCTGCCGACAGGCTGAACCGCCGCATGCTAGTTCTAGAATTGAGGGAACGCAGAATAAAAGGAAAACCAAATCTCGTGATCTTCAAGAACCAGATAGTCGAAAGAAATTCTGCCCCCGCTTGGACCAAACCAATGCGGATGACCGCGCAGCTACCCTAGTAGCCTGCGTTGGGGCTACGAATGGACCACGCAAGAATTCAAAATTGGCATTTATGTATACCAATGCGCAAGGCTTACTTTCAAAAATGGATCAACTAAGGATCAGCGTATCCGACCTCCTTTTCGATGTTAGTTCGATAACAGAAACATGGTTGTTGGACCAGATTTACAATCGCGAGACTGGAATCCCTGGCTTTCAACTGTTATGGAAAGACAGAGACAAACGAAGAGGCGGAGGCATAGCAACTTTCGTGAAGAACGGTTTGTATGTTTCTGAAAAAACGGCGAATCTGTCTTGCCAAGAAGCGGTATGGTTAACTGTAAGAGCAATGTGTTCCCAAAGCCTTGATATCTTAACTGTCTACCGACCACCGAGGAACAATCCAGAGGCCAATGCCCTATTGCTGAATGAGCTTAAAACCCTCGCTACGCGACCAAATACCTTTATTGTTGCGGACTTCAACGCTCCTAACATCAACTGGAGCTCCTCCTCAGCTGATTGCCCTGAATCAAACACCAGCTCCTGAATATAACCCAATCCCTACTTCTCACCCAGCACGGCACGTTTCCCACAAGAATTCGTGAAGGCCAGCGGATGAACTGCCTTGACGTTGTGCTCACTAAGTCGCTCGAAAATATCGACATTGTGAATTGCTTACCCCCACTAGGCCAGAGTGACCATGTAGTTCTCATGTGGGAATACAGTTTATTTTCTTTGTCTGCCGAACCGCAAGACCTCCGTCCTAATATTTGGCGTGGTGATTTCGAGTAAATGAAACATTATCTCTGTTTCATAGACTGGGCATCCACACTATCCAACAACGTTGAAGAAGCTTGGGAAAAGTTCAAAGGGATAGTACATAACCTCATCTCTAGCCACTGCCCTATCACTCGCCGAAAACTGACGGACAACCTCGCTGGCTGAATCCATCTTTAAAAACCGAAGTTAACAAGAAGGGAAAACGGTTTTAAAAGTCCCAAATTGATAGGTCACCTGAATCTCCTAATAGTTACAAAATGCAGAGGAACCGGGTCAAATGTGTCATTGTCAGAGCTCGACAGCAGTTCGAAGAGGATCTGTTAAACCGACCCACAGTTTACCCCAAAGTCTTGTACAGTTATATAAAAGAAGGCACGCGGAACGAGGATCCTATCCCTCTACTGCGAACTTCCGAAAGTGTCGAAATCTCAGAGGACAAGGTTAAAGCTGACCATCTCTCTCAGTTCTTGCGGTCCGTCGAGATGACTGAACCCGGTTTTCTATCCAAAAATTATGAAGACAATTCGATCCCATCTATTGATACAGTCCTCTTCACCAAAGATTAAGTTAAGAATGAGCTTCCTTATTTGAGAGAATCGACCTCCCCAGACCACGATGCAATCCCGGCCAAGCTTTAGAAGGAGCTAGCTTCTGAAATGGCCAAACCGCTAGCCCTTATCTTTCAGGCGTCATTTGTTACGGGCTGCCGACCATCGGATTAGAAGACAGCGACGATCATCCCACTTTTCAAGTGGGGAAGCCGAGCGTCCGCAAATAACTACAGGCCGGTGATCTTTACCTCGATTTGTTGCAAAACCATGGAAAAAATCATTAAGAAGGCGTTGATGTAGTTCCTCTAGCAGAATCACCTCATTTTCGATGTCCAACGTGGTTTTCGCAGTGGTAGGTCCTGTCTTACCAATCTGCTATTCTCATAATGTAACTGTCTACATATTAAATTTGTCTTTGTATCAACTTATTTCCTATCATCCTATTACCAACAGGGAGTTCAAAATCATTCGCTTATCTTTCCCTCAATAAACTGATACTGATATATTGATACAAATGCAGTAAATATGGAAGACATTGGCCAGAAGAACAACCGCATAGCTGGGAAGGGAATGCAGGGTGATAGACATGTAGCAAATCTGTCAAGATTCAGTGATGCCGCCTGTGGCATATGGTAGACATGGCCGGACTATTTCGCCACGTTAAACACTGTACTCAAATCCGGCACTAATTTCTAGACTTTCCTTTGACATCGGGTTGACAATCAGTTTGAGCCCATTCAGGAAATAAAATGCGCGGTAAGTGCTAGTTTATACCAAAAACTTTAAACTAGTTCACGTGCACATCATCGTCGCTTGGCTCACCTCGATGTGAGACATTCAGAAGACATAATTCTTCAAGCTGACAGCAAATCAAGCTAACGCTAACTGCAGTGGCATCGATATGTGCCGGATCTGGTGCAGTGGTGGACAAAAAAACTTCGTCGGCAAAATCGAGAGAGTATTCTGGACACGAATGGCCGCGCACGCAGCGGTGGTGAGGAAGAAAGACGCTTTCTTCTAGG
Organism: Ligula intestinalis; assembly: GCA_036362985.1. Lineage (NCBI taxonomy): Eukaryota > Metazoa > Platyhelminthes > Cestoda > Diphyllobothriidea > Diphyllobothriidae > Ligula > Ligula intestinalis. Next base: position 40,422,128 of record JAYGXS010000003.1, read on the forward strand.
CTGCTGCTCACTCAATGAGACCCGACCATATTGTCAAGTTAAACGAGACCGTACAATCTTTGCCTGTATAACCCTATCTGCGCATGGCTAACATTAGCATACGGTTACCTATGATGAAGAATTCTCGACAGAATCCGAAACGTCAAGAAAAGAAAATGTCTGCTCCAGTAATCAGATACTTTTCTGATTTGTGCTCTGTTGGTACTGGTAGGAAGTTTGACCTATTGCGCTGTCGAATGTCATTGTCAGACTTTTGTGTCAGGGCACTATTTTATAAAGAGAAAAACAACTCTTCAAAAAAAGGGTAATACGAGAGGCTTTTCCTGCTATGTCATAAAATCCACTGATTCTAGAAGTTCACCTGCCGTACGCTTTTGTTGTATGCTTTCCAGTCGAACTACATCATAGAAAGCAATGGATCCTAAAATGCGCTACAGAGCTACCGGTTCATCCCGCTAAAGACGTTCTTGAATAGATAACTGGTAAATTCAGGTGATTATGGAGGATGCATTTATTAATGTTTGAATGGCTCGGAATTCAGGCAGCTAGAGACTGACCCGATTAAGCCTCGACACCAAGATCATACAATAATTGCCTTACCTTTAATTCGTTGGCGGACATCAAGGCAAGAATTTCGTTCTTTTTAAGCTTGACCAAAAACAAAAATATTTAAAAATACAAGAGTACTAGTCCAAAGAACATCCTAGTTGTATTTCTTTCGATAAAGAAATCCGAAATCTTCAGACTTTGATAAAATTCAATCCTCCGTTTCATGATAACCAGGCATTGCTGTATCGCTTTTCATTGATGCAGTCTGAGTCAAAAGAATAAATTACCTTCAGTCCCTTTCAGTTATATTCATATACTATGGCGGAACTTTCTACAATCAATAACTCCGTGGTGCTTAAAGAACGAAGCGCTGTCTTCAGTGCTGCATTTACATACATCTTTGCCCTGTCGTTTCACACATAGAACGGAGGAAACTGTGAGTTTTTGCTGCTGGTTTTAAGCATTAAGTCGTTTCTACCGTGTGTTGGTTTTCAACAGAAACTCGTTCGACCATGGCACTTTTGACAGGTCTAACGGACGAAATGACACTCGAACTGAGAACATCCTTCCAGGAGATTCATTTTAAGTTGCACGAAATCTATTTTATTGCGTATAAATTTGGTTTCCAGCGAACGTCATCTTACGGGATTATTCCAGGCCGGCCGACCAAATGCACATAAAAACGTTTGTAAACAGATTTTATAATAGGATCAAGGAACGCCTGCAACTGCATGGAGGGAATTCTGGATGATTTATGAAATTTTCAGATATTATGCGTATCTGCAGTATATCGCCTTAAATATGAGAATATACCTCAGTGAGAAGAAGTGGACATGCAACAAATTATTTGGCAGGTGTATTATTATAAACCGAGCATAGGGCCAAGAATGCATGAACGATCCCCAAACGAACACAGAGGAGAACTAAGTGTGTAATACCATAATACTGGCAATAGGCCTATGGTAGTTTAAACGACGGAGGGGCGGTGCGACGTTTGCGATGGAAATACATTCATGTACCCACCGTCACTGCTCAAGTGAGCTGCGTTTTCATCCAGTGAATAAGACAGTAGTAGACGCTTACCTAACCATTACCTTATCCATTGCATTTGGTAGTGTTAGCATTCGTTGCAGAGTAAAAGGGGTCACACAAGCCTTGGCGGTCAAACATTGTGCTAAAGCCTGCCTTAGTGTACGCTGGAAAATTCAATCCTAACAATAAGGCAACTCCAGCTGTCTAATCTCATGCATACACAGCCAAATAACATCAGAATTTTCAAAAATTGATATTTTATAGGAAGTCTATCGGTTGCTGCTTTTTGCCATTAAATAGCTTATTGTACGAACTAGGTTCTTAAACTTCTATCACTTAGGCGGAAGCTCGGCAGTTTGCCCTATCCGTAGATTAGATGGTGAATTATCGCTCTTTTTCAAGCTGAGGGTGGGACGATAGATCATAGGAACTCGCGTTAAACACTCGGGTTTTCGAACTTTGTTTTATGTATGCCTTAAATTGCAGAAACCTCAATGGTCTACGCTATTTACTTAAGCCTTTAAAAATCGATGTCTAAGGTTATGGAATTAACGATTTCGTGTGTCATACGTGGGCAAGGAAAATTCAGTTGTTATCATGCCCAGAAACACGCACCTATGGTAACGATGAAAAGTGGCAGAAGGAACTGCTGTTTGTGGGGAGCGTTGCAGTTACGCTTCAGTTCTCTCTGATTAGACGAAATTGAGTAGGATTGTGTTCGAGTGGATTGTTAAGTGCCATAAATTTTGACAGCATCTTTGCATGGAAAACTATATAAAAACTCAGACAAGTGCGCTATCAAAATATAAGCTCTAGCGCCACTGGGTGCTTAGTGGACGTCACAGGTATCTAAGAATACCTCTATTTTGGTAGCGATAACTGTGGAATGTCAAAGAATAAAGCGATGTTTGGGTATTTAAGTGCACTGTCCCCAAAATTTGGCGAGCGATCTTTTACATCAAAAATATCTCGGAGGCCGTCGGCCGCCTTCTTGCATCACTTGGATTTGGAGTCACACACAGGCTGAAAGCAATTTCAAGGCGTTAGATCATGAAACCCAAAAACCCACTGCCACGGCAGGAAACATCTGGAGTCGTCTACAAGATCTGGTGCGGTTGCGGGCAAAGCAAAAATATCGAAGAAACTGACAGACTTCTCAGGACGCGAAATGCCGAACACGCGGTAGCAGTGCGGTGAAGTGATGCCAATTATTAAGTTGCGGCTCATTCGACAAAACCAGGCAAACATTAAAAGTTGATGAGGCCGAAGCAGTCGCAAGTGGTCGCAATCCTGTGAGCCAAATGCCATGATTTGCCAAACCCACATTCTGTGCTGAGACTCAGTTTAGCCAAAGCAAGACGTCATCTAGGGAACGCACAGGGCACTGCGTTGTCTTATGCCATCACCAGGGAGAGAGATGGTCGAGAAATGATCACGTCCGAGTGTACCACGCGTGATGCAAGTTCGGCAAGCCAAAGCCCGCATGCCAGTTAACAAGCTATTAATTCACAAGACGGCCATTATCTTTCCGTGTCGTTACACGCTTGCCGTAATTACTAAGTCCTATAAATACTACAATTTCCCTTGGATATTTTGCCCATTTCTGCGATTGCTTTCTCTTCATGGTTTTGAGGAGCATTGCACGACGGATGTCAAAACGTCAGGCGAATAAAAGTATTGTCCTAGCGATCGAAATTCCTCCTCCTTAATTCAAATGCGATTTGACATGACCTTGCAGTAATACCTATATCTGTCATATGCTGCATTGCATTGTTGAATCCTACTAACATAATCTTAAAGAACATTCCATTTTATTTTTTTATCAAAGGCATTTAGGTCTGTTCATCATTCGTGCTGTGGTCCTTTGAGCGTTTCGGTGTCAAATATTACAACTCAATGAGGACTGGGGAAAAACTCGTAAGTTCTATCTGCCTACAGAAATAAAATGCTGAAAGATCAGTTGTGCAATCTCAGCGTTCTACCTTCACAAGTAAATGATTATCAAATTATTTATTGATAGTGCAAGGTTTATTAATTTTTATAGAGTATGAGACGACAAAAAATATCCTCATCCCAATTCCAAGGATTAAATATTCTAAGTTCTACTCACGCTTATATGAAATTTATCAATTTGTTATCTTCTTTTCACCCTCATAATATAGGGAAATGGCAGAAAATATTTGATCAAAATGTATCATATGGAAAATATCAGCTATTTAATATTTGATGTGCAAAGCACGCTTCCTGAATTTTTCAGTTTACATAATCAGACAAACTACTTTCCACGGGGTTCTTATCAAAATAACGTAGTTGTAACTTGCTTGAATTGGTAATGAGTTTCGATTTTTAAATTTATATAACGAATGCAAATTTAAGTTTATCTTTTAGAATGCGGCTTTATTGATATCATTCAATTGGACCCTTAGATAATTTTTTAGGCCAAAATAGGGAGTTTTATATAGGCAAACAATACTTTGTAGAATGTACAACTTTCATAATCATTTATATCAAATGACTTCAAATATTTAATAATCCCGAGAATATGAGAACCATCCAGACTAGTTTGTTAACTTCAGACTGCATAGTCAAGGCAGGCATTAAAGTTCAAGCATGGAAAACGGACTAAAATCGTTAAAACGGTAAAAAGATGGAGAGAGTATAATAGGAAAAATAATCAGCGAGAATATCATTTCTGTGTACAACTTCCCTTGCATATCCGCACAGGAGTGCCTCTAAGGTTTGCATTTCGCTTAAAAAGCGAAACTTACTTGCCTCCCTCGTATTCATGACAGTTAAAATGGCAAGTCATAATGCATCCAAGCAACGAGGTTCACTGCTTTCTTTAGTTCATTTGACAGCCTCTCTTGCAGCATTACTCGCATGAAGTGAATCTTCTCGAACCTCGGGCTAGGCTTTTTGTCAACTATCCTTCTGCAGAAGTTAGATGATTAACCATACTATCCGCTCGAATACTTGAAAAAGTTTAGCTGATAACTTTCGCACATAATCTCTAAAGCTGAATTACCCCAAGTAGCGGTTAATTTTCTGAGAAGATAAACAATCAGCAATCATGGCCATTCCGGTCTCCCTTTGCTTTGTCGAATCCACTTCTTAATCATATTTCTGTTATCTCATGGTTCTACGGAGGCTTTTTTTTAAGACAAAAATATTGAAAGTGGGAATCTATTAAATGTGTCCAATGAAAAGCTTTCCTTCTGACTAAATTTCGTCGTTTTGTATTTTCGGTGGCAAATATCTTCAATTTCTGAAGGGGAAATTAAGAGTGGATAGAGTACTGGTAACTTCTAAAAACTTAACAACTCTATCTCATTTACGGCATCCTTTAACACAATGTCTTTTTCATTACTTTCTTAAGATGGCGTATGCACTGCTCCGCATAGGTTGAAGGCTACTTTATAATTAAATCTCCAAAATGCAAGTTGGTGACATGCAACATCTATGAGATACATTCTAAGGGACAAATCACCAAGTTTATAGAAAAATCAATAAGGTGAAGTTTACTGATTAACGTCAAAATGGAAGGTTAGAACATATCGAACTTAGGCCCTGATTAAAGTCGGGCCTGACACAGGAAACTCTCCTTTGACAATACGTCAGAGAGACTCTTCTAAAAATAGTTGTTTCTTTCCAACTTTGATGGACTTAATTGCTTATCTCCGCTACTGCATTATTTTTGTTAATTTTGCTTACTATTGCTTGTGAAAATTTTCTCATTATTTCGTTGTTTAGCGCATTTGCAACAATTCGATGCAAACTTCAGTATGGTAAGGGGCCACAGGTAAATATACTTGAAGAGTTAGAGAATATCAATTACCACGGCAGGTCTGCAAACTGTCTAGCCAGAAAATTACCACAGCTCGAATGAGGTAAACGAGTCCCATTTTTTTGAGAACCCTATCACGTCTCAAAAACATCGAATGTGTGCAACAGATCTGAAGTGAGAAGGTATCTGTCGACTGCCTTAACAGGTCTTAATTAGCCATGCCTTTTACTTTACTGAGCAAAAACACAATAATATTTCTCTTTGACAGTTGTCCTTCTCGAGTGCTGGGTTTTCGTCTACATCAATGTACGGGTTTTGGTATAAGTGTGCACTTGGTCTTCTCAATCTGTAGAGAAAGACAATAAAACCAAATGATGAACCTATGCATACATACATCATTAATGGTCTCGGGGACCATGCAAACAAAGCTTTTCGTCCATGTTTTCATTCCGTTTTATGTGCGTTGATTTTTTTGAAGTAAAAACCTTCTTACATATAAACATTTCGTCCGAAAATGTGAACAGCGAAAACAGGCTTTTGTTTCTATTGTGGTCTCACAGAGGCTCTGGTTATGAAAGGCTTGTAGGCTGCGAGCAGACTTTGTCTTAACCCGATTAGTGTCGTCAATCAACAGGAAGATATGTTGCCACGTCAGCAGCATTTGCAAGGATCACGTAGGTCATAGAAAAAGTGGAGATCTCGGCTGTCTTGTTGATCGATATGATAAAATCAATAACGCGAAGGTTTCCCAAATCAGAAGTCAGGGAAAACAGGGTAATTTGGAAATTTTTTTTTTACTGTGGGAAATGACCCTACATGGCACTAGCTCTTTGTGCAGGTAAGTTCTGTTAATAAGTGTCCACCTTTGTGCATCTTCGCACTGTATGTTCCTAGGCGCCTATGTCGCCTGCAGCCAATCCATGAACGAAGAACCTTGATTAACCAATGCTAAGACTCAGGTCATGCACAAAGTTAGGATCTCGGCTGTCTTGTCGATATGGTCGAGTCAAAAACGCGGTTTTCCAAATCAGAAGAAAGGGTAGTTTGGGGATGCTACTTTTTGTGAGACAGGAGCAAATATGAAGGTTTGCCAAGCCGTTGGCAGCAGATGCTTGTGCAGGTTAGTGGTGTTCATTAGTGTCCGCCCTTGTGTGTCTTAGTCCTGTAGGTTCCTTGGCACCTATATCAAATGCAGCCAATCAATGAACAATTTACCTTGATTAACCAATGTTAAGACTCGGGTAGCTCCGGCAATCAATCGACTAGCTGCGTCAGGTGGACAGAAATGGATAAAATTTGCACCGACGACCCCACGGGCGTACTGTGTGGAGCAGACAAAAGAATGTGACAGCAGCAAGCGTGGGAAAGGAACTGTCACAGCACCCCCCTACGAAACCAGAGGGCCACGTTAAACGACGCCGGAGGATGTGCATTAGTATAAAATAAATGCGTTTTAATTAGAAAAGTGAACGTGACGTAACCACCAGCTGCCTGTTCAGGCAGGTTTTGTCCGGCGGTGTTGATTCCAAAGTGAAAATAAGATAATTTGGCCACTAGAGAATAAAGAAGCATACGGTTCAGACGGGTGCGTGAAGTGAATTCGCAAATCACCTACGAACTTGTTAATTGTCGAGCATTCGAAAATTCATCTTTTCGGTGAGCATTTAGCACATAAGCACATACACGCGAACGGAGAAACTGAAAAACTTAGACTCCAAGTACTACGCACTTATTTTAGAGCCCCTATCCAACGAATAGTGCAAGGGATGTCTGACCAGTAGACGTACGTTAAGAGAAGCCTGAAAATAATCATTATCTTGTATATCGCCTTTCACTTCATATTTGCCTTCCTCATGTGTGAAAAGATATTCAAAAGTTCTAACTTCATTTTTCTTCCGGCTTTTAGATCTACTTATAAACATTATACAAATTCAAAGAAAACCTGCAAAAGATAAAAGGGAATATTAATCCGGAAGTTGGAGTTTATTTTCACCGTCTGTCGAAGATCAGCAGGCCATATAACTTGCCGACTACTTCTCTCAACCTCAACTTCTCTTGCAACTCTTTTCTTCGGGATACACCCAGCAGCTGCTATATAAACTGTAGTTAAACAAAAAGGCTTGTATTACTGAAGTGATAAGAAAAATATAACCTTACGTTCAACCTTCTCATTTCATAGAAAGTGTGCATCAACCTGAACACATTTGTGCGTAGCTTCACTGGGTCTTCCCGAAAATGACACTAAAAGTGCCTCAATGTGTAACCCTCATTCAAGGTCATTTTTTCTTGCACATCAAGACACGACCATCTCTTTGTTGCCATTAACTTGAATAGATGCGCTCCAGTTTTTCTAAGCTCGGCATTTTAGATCTTCTGCTAGCATTGTTAGACGAAGTTGTACTTTCTCGGGAAGTTTGGATCATCTTTGAACCATGGCAGCCATATTTTGGGCTAAATTGCACTAAAGCGCTATGGACTTTACTACAGATCTGTATAGAAAGATAGCAACGCTCTTGTCATTTTTTTGCAGTATTGGTGCATTTCAATGGCGGTCTGGATTATTTTGTCTGCAAATGCTGGGATATTTCTGCGAATCTCATTTCGGAAGTTAAATGCCCTTTACGTAATGCGTCATCCTGCTGCGAATCGGATGACAGTTATTTGGACGCAGGTGAAAGGTGGCATACTTTTGCACATTAAAATGTAGGAGCCCTCTCCCTTTCCACGTTTACAGTCCGCACAAATAATTTTTGGATTTAGTTCTGGTCAATGCGGCCCTTAGTGACTAGCGGGAATTTAACATCCTCTTTAAAATTATCGTATCGCAGTCCAGTTACTAAAGGCTGCCATCAACATAAAAGACGAAGACCAAATATATCATTACTGAGCCCTGGGGAACAGCACTTATCACGTTTACTCAGTCCGACTTATTCTCTACGATGCGGAGGCATTGAGTTCAGCGTATACCAATGTCTTCCGCTAGTTCAGAAACTCTCTCTGATGCCAAGGACGTTTCACTTATGCCAATGGCATATTTGGGGCACAATTTCAGGAGCTTTTGCGTACATCGATACAAACAAAATAAATTTACACCGACAATTTCCTCCCTGTGCTTCTTTCTACTGTAGGTTTGCTCAAAAACCCTTACTGGATTCTGCTGTCAGTCAGCACTTGAAAGCAATTCCGGCAGTTCGTAGTTGCGTATAGCGAGCATTTTGTCCATTCTTACCCTCGGCAGAGGACATAAGATCTTGCTGCTGCAACTAGTTTTTACAATGTCTTAGCCATTTTTATGACCCTTTTATTGCTTGATTGAATAAAGGATGTCGAGGATGCAGGTCTCCTGCGCATACAAGTACATCCTGCAAGCTTCGTGCAAAACATGACCAATGGCATTCACTCCTCCATGCGCTCTCTTTCCTCCTCACTTCCCCCCTTCCACCAAACACCCATTGACACAATTCGCCGCCCTTTATCACTCAGCCCTCCCCCTCTTTGTTCATACGATTCACTTGCATGAAAAGACGAAAAATCATTGACCATATGTTTGAACTTGAACCTCATCCGCGCATGAATGCCCTGGCCTGACAGGAATTTAGCATAAGAACGCATACGCTTGCGTACTGGTTTTGTGAAGTGAAGTATTTGCAAGCTTTCTGGTTTCTTGGAAGTCGGAATACTGTTAGCGTCTGGATAAGTGCGGAATGTTTGAAAACCGACTCTTGAACTAATTAAATGTGCATGGTATTCTGGCATTCAATCAAGGGCAATACCAGTAATAAAACATGGACAGCTGTCTTAGTCTCGTAGTTGGCTATTTAAAATTTCTGCGCTGATGCTCAATACCAGATGGCTGAAAGGCTTGGACAGTGAACTAGTGCGAGTGAGATAAGGGGGATTGAGTTCCTTCCGCACTGTAGACAAGTGGACGTGCATTTAAGCCACCCCAATGCGCTGAAAGTCCTGGCTTTTAAAGGTGCCAGCTAACGGGATAAATCATTCTTCTTTTCAGTGTGGAGAGTCAGTCTGCGATAATTCCTTCGTAATGTGGCCTATACGGCATTCGCACCAAAAAGGGACCCTAGCCGTCCGTGTGTTGATGTGAAACCGGGCGAATTGTGTGCGGACCAGACGTGTGTTAGAGTCTTAGTTGATCTTGTTGCGGTCCTGTGATCAACCCCTGCGCTGACACATTTTCTTCGCTGCCAAGCTGTGCACTGCTACACGTATCCATGGTCAACTCGCTACAGGGCGGCGCGTGACCCATCGTAGAGTCTTGCACTCCTGCGTACTCGCAATCTATCCTGGACACTCTTGTTAAATCTGCCATGAATGGCGAAAAGTGCTCCTTCGAGCGCTTTTGTCAGATCTTCCACTTGGGAGGATGTTTAGGAAAGAAATCGCACCTGCTGTTTCCACAGCCAGCGTGAACATAATGCACGAAGGTGCTTGGTTGACAACATTTAACAGTGCACGTACAGCAGTTAATTTTAAAACGATGGGAAAGATGTCAGCAAGAAAGCGACCATAGTGTCTTTCCCTGCTGATCTGATGGCTTAAATGAAAATTTTCAAACTTACACTTGGCTAGAGCGGCTGGGAAGGGGAAATTTAAAACATTAGATTTAACACTCCTTCAAATTATTTGCATATTCGTACATCCTTGCTCAATCGCATAAACACAAGTATAAGTTACAGTCTGGTATAATAATATTTTAACGGGATTCTAGAGGCTTACTGATTCATATAAGTCTCGGTCAACTTTTATCGTATAAGTGGGTTTTGTGTGATCATGTTATTTGTGATTATTGTATTTTTTGTGCTGAAATCTGGGAGGGTTCCAAAGCTGTCTGTGTTATCACGGTACCCATATGAACGGAGCATATACTGTTGCCAACAGTCGACAACAGGTGTTCAAACTAAGCAATAAAGAAAGACTGGCAGCATTCATTGTGTTACCCACCGTCTCTCCTATGCTTCCGTGCACGGGATTTACAGGACTCTGGGGTATGTCCATTGTCACTTGCAGCCAATAAGGTACATTGCGCAGACGGGCTTTCTTCAAGCTTTCTTGAGGCTAAGGCCATCGTTCTCGCGGCAACAACACGATACTGAGCGTGCCGTAGACAGTGTGGGTGAAAAAAATGGAAATAGCCTTTGGACTGGGACTGGAAGCCTACAATGTTGAGGTAGATGTGACTGAACATTATGTCATGGCTAGGGAAACTGTCTATGGAAGCTTTGTTGTGCGGTTGAGCCTTATCTCGTGGACAGGCAAGACACGCCCATGTCGGACCTTTGTGCATCCCAGTCCAGGCCTAACGGTCGCAAACCAGTTTTTATACGCTTCACTCCCAGGATGACAAGGACCGAGTAGGCATGAGAAGACGTTGCATCGATAGGATGGGGGTACAAGGGGCAGTGCAAGGCGGTGGAGATGTCACAAAGCAAGCATGGTTGTCACAGAGTGAACCAACACAGCCAAGCCAATCCAGGGAAGGAGTAGCAGATGAGCAGTAGAAAGCCTGAACAGTGTGTCAGCCACCTAATTGCGTGACCCGTCGATGTGGTGGATATTAAGTGAGCTGAAAAATACAGTCCATTTGGCAAATCTCCCCGGAGTCTTAGAATTTTGGAGTGCGACATCAGTGCTAAGGAAAGGTGCTTGTGTTCGAAGAACGCAAGCAAGTATCGGAAATGCTTCAGGGCGAGGTTGACCACAACAATCTATCATCCAAATGTGCTGTAGCACCAATTGTCTTTCAGAAGAGATTGAACAAAACAGTCCACGGAACCTGGTCACGCGCGAGTTCGCAAGGTCTGATAGACAAATAAAACATGAGTCAGTGGTAGTATCGTTGATGACGGACTGCTGAATGTACCATAGCACACGGCAGTTCTATCCTCGGATATTTACTCAATGCCCACCTTTTACCGATGTCACTGTTCCGCATGGACATTTTTGCAGAAGGTTTCACAGAACAACTCATAATGGAGAGATGAAGTTTTGTCTATAAATATGGACAGCACTGAGCCCAATTAACAGTTAAGATTTTACATCTCTGATGATCTTTTCTTCCTTACTGAAAACGATGTTTAAACATTTGCATCACTCTTCACCTCAAAGCCTTGTTCCTGACTATCTGCATTAGCTGACATATCCATCCAGACGTAATTTTAAGAATTTTTGGTTGTGTTTTGACTTGGGCCCCTACTGGGGAAATATTTCAGTTTTTCCAATGATCGGTAAAACCACATACATATAAAAAGTTCCCATACTTGCATATTACTTTCAATGGAATTATTAATTCCATGTTGGAGCTTTCTTTCGATCTGGAATGCCAACAAGACACGCATAGCTGAAGTGTGAGCACGAAATCTCCACATAATTTTGTAGTGCCACGTCAGCAAATCCCCTCTGACTGCAGGAAATTTCCTTGGATATAAAAAAGGTGTGGCGTCTGTGACTCTAGGTTCAACTCTCTCACAATGGAATAGTTGAAATCCTCAAGTACTCATTTCGCTGTTTTCTAAAATTTTGGTCAAACAGGTCTATGTTAAAACATTAAGGTAAGGTTTCTGCTCAGAGGCTAGCCTGTGAAGGGAAATCTCAGATAAAATAAGAATCTATCCAGACAGCAGCCACCTGTTCTCATGGTACCATTCAACTTCGGTATTTGTGTACTAGTCAGGCTGTTAAACTATCTGCCTCCGAGCAAAAAACTTTTCTTTTGAGTCGGATTATCCGCCCATGCCTTACTATATGTGGGTTTGGACGCTCTCGCACATTCTATTCGTTCCATTATGAGCTGTCTCGTTAATCTTTCGTTCTTTCAACTTGTTATTCGGTCAAGCAGGCGACGTCTCTTAGGCTTATTTAGAATAATTTTGATCATTATATGCAGTATGGCAGATGCTGCATGAACCATGCTTCAGTTTGTTCAAGTTTGATTATATCTCGCATACCAGCGAGAACGCACTTATGAAAAATTAGAAATTATACTGAACAACATTGGGCATATTAACTACTTTAAAGAACTGTAGGAAATTTAAGTTTGTTAAGAAAAATAAAATTTCTCCAATAGTCCCAAAGTTTCGGGAATGTTAAAACAGCTATAATTTATGACAATAAATCTAGATATTTTTTCATCTTGTAAGTTTACGTAACAAATTTCTTTATATAAAAATAATTTTTCTTCACTCAAAAGTTTGTGTACAAATTACTATTAATGGATAACCATTTACTTAATATAATCCTTGAAATTTTGGGATTATTTCTTGCGTTTTCACAATCTTTATTTGTATATCCGGCCATTATCTTTCGTTTGATGTTTACGTCAAAACCTGAAAAAAAGATATAAATAAAGAACATTTATCGAAAAGAAGTGTTTTTGGATGTAAATTTTTATAAAGATGGTCGTGTGGCTTAAATTCAGAAGTGCCTTAAACCAGCAAACCACTTTATCGAACACACGAAACGTTCGCAATATCAAAAAACTATCCACAATATCATAAATCTGTAAAATGTGCTCAAATTGGATATTCAGGTGAAGAAGGTCTGTGTATATTAACGTTTTCCAAGATAATGACGCAAAAAATTGGAGACTTTTGACAATTTGTTAATGTACCTGAAGATAAACAATTTGATTTGACTGGAGATGAAAGAACTTACTTTTTTATTTAGAATGGATTACTTTCTGCATTAGTAGATTAATTCCACAATCGGTTATAATCTTGCGAATATTTGCAAACTGATCACTAAAGGTTCTTGCAAACATCTTCCAAAAATAGTGTCAATCAACTTGTTTTCAATCCTGCTGAGTTTTAAAACATACCTTCGTTCCTTTTCACCTGCATTTATTTTCTGTGGCGAAAGTTTCTCCCATCAATAATTCCGACAACCTTCGTGGTCCTTAAGAGCTAAACGCTCTCATCGGTGCAATGCTTACATTCCTAGTTGTGCTGACGTTTCACTCGCAAAATAAGGTAAACCTTGGGTTTTGATGCTGTTTTTTTTCGCCTCCATTCGCTATTCAATGCGTACTGTCTGTTTGTGTTCTACAAAAATATTTTGCCTCATTGGCACGTTAAGTTGGATAAACGCACAAAATGAGCTATAACTGTCGAGCATTTGTCAAGGAAATAAGTCTTCCTTTGGGCGAAATCTTCTCTTGTGCGAATTTATTTTGTCTGCAGCGAAAGTTATCTCTTGCTGGTTATCGTGGAAGGAATTTTACGCAGGTTTGGAAAGTTTCATAAATTAAGCAAACATATAGTACACAATCCAAAATATAATAAGATATTTAGTGTGTTTATGTGCTTATACAAAACTAATTGGCAGGTTCATTTGTATTGATAAAACATTGGGCAACGACTACTCTATGACCACCTTACAGGCACAATGGATCGGAAGCTGAGCAGTGCGACAACTGTGACATTAACCGAAAACTATTTTATGGGACAGAACATGATATAACCGTATCGGCAATAAAAAGAACTTCATGTACCTACAGTTATCGTTCAAATGCGCTCGTTGTTTTTCACTGACTTTTTTCCTACAAACCTTACGCCCCAGAATTCGTTCAATGTTCCGACACATGCGAAAGATTGATACACATTTGCTTATCTGCATTTACTCGGATTGTAAGATTAATTATCGCGTAGTCTATTCTAAAGCGATTTCAGTCATGATTGGATGCGGATATTTTAACGAGCTTCTTTCTTACCACTAAAAAAACGTTTGTACTGTAAAAAGTAACTGCTAAAATAGTATGCCTTTTTATCATTGATTTTGACTGCTTTCATTAATTGAAATATATTTTATGTAATATATGCATGAAAAAATTATTTCGCGTTTTCTTTTGGTAGAAAATTATGCATTTTTTAAACTGTATCCTTGGAGAATAAGGTACCTTTCGGTTTCAAGCAAAGTTTATAAATTGCCGAATAATTTTTTAACCTGCTGTCTTCCACACTAAAATTCAAGGTTAACAAACTGCACACTGTGTACATCCCACCTAAGGAAAACTAGGTTTTTGCCTACACTTTGAGGATGACGTCACGTTGGTGTCATAAAATGGTGCAAAAGACGTGGAGAATGCTTTATACAATGCAGGCAGCACTAATAAATTGACGGATACGATGCAATATGAATGAACATCTTACCGTCGTTAAAAAGCTCATAGTTCCCAAGTTTTTTTAAAACCGTAAGATACCCTTTCTTGAAGTATAAAATTTAAATAAAGCATAATTTGCAACCAATAAATTATGCGAAATAATTTTTTCGTGCATGCTTTTCATAAAACCTATTTAAATTTATGAAGGCAGTCAAAATCAATGATACTGTTTATGTAGTTACTTTTTACAGTACATGCGTTTCGGGCAACATTTCTTATGTAGTCCTCTCAGCAATCCCTACTCCTAGCATATTGTTTTACGAAAACAGCGTTTATTCGCTTTTGTGCGGGGACTTAGGATACGTAGTAAAATGTAGTTTAATAACTGCTACAACAATTTTAATTTTTATTGTCTTTAGAAATGTTGTTGATTTATATTTGTACAATTTCCTAAATAGTAGTATGTTCAAACATATCGCGGAAAACCCGATTATAAAAGTGCAGTTTTTTTAAATTCTCGAAGAGTAGAAATGACGGTTAGGAGGTCGTCTATTTCAACTTACCTGAGGACCAACTTACCCTTCTGGAGTAAGATTAGTATAGCTAAGCGCCGTGCACACCTTGAAATTAAATGCCAAACAACTTACTCCCAGAGGCTGCGGGATACAACCTAGACTACATGTTTTCGTTATAAACTAACTTCTAAATATTTTCTTCTCTGCCTATCCTATTTTCCCGCCCCCCAAAAGGCTATAACCGCCGTTTTCGTACACCAAAATGCTGGACTACTACTAAGCTACTTTTGCAAGGTTTTGTTAGTGCTGACAAAAAAGCTTGTTAAAAATCCGCACCCTATCATGACTGGAATAACTTCAGAATAGACGACAAGATACTTAACATCACAACCCGAGTCAATGCCGATTAGCGAAAGAGTATCAATTCTTGGCATATGTCGGTCTGCTGCACGAATTCTGGCGCGTATTTTCCAACTATCCAGGCCTAGCTGACCATTTCCTTCGTGTTCGCTTGTGTTTGCATTCCTCTTGGCCGTCGAAATCACCCAGGAATTCGTTGCCAAACATTGAACTAAGGTCTTTCTTATATAGACGTCGAATCTCCAAATTTGTAAGGCGTATCTAGTAATTTTAACTACTGCATGTAGAACACCATACTTAAACCGTCGTTTCCTGCTAGGAAGATATCCGACTGCTGCTTTTTGTATGTAAGTGGCTTATTGTCAGAATCAGGTTCTTGCAATGCTATCCATCAGGACAAAAACACGCCTGTATGCCCTTATAGTAGATTAGATGGTGAAACATCGTCATGTTTAAAGGTAGGGGCGGAACGATTAATACATGAACTGACGTTAAAATCTCCGTTTTTTGCGGATTCATATATTTATTATTCCTTAAATGGTAGAATCCCTCTGTTCACACTACTAACTTCATCTACTGTTAGGCATCCAAGTACAGTCCTGCAAGTCCTGCAAACAACTTTTATGGCGAAATTTAACTTGGTAGTTTGGCATAAAGTTGGACAGGTTATTTTGATCAACTGAGTGGATTTAATAATTAAAAGACTTTATTTTGAACAATTCCACCTTATTTAAAGTTATTGAGGGATATAGGCACTCATTTTGGGTAAATCAGGAGCACATTTATATTAAAGAAATTTCCGATGCTAAAGAGAAAGAAAAACCCAAACTTTTACTAATATATATGGTGCTGTGGAAGAATTGCATCATTAGTAAAAAATGTGGAATAATAATCCCTTCCAGGACGGGAAAAAGTATGTGCGATGTTGATTAAATGGAAGTGAGGCCACGTTTAAGAAATCGTATACATTTTCTCAAACAAACAGCGGTTTAAGTTTTAAAAATTATTGAAAGCTATTCCGTGAAGTATTTTATCACAGAATGCAGTTACAAAAATTTTTTTGGTAAAACATTTCCTTTTACCGCACAGCGGGCCTTGCGAGTAAGCAACGTGTCCATATGTCACCGCGAAAATATCCTATAAATTGCAAATTCAAAGTAAGTCAGATAGTTTGATAGTTTTTTGTAAAGAATATGTTCCGCTCAAGCTTTAATAAGAAACCAAACAGACAGAAGAATAATAAGTAGTTCAAAAAATGGTCATATATGTGGCCTGTTTTTTGCATTCGGAAGCTTATTACGGATCTTAGAATTAATCCGTTTAAGCGGAAAATAATCAGTTATATAGAGAAATGTATATTCCTTCATCTTCAGTCAAATAAAATCGTTATATTTCAGGAAAATTAAAAAATTGTCAAAGGTCTCCAATTTTACTGTGGCATTACTTTTAAAAAAGTTAATGAACATAGAAGTTCGTTAGTTAAATATCCAATAAATGCAATTTTTAAAGAGTTAACCTATTATGGGAGGCTTTTTTTTATTAATCTTAGGAATATCTATATGCGTGGTATCCAGCAGGCATTATGTATGCTTGACAATTAGGTTTGCTGTTTTGAAGCATTAACACATTTAACCTACATGACCATCTTCCTCAAAACTTATATCTAAAAGCTCATTTTTTCGGTAAAGGCTGTTTAGTTACATCTTATTTTAAAGGTTTTGAGGTAAAAGTCCAAAATAAACGTAATTAATCAACTTATCAATGAAGACGAGCGAAATGATGAGAGACTTTATTCCACCATATTCAATAAATAGTTATCCACTAATGAACAAACTATTTTAATCAAAGAAAAGTTTTTTTATATAAAGGAAATGATTGATTTAATTTCTATACTTAAAAATACTTGCATTTATTTTTCTTATTTATAGCCATTTATACGCCTCTAGAACCAGGGCATTTTCGAAATGTTTTTATTTTTCTTAACAAATACTTAGTTTCTTTTATTTATTTTGAGAACTTAATAGGCTTAAGGCTTATTAATATTATTCGTGAATTTTCGTAAATGCGTTCTCACTGGTATGGGAGAAATAAGCAAACATTTACAGACTTAGGCAAGTTTTTTGCAGGACTCACAATACTGTATCTATCCAAATGAGCATTTTCATTGAATTTCTGCATAATTCCTCATCTCCTTGACGCATTTTGTCCTTCTCATTTTAAAAAAACGGCAATAACTCACGTACATCAAACAATACGTGTATGCTTTGAAGTTCAAGTGTTCGCCAGCCTTGCCTTGCGATCCAAAAATATTTTAATAAGCCCATTTTCCTTGACGCCAGGTTGAATCTAGTAATATTTGCACTTACTCGTCTAATCGAAGCAAATATATTTTATGCTCCATACATTAAATTTGATATATTTTTTAACAAAAGGCGTTTAAGTTTGTTCATCATTCCCGTTGTGGTCTATGGAACGTTTAACTGCCAAATATTACAGTCAATAAGAGCGTAAAAGAAACTCGTCACGCCAAGCTGCTTACAGAAATATAATGCTATAAGGGCAGATATGAGCTCTATATGATGTAATAATACAGGGAAGCGAATGCAAAGACTGTCATTTAGAGTCCAAGCTTAATAGTTTTTGTGGCGTTGGAAATGACAATAAATGTCCCTTCCTCAAAAAACCCATAATTTTGCGTTCAATTCCATCGATTTAATATTTTATGTTCTAATTACGCGTACAGACTAACGTTTTTTATGAACATAGCCACTAAGTTTGCTAATTTTGCCCTCTAAATACGACAGTATGACAGAATATGTTGATTTACAACTTTTTCCACATGGAAAGTCTCAGTTTATTAATAATTCGAAGTAAAAAGCACTCTGTCTGTTGTTTGGTTAAGATGAGCAGCCGAAATCTGTAACTGAAAGGAAGTGAATTTTTCATGTTTATGTAATGAAGACAATTTAAAAGCCTCTTCTTTACAGATCTAGCTATACTAATATCATTGAATCAAACCCTTAGATACGCTTTCGAGGATAAATAGGAAATCTAAGATACGCAAGTAAATCTTTGTGTCATGTTCAAAAGCCATAGTAGTTTCTAGCAAATGGCAACGAACATTTGATAACCCGTAAAACATTAAGGTACGTCCGACCAGCTAATTTACCTACAACTCAATGGCCACCGAAGCCACTGGCGTTGAATCCGAGACGACGGAATACCAATGTTTAAACATCACTTATTAGTTAGGGCCAGGGGCATCTCGTTTACCGCTTCATTTGTTCGAAAGTGCGCTTGTCGGACCCTTAATAATGGTCATGCCTATCCTCTTTATACTGCGGTTACATAATGTGCTTTACTGTGAGCACGGTTGCTGGCGAATCGGAAGCTTTTTGTCGTGCAAAGAAATTTTTACTACATATTTGATAAATGAAAATGTACTTTAGAGTGTGGATTTTATGTAAAATTCATGCTAATCGCGATTGCATCCACTGCAACATACACTTAAAAAAGAGTTGTTATACTCAGGCATGTTTCCGTCATTTTTTATACTTTTACTTTATCTGCTTAAGTTATAACTGCTTTTCACTTATTTTAGACACCTATACACTCAACACTACTAGTGCACACTAGATCAAGTTCCTTCTTGAGGGTCATTAATGTTTATGTATTATAGAATTAAGACAACAACTATTGTTATTTTATCTTTGATATTGGTCGGTACGGGGAAAATCCGTGGACATTTCATGGAAAGCCTATCAATTTTTCATCAGTTCAAAACATCTTTGATAGGACGCAACTGATAATGTATCTTCCTCTGGTAAAATACGCACTTAATAACTCTTTACAAACTCATTACACTACTAGCAAGGTGGTATCATAAAACATAGCCAGATTTCTGAAAAATAAAATAAACCTTTGGAACCATTTGCAGTATCATTTAAGGGAATGATTTCTTCAGTGCTTTCTGGAGATGCATCCTCAACCGCTATTTATAGACTTAAAGATACTTTTTGCATTCATCTCTAAAAAACACGTTCACCGCAGTAAAAATAAAAAAGACCCATTCTAAGCCCAAAATTACCACTTAAACATTTGTCGATTGAATAATCGTTAAAAAACTTATGTATCAACGTCCGACCTACAACACGGAAATCTTCTTAGACAGCGCAATAAAGATATCTACCCAAACTTGTTGTTACTATTCAACTTTGTAGGACTTAATCGGTTATTCCTATTAATGTACTCATTTTTTTCGATGTCATCCTGACGCCCATGAAATTATAATTTGTATACTTTATCCTATATTTTACTAAAATTTGTTTATAAACCAATATTAACCGCATGCAATTGATCGCTTAAGCTTTCTCATCGTAACATCCCGGCGAAGTTCATCACGGTTCCTGATATTTAACTTGATGCAAACTGCAGCGATGCTGTCAGCAATTGTCTTCACCGCACCTTGCGAGCATAATATACGCGGCTCCTTAACTTGCTCTCTTGTGTCGACAACCAATGGAATATCGACAATCGTGGCGGGTACATCCGCTTTCGCCACCCGGTCGGTAAGCTCTGGAATAGACAAGGAAAAATCTCACCGTTTCGGCGATGGTTTTTTTGACCTTCACGATCGCTTCCCGGTTTCCACTTACGTACTGGGCTCTTTTTTTATGTGAATGTCTACGATAAATGTCGAAAACTTACTAGGAATGGCCTTGATCCAATCGTTTTTTATCTCGTATTTCGGGAACTGACTAGGATTTGACTTCGTCTAATTTAGCTGGTTTATCCATACTACAAACAGGTAGTATACCTGAAAACCTATTCGGCCTGGTAAGTGAAACGTTTAAGACTTAGCAAAGCTCTCTTAGTCTATTGAGATGGGTCCTATTTAAGTAGTCTTGGTAGGCGTCAACCAGGCTCGAATAAAGGTAATTAACTTTACAAAGCTCGGTCAGTTTTAGATTGGCAGTCTGATCAAGGTAACTATCAAATTTTATTTCGAAATCTTACTTCTCCAACATCCGCCATGCAATGCACAAATTACGACCTGGCGATATTTTCTTAAAGATGATTTTATAAAGATAACCTGAAGAATATATATATATATATAGCAGTAAGGGGGGTATGACAGCGTCTGGGGGTTACCTGATACAGAACTGTTTCGGGCTTATTAGCCTTCATCAGCCAAGCATAACCCTGAACACCAGCTGGTCGGATAACACAAACAAACGCACTTACTGCTATTATGACTTGGCTGGAATCGGCCGGGCAGGCGGTCACCCGTTGGGGACCTCTGACCACCACATGAACTTTGTTTAGTTCGGAAGCCTATTCGATCGGTGTTCGCACATTCCTGAGTGAATATATATATATGACTTAGTGGATCCGACAAAGCGAAGGGAGACCGGAATGGCCATTTCTGGCTTATAAGACGTCATCAGCCAGTCATACCCAATTTCAAGGGTTCGCACCCTCAAGATTTGAAGCCGGAACCTTTGGAAATTGTGTTCAAGACAATGCCTCTAGTCCACGGGTTCCCTGCGTTGTCAGTTGTGATAGGGAATATGATGAACGAATGTAGGCGTTTCAACCGATCTAGTCGAGGGAACACGTGGAGAAAGGGCAGTGTCTTTAACAAAATTTTCGTAAGTCCCGGATTCAAATCTTGGAGTGCCAACTATCAAGATTGGCTATGACTGGCTGATGACAACTTATAAACCAGAAATGGCCATTCCGGCCTCCTTTTGCTTGGTCGGATGCACTACTTCATCATATCACCTGTTTCACTATGTGACGGTCTTGAGAGTTTGCCTTGCGAGCTCCTTGGAAAAGCGGAACCTAATTGTTGCTTGACTAGATCGGTTGAAACACCTACATTCATTAATATATATATATATATGTATATATATATATATATATATATATATATATATATACATAAGTAGACGTCATTGATAATGCACTACTTTGACATATGCGAAGGACCAATACTCTTTCGCTAACCGAAATTGACTCCAGTTGTGCTTCTGATTATTGTGTAGTTTATTCTGAAGTCATTTTAGTCATTATAGGATGCCGGCTTTTAAACGAGCTATTTTCCGACTCCTAGCAAAACGCATCTATTGTAAGAGCTGACTTCTTTAGTAGCATGCCTTTTTATCATTGATTTCGACTGCCTTTATAAATTCAAATAAATTTTATGGAAAACATGGACAAAAACCATTTCTTGTACATGTTTGATAGCAAATTACGCCTCCTTTAAATTTTATACTTGAAAAAAGAATAGCTTTCGGTTATAAAAAGGTTGCCTAATTACCAAATAATTTTCTAACCTAGTGACTGCTCTACTCGAATTCAAGGTTTAAAAACTGCGCACTGTGTACATCTTGTTTAAGGAAAAGTATGTTTTCACCTACAATTTGAAAAAGAGGTAACATAGTTGTCATAAAATATCGAAATAGATGTGGAACATATTTTATGCAGTTAAGGTAGCGTTAAAAAACTGCCAGATACGATGTTTTATGAATAAACGCCTCAAAATTGTAGAAAGGCTCATAATAAGCGACTTTTTTAAACCCAAAAGCTATTCTTCCTTTAAGCATAAAATTTAAAGAAGGCGTAATTTTCTATCAAACATGTACGAGAAATATTTTTTCGTCCATGTTTTCCATAAAATATATTTGAATTTATAAAGGCAGTCAAAATCAATAATAAAAAGGCATTCTTTTTACGTGGTCAGTTTTTACTAAATCCCACGCATTACCCCCACAAGGGCGACAGTTTTTCTCCTTAAAATCCCTGAGGAGTTTTTTCACTGTCTGCTCCTATTTTCATCCTATGACTCAGGACAACTGGCCTCGCCAACAGTCTAAGCAACAATTTTTTTGCTACCACTGCACATATGTACAAATAGGGCACTCAAAGGAATTTTTCCTACATACCCTCAATATACTGATACTGATAGGTTTTGCTAGGAGTCGGAAAATAGCTCGTCAAAAAGCCGGCATCACATACTGACTGAAATGACTTCAAAATAGACTTCACAATAATCAGTAGCACAACTGGTGTCAATGTTGTTTAGCGAAAGAGTATAAGTCTTTCGCATATGTCAAAATATTGCATGATCAACGGCGTCTACTGTATATATATATATCTATATATAGTGGTTAGAGGGTATGACAGCATTTGGGGGTAACTTGATACAGAACTGTTTTGGGCTTATTAGTCTTCATCAGCCAAGCATAACCCTGACAGTGACAGCAAATGGCAGGTGGTGAGGCGCTGATAACCTGTGGTTCGATAAAGTGCTAATGTCCCATCTGATAGACACCAGTGGTGGACCAACTGCGCCGTCTGTGAGCGCGTTTGTTTGTGTTGTCCGACCAACTGGTGTTCAGGGTTATGCTTGGCTGATGAAGGCTAATAAGCCCGAAACAGTTCTGTATCAAGTTAACCCCGAATGCTGTCATACCCCCCTTACTGCTATTATGACTTGGCTGGAATCGGCCTGGCAGGTGGTCACCCGTTGGGGACCTCTGACCATCACATGAACTTTGTTTAGTTCGGAAGCCTATTCGATCGGTGTTCGCACATTTCTGAGTGAATATATATACAATTATGGGTCCTTATTGTCAGGATAGGCAGACTGCGCTGAAAACACTGCATACCAGATTCGAATACTTCTTCACACTTTCTAACATAAATTATTTCTGCTGGCGTTGTGCATTGGGTGCTCATCAAAATTAATGTGCTTTAGCGCTAGTGAAAGTAAGAAGAATGAGTAAATCCCTCAGATTATTGACCCTTCGACAACAGCTACTCCGTTTTCTGAACTTCAGAATGCATACTTGTTTATCGCGTACAGTCACTGCTGATGTTGGTTAATAAAATACGGTCTCAAATGTGTTAACAAACATGCCAGTGTAGGATATGGTAACTAATTTAAACGAAAGTGAGGGCGCAATACATCTGTCTGCAGTTCAACGGCAGTCAATAAAGCGCGCAAGTGCGTGATTATCAATGATAAATGCCAAACATGGGGCGTAGTTGCTCGCGTTGGTTCAGGCTCACGCCACACGAACCTGTTCCGGCCTCCAGTCTTATTGACCTAGCCTGGAGCACACGATGGATCTCGGTGACGGTTACTATGTCGTGAGTGCATGTGTGCGATGTTGTCTGAAAGACCACTTAATTGGCTGCCATTTTTTGACTTGAATAGCACGTGGGTAATTTGCAGTTTCAAACTACAAAACTTCAGCAATGCAGAAAGGCGAAAAAACGAAAGTCGCACTGGTGATCCCGAGCGTAGGAGTCTGTGTCTGTCTCGCTATCAACGCTATTATTTTTTCTTGGCTCACTTATCACCTCGCCGTTGAAGGTACATTGCCTATTTTCAAACCACATTTTACCTTGATCTACAAAACTGACAGAGGTTACAGACTGTCGAAGACTTAGCAGCACAGAAAAGCCTGTTCTCATCGGGTTTACTGTAAGATCTTTATAACGCTAAGTGTATGTTTTTTAGGGAACTTTTAGCCATGACCATGAGGACCTGAAAGTATTCTTAGAGATATAGCCATACGCGTGTGTGCTGCCTGCTTTTTGTCTCCTGGCTAACATCCTCAATCTTCCAAACGTATGTCAACATTTACAGTTCAGCCAGACGATAACGATTGCGCAGAAAATGCTCTTCTTGACACATTTTCCGTGCTTTTGGTCTGTTGAATTCATGAATGGGAGTAAACAATCATTATAATTGTCATTTCTATAGCATTCTCCCTAATGGGAGCTTATCTTGAAAAAATCTTTTATTTGTGTCGTTTGTTGGACTAATAGCGCTTGAATATATTCAAAATTGCGGCAGATTATATCTGCCACAGGTAAGTCAGTTAATGACAGGTTTTAATCAGGTTTTATTATTTATTCCTGCTGAGATTTGGCATCTGAAAATGCGTTGCCGTTAGCGGGGCAACGCAAAAATTCCTAGGGAAGGCTGACCTTAAGAAATACATGAACTGGCTGTCTTTGCCTCCAATACATTCCGCTATCAGTTTAAAAAACTACTCTCCGGCAGTTTAGAAAAATGCGAAAAATTAAAGAAATTCTTGAGGTGTATGCATTTTCCCGCCAATTTTCGGTGTCCTTCTAGATTTTAATGTATTTTCCAGAGATCACTTTGTCAGAATATTCTTTGTTTTTGTCACCTGGCAGTATTTTATATCGCTTGTATTGGCAAAGTATTTTATATCCTTAAAAAAGGTATATTTTGGTTAATAAATATTTTTAATTGCCGAATATTTTCGAACCTGAATGGCATTCAATTTTTACCAGCTATATGATGCGAAAATTCCGTTTGCAGAAACCCCGATATTTCTTTGAATTATTTGGAGGACGGCATGCAATGCTTACACCTTTTGTAATGGATATGTGCAATGTTCTCAATTTGCGAAATAGTATTGATAAATTAACAGACATCATGCTTTATGAAGAAGCCTTTTATGGTTTTAAACAATCTTTCAGAGTAAATATTTTTCCAGCAAAATATACTTCGTTCGTGCAAAAATGTTATTTGTAACTAAATGGGTCCAGGCAAGCATATTTCTATGGAAAGGCATCCTTACATCCTTACAAGGCATCCGTACATGTTTGGCATTAAACATATTTTAGCTGATAAGTGCATCAAAACTCGTTGAGGAAATTCATATGAGATAAGCAGTTGTTTTGTATAGAACGCGGTTTAACAGGCTTTCGGCAAAAGCTCTTCCAAAATTCAACATACTTTAATGACTTAAATACCTGTGGATTAATTACTGGGACAATTTTTAGCACAATCCTACTTTGGTAATGTTTTTGGATCGCAAAAAAACTTCGAAAGTTCGCTTTGCATTTCATCGGAAAGCATTTTTTCTGTACTTCTAACGCGCGTTTAAAATAGCAGTGTTTTTATCAAGGTATATAAGTATATGGAACTGTGGGGTCACTTTGCATAACTTAGAGTATAATCGTTTAAAAATAGGGGTCAGAGAAGGCTGAATGAAAAACCATAGTCTACGCATCACTGACTTTCGATAACGTACAGTAGATTCACTATCGCATGCCATAGCTGCCGGGATTCCAAAATAAGTTTTCGATTGGAACATATAAATTGCGGATGGTTGTAATAGAGATGATCATACAGCCTTATCTCAAAATATTTCGGACACTTCAGGATTTTGGCTTTCTAACGAGCTTCTTTCTGACCACCAAGACAAATTATGTACTATAAAAAGTGACGAATTTTGCATTAAGCCTTTTTGTCATTAATTTTGACTGCCTTAATAGATTCAAATATATGATTTTTAAACATATACGAAAAAATTATTTCTTGTACGCTTTTGATGGCAAGTTACGCCTTCTTATAATTTGATACTTTAAAAAACGGTATATTTTGTTTTTAAAAAAGTTTATAAATTGCCGAATAATTTTGAAACCTAGTGACCGCTACACTGGAATTCAAGGTTTACAAACTGCGCACTGTGCACATCCTCTTTAAGGAAAACTACGTTTTCGCCTACAGTTTGACGAAGCCCTTACATAGTTCTCATAACATGTTGCAATAGATGTGGAGCATGATTTATAGAGTTAAGGCAGTATTAACAAATGACCGATATGGTGTTCACTGAATGTACATCTGAAAATTATAATAAAGCTCATAATTACAAATTTTTTTAAACCTTAAGATAACCTTCCTTTAAATATAAAATTTAAAGACGGCGTAATTTACTACCAAAAGTGTACAGTAAATAATGTTTTTTTTACATATTTTTCAAAAAATATAGTTAAATCTATAAAGGCAGTCGAAATTAATGACATAAAGGCAAAAGTGACAACAATCGTCACTTTTTACAGTACATACTTTATCTTGGCGGTCAAAAACAAGCTCGTTAGAACGCCAACATCTTGAAGTGACTAAAATATTTTGAGATTAGGCTGTATGATCATCTCTATTACAACGATCCGCAATTTATGTGTTCCAATCGAAAACCTTTTTCAAAATTCCGGCAGCTATTGCATCAGATAGTGAATCCACTCTTTGTTCCATGACCTTTCTTGTTTTCTTTTTCCTAAACTGAACTAACAAATATGTCCTACCAAAAAGTAAAGGTGTATCTTAAAATCAAAGGAAAACAGGAATAACCTTAAATAGAGTAGCCAAAAACTTAAATGTAAGCTATTAATTGATCTGCATGCGGATTATCCGTAGTAAATTTAATTTAATCGCTCAAACGCGATCATTGTCTTGCTCTTAAAAGAAAAGTGTTAGGTTTGAACTGACGTTCAAAGTGCTGCTCTGCAGTACAAATTTACCAAAATGTCAGTTTTGACGAAAAGTCCTTATGAATTATAGAGAGCACGTATTTCCATTAATTTTCAAAATGATAACATATATTTAAAGAGTTAGCCAGAATTTTCATTTTCGAGTAAATTTTAAAGACAAGCCCTACAATTCTAAGTAAAAATGTTTCCCATGTGATGTCAAGATATAAAAGTGGGCAAAGTAACCCAAGCACATTCCGATTGGGTGATAAACTCTCAGTTCTTTTTCTTGATCCTCGTAATCTTGCAGTCATTTCTGCT
This sequence comes from Ligula intestinalis, assembly GCA_036362985.1. NCBI lineage: Eukaryota > Metazoa > Platyhelminthes > Cestoda > Diphyllobothriidea > Diphyllobothriidae > Ligula > Ligula intestinalis. Next base: position 40,449,105 of record JAYGXS010000003.1, read on the forward strand.
CCGAATGTATGTTGTGCAGATTGCCTTACCAGATTTGTACGCCGGTGTGGTCCGGGCCATTATTTTGGGCATCGAACACGTCCGAATGCGGTCGGTGACTCTGACGAGTCTTCTCTGCAATTCCATCGGATATAAATTCATGTCGCCCGTTTGTATGTATACTTCCTTTGTTCTCTTTCAAGACTGGATGAAGTGGAGAAAAGGCACAACCAAAGTAAGCTACTCATTTTAACATTTATCGACGCCTTCGGCACTATGCTTAGTTTTGTTTCTTTTTTCAGCTTCAGATTATCATTATTTTATTGTTCTTTAGGTGTCAAAAATAGGCTGTGTTCTCATGTACTTGCACTTTCCCATGTTTATTACTCAGAATATTCCGATTATTCGTACTTAATGAGCTTAATGGAATCTACTCATTGTCTACACGCGATAATTAGGCCACTGGATACTTCAAGTAGCCCTTGGCTTAAGATACGTGACTTGTAAAAAGCCTAAGTTCCTCGAAATTAGACAGGCTAAATTTAGGTTTATATGTCGCTTATGACAGGGGAGCACTGAGGTTATATACCGAAGGCGTTTTCTGTGGAAAAATATTTCTTCACTCACACGTAATGCGACCAATTTCTGGACACCTTGCCTTTTTTGTAAATTGGCTATCCAATCGATGCGTTACTCTCTCTGTCTTTCTTTCGTAATATAATTTATCAGTAGTTTACTTTATCCTTCATGTGAATGACCAAGAGAAGATAGCGCAAAGAGCAAAAAATATTGCAATTCATAATGTGGAAACATTGACCTTCCTATTAAGTATATTAGGTGAGCAGAATGAATGCAGTGTAAATCGAATGCCAAAAGTGATTAGGGTAGACAAATGCATGAATGTTTTTCGTTTATCTGCTTTCCTTCAGCCAATAATAATGTTTAGTACCATTTGTCAGTAGAGTCACACAGCTGCACATGAGTGTGAAGCAGACGATTCACAGATGATCTTTATCTGATGGGTCATAAGTACAACATTGTCAGAGCTTCGCCACTCGGCATAGTTGCTAACTTCAGATATAGTAATTATCTCCGGAGGTTAAGCCTTGTTCTGCACGAAACTGCAAGAATATAACGTTATCAGACCAACATTTAAGGGATATTAAGTCTCACCCATTTTCTTGCATGAGTAAGCATTATCCACAGTCCTTTCTTTGTCCACATCGTAAATTAAGTATGTTTATAATATGCAATTTGATGTATTAAACCGTTTTTATTTTTATTTTGTAAAATTCATACTAATTTTTTGGAAGTCGAATTTTGCATTTAATATCAAAAGACACAGTTATCTTAACGCATCGTACTTTGTTGTTAAAAGTCCTGCAAACCTATGAACGATTTTGTAGTTTCTAGATGTACTGCTTCAGCAATTCCATCTGAAAGGTCGTATTATTTTGTTAGAATTCGTGCTCTTCAGATGTTGTAAATGGCCATGCGGTTCTCATTATCCAAATGTGATTGAATTAACCACTGCAGATCACGACTTCTTGACCTAGATGGTTAGAACCTTGACTGTGCTCAGGCCTTGCCTTCGTTGGTTCGAACCACAACCAAGCCAAATATTTTATTAAAGTTGCCCTACATGAATTATTTAAACTTGTCAAAACACTCATACATTTCCTAGTCAACGTTATCTTTTTTCGGAAATCACGGCCGATATAAATACAGCGTTTTCATGGTTTGCGCAAAATTTTGGCCTCATTTTTCGTTTAATTCCAAAATAGGAAGCAAGAGGTATTAATTGGAGATGCCATGGGATGCTTAGAATGGTGATGCTACTGTTTGCAAGATCAGTCATTTTGGGATATTTAAAAACACGACGCTGGTTTCGGGTCATGTACTTATGTATCTCCGAAGCTGATAATACTCCTTATGTCGAACATTTTCTCTCCAAACTTGTACAGGAGGATATTGAAGCCAAAAGTTTCGTTAACCACGCTAATCCAAACAAAACTCAGCTCCACATAATATGTCTTAAAATATACCAATTACAAAGTTCAATGACGACTGAATCTAATAAGGGGAGTTCCGGGAAACCGTTCTGAAAAAGAAGATGCGAGCTCTGGAAGAAGATATTTATTTGCTCGACCTTTCAAAATTTATATTGAACACTTCATCAAAGATAACCACAGAGTGGCCTGATACATGCACATATATTGCAGGATTTTTAGTTCGTAGTGGCCATGCGATCGCAAACGCCCTATTGGTAGCTGCTTTTGGAATCAGCGCTTGCGGTCGAAATTGTGGGATGATGGCTTGGCAGTCCACTCCGGAGTCAATAATTGTCATCCGCGTTAGATGTGGGCTTAATTTTTACGCCAAAATTTGTTCACTTCCACCGAAGATGTTGGTGGGCTCGACCCTGCCCAGGTGACCAGTTCTCCTCTTCATTGCACTTTGGGCCGGTTAGATTTTTTTTCTTGTCTCGTTTGCATATGCACTGGGTGAAAACATTGCATGGGAAACCATTCACTCTCAGTACCCGTCTACGTATGTATCACCCTAATATCAGCATCTGTCACTCTATTCCGCGGGTACCGCTGAAGAAAAGTTGAAGATACAATCCGAAGCGTCATTCAAATAGCCTACTTTTTCCGGCGATCGCATCTTCTTCTTTAAAGTTCACTGCCTCCAGTCGTTTACTGTTTCGTAGAAAAAGTATATGCTTATGGGAAGTTATCTTTTTAAACCACACATAAACCGTAGACTACAAAAATGCCCGTTTAAACAGATGCATAAGAGTACTTACGCCATTCAAATAGTATCAATTATAAATTTTCGAAAGAAAACTACTGTAGTGAATAGTGGATATTTGGTACTATCTATTTTGCACAATATATCACGTTTTTATAGTTCCTGCTCGTGTACTTTGCGACTTTCAGTTTATAGTTACGAATCCGCAGCACGTGGACGAAGAACACTCATCCTCACAAGAAGGGAAAACTGTAAAGCGCACTGTGAGCATTCCCCAGATTTTATTAACTGTTCTCTGTCTGGGTTTCTGGACACTAGTCCTTAAGTACGGCCTCGGATCAATTGAATTCATAGGACAACTATGTGGGCCAGTTTGGAGAATCACTCAAGCCGACAATGTTCGTCAGCTGGATGGTTTTATCGCATACTTCATCGCTTTCTTCAATGTTGGAAAATTCAGCCTCTTCTCTGAAATCTTTAATGGTTAAGGCAGTGCAATTACCGATCTTCAACAGTTTCTGCTGTCTCCAATCTTTGAAGGGGACGCCTCACGCCTGGTTGTCAGACAAAGAAACAGCCAATTACTAAAATCCATTCAAAATTGTAGTCTCGGAAAAAAACTCATTTATATTGAGGTGAAAATGAATTGTTCAATGTCTGGGAACATTGAAAAGCTCAAAAATCTGGAGGTTATTATATGATGCTCTAAAATTGTCATAGTAAAATAGGATTTGGATGCTCACAACTATAACAAGTATAAAATAACATTTCTGGGTGATGGTGTTTTTGCATTTAATCCAAAAGATAATTTGAAACGACCGCCAAAACAACCAAATGTAAACTTTGACCAAAAAATGCTAATTTATATAACCACTGGGTCTCAGATGTCAACACCAATCCTACTAGATTTTAAATACCTGTCGCCATCACTGATTTTAAAATATCAACTTAGATTATAAGATCTCCTAAAACTGGTTCTGAGACTTCTTGCTTTAATTTATTTTCACACAAGTTGGCATTTTACTATAAAGCAGAATTTGACACATAAACTACCCGTTTTTGTTACTATTAATGAACCCAAATATGAAAACGATCAGTGTGGAACGAATATTATTTGGACACTGAGAACTTTGAAAGATATAGACAATTTTATAGACCGTTTCTTTATCCACACACCAACCTTCATTTACCTTTTTAGGACCTTTGACCGAGGTCTCTGCAGCGTAATGAAACAGTAAGCCTGCATAATTGCTTAATAATTCGAAGTCAATTGCATTAGTAATTTTCGCAGCAAGATCTAGGTCATCTCGCTCTTGGATTAAGACACAATCTTTATACCTGCTACATTGCCTCGGCAAGGAAATGTGATGTCCTAAACAATAATTATTTCCCCAGCGAGGTGTAAATATGTCCCATTTACCCCTTCACAACATGTCAGGGCATCCACATGCTTGCCCTCTTATGAACCATGAATCCGTCTCTAAAAGTTAAATCGATGTAGTAAGCAGACTGTCGTTAGAAAGGATATTAGTTAGGAAAAAATAAAAACCTCCCACGTTTTCCGGAAATACGGAAATGCTTGCTGTAAGTTACAGAACTAGGTTCTTCCCGTATTCCAGGCGACCTGCGTGCTAAATTATTTGTGGTTATGGTAAGGTTTTATGTATGTTACAGATGGATAAGTCGGGTTCTATGCAGCTTTACGGGAATCAAGATTACACACAAGGGGCTAGTTTTGGGGTTACTTTTGGGCTTAGTTAAATATTACATTAAGGGCACGGGAAAGGGTCATGTCAAAGCTTAATTTATATGCATTGAGTCTACAAACTTGTCCTGGCCACATTAGCCTACACAAAATCGAAATTCTCGAAGAAATATTTGGTATCTCTTATGCATAGTAAGTGAACTGACTGTCGAAAGAAAGGTTTTACATTGCGTAAAGCGTATGTAACTTAAACCAAGGAAAAGGGAGACAAAGCTATAGTCCAAAATGTTAAAACTTTAAAAAACCACTTTAAAATAGAGAGATGCACTCACTGGGCCAATATTTATATTCGCCTGTCCTTTTGGACTTAAGCACGAAGGCATGGTCAAGTCTGATGATGATGATGATGATGATGATTATTATTATTATTATTATTATAATGACCAGATTGATGGTGAAGTCATCAAGCTGAAATAAAAGACCCAAAAGCAAGGATGCTATTGCCTACCCTAGCAAGGTAGTAAATATCAAAGGGATTGGCTTGGAAGGTAAGGCAATAGACAAGTAGAAAATCAGAAAAGATTAAGAGATCCCGCCTGTGACATATGGTAGACATAGACGGGCTATTTATTCAGCTTGCTCATCGTGCCCAAATCACGCACTAATTTCACGACTTTCTTTTGACATCAGTTTGAATCCATTGAGGAAATTGGAACTGTGTTAGGCGTTTTTCAATTATATTATAAGCTATTAACTAGTTCACAAGCACATCCTCGTCGCTGTGCTCACCTTGATGTGAGGCATTCGGTAGCCATCGTCCTTTAAGCTGACAGGAGATCAAGCTGACGCTAACTCTATTGGCATCCATATGTGTTCTGTTGGTACTTGTAGTGTTTTTCGGCCTATTGCACTGTCAACTGTCATAACCAATATATTATACCACGGCACTTGTGTATAAAGACAAAAATAATTCTTCACAAAGAACGAAAGCATGACCTTCGACCAAAAATATATCAACGTAGATACAAGAGACTTTTCCTGTTGTGTCCTTAAATCCACTTATTCTAGTTCATTTATCGTACGATTTTTTTCGATGCTTTCCAGTCGAACAAGATTGAAGAAACCATTGGGTCCTGAAACGCTTTTCAAGGCTAATTGTTCAGTCCGCTAAAAAGTCTTGAATAGATGATTGATTAACTCAGGTGATTATGAATGTTCCATTTATTAATGTTTTAATGGTTCGGAATTCCAGTAGCTAGAGATAGACTCAGATATTGTCCCGACACCAAGACCATATTATAAGTGCATAACCCTTAACTCGTTGGCTGCTATAAAGGCATTAGACCTTTAAGCATTTGCAAATTCGCGAATTAGCCGATACCAAAACTCGGGCGGCTCCAGCAAAAAATGGACCAGCTATATTAGACGGACCGAAAAGCATAAGTAAGCATTTGCACTGAAGACCCCGGGAGCGGATGGTGTGTGCTAGTCAAGTAGACGTGGCACCGTAAAGCCTCGGAATGGACTGCCATAGTCCTCCTCTCCGAGATCAGAGAATGAAATATTTCTAGAAGAAATGACTAAAGATCAGAAGAGTAAACGTGACGCCCACTGCAAATGATATACGCAGGACGTACAATTTGGAAGGGGTAAGTGAGGGCTACGGTGGTGGAGGACGAGATTGTACATTACGGCGGAGAAGTCGTGCAAAATGCCGAAGTTTTGTAAAGGATTTATAATCACTCCCAAAAAGGTTTGTACGAAAACTTGGATATAATGATGAACAACTTTAGGCAAATTCTCAACTTACAAGAATTATAACGAGTGCTGACCCTTTTGTTTAGAAAAAATTTAAAAAATACTTACTACACTCAAGTTCCTCAGGCGTAAAAGGAACTGTGAATTATAACAATAAAGTTAAACATTTTTGTAAGTTGAACGAATAACCCTACAACGCAGAAGAAGAAGAAGAGGAAGAAAACGAAGAAGAAAACGAAAAAGAAGAAGAAGGCGCACCACCGGAACGAGAGCTTAGTGTTCCTGACGTTTCGGACTCAGTCGCAAATCCTTTATCATAGGTACTGGTAGCATAGTCTGAGTCAAGCGTAGATATGGATGAAACATGCACAGGTTGCCCCGTATTCATAGTTCATAGTGGGCATCCATATGCGTACGGTAATTATCCACTCCTGTATTTACCGCTTCGGTCTTAATCGGTGCGGCTTGACACTTCACGCTCAACTCAATAATTACCGAGATTTCCTTGCCCACGTAGGATGCAGGCTTGATAATTGTGCGACAATTACGCTCGTTGTCGTCAGCGTTGCTGTTGCTGGATCCTGCCCTTCCCACGTGACTGATTCTCTTGCTCAGGAAATTTCTCAGTACGCAATATGAGAAAGCTAGATCGTTGCGCTTGTTCATGGACTGGAAGCCTGAGAACCATGACTCGAGCAGCTCGCGGCTCACGCGGTTGTCACCTATTGCAAGGATTTTGGCCTAGTTAAACTCGAAAATATGGCCGGGTCCCGTCGAATGAGCTGCAACCTGGGAGTTGGCCTCTTGCTTCATCACCGCCGCTGCTGGCTCCACCATTCGCGTCCGCAGTTATCTCCCGGTTTCTTCGACGTAGTTGCTTTGTCCATAACTACACCAGATCTGGTTAACGACTCCAGCCGTTTCCTGCCGTGGCAGTGGATCCTTCGGCCTCATGACCTGGCGCCTGAGGGTTGTTTCCAGCCTGTGCGCAACTCCAAGTGGGGTGAGTAGACGGCTGACCGCTTCCGATAAATTCTTCAAGTACGGAAGTACTCGCCAAACGTTTGGACCAGTTGGACGTGACTCCTTCTCTCGTTTGCGTATGCACTGGTTGACAAAAGTTCGCGGGTAACCATTTTCTCTCAGTAACAGTCGAACATATGGTAATTCAGCAACTTTGTCTTCCGCTTCGCTGCAATGCGTCTCAACGTGTCGAAATAGCGCTCCTACGTTTGTGATCGATTGGGTGGTTGCTGTTGTAGTTCAGGACTTGCAGTTTTTAGGCCACCATCGTCTTTGCGGCAAACGAGGACATCCAGGAAGCCCAGTTGGCTGTTTTCGTCTTCTTCCATCATAAACTGAATGTCCGGAAAGACGGCGTTCAGACGTTCTTTGAATGTCAGCACCTGATCCCGCCTAATCACGACGAAGGTGTCATCCACATACCTATCTCAAAATATCGATCTGTGGTGTCAGAAGACCAACGACTCCAACTGTTACAGGACCGCTTCTGCTATGAGTCCGGAAATGGGCGAACCGATGGGCGTGCCTTTCACCTGCTCGTAGATAGTACCATTTAAGGTAAAGTACGTCTTGATGCAGGATTTTAGGAGCCTTAAGATTTGGGCGTGCACGAGGCAATTCTCCGTTTCATCTTAATTCTCTCGTAGTAGTGAGTGGATAGTTTCGACTGCTAGATCCTGTGGAATAGAAGTAAAATGGACGTGATATCAAAGGATACCATGAACTCATTTGGCCGGAAGCTTGCCCATTTATGTTTCTCCAAGAATTGTGTTGACCATCTGACTGTTGTGTCTGAATCAGTGGTCAAGAACTTAAGCCTTCGGAATAGCCACTTTGCCAGTCCGTAGGTTGAAGTTCCTTTGAGAAATACGATTGGTCAGAGGGGTGTGCCCTCTTTGTGCGCCTTTGGGGGGGGGGGGGGACCATACAAGCGGGCCGGGGCCGTTTCTTGTGCGCTCACCATGCGTCGGTCGATTGGCGATATTGCACCTTTATTCTCCTTTGCCAACAGTGTTGGGTTGATCTCCCATGTCAGAGTTTTTTATGGGGTTGGGTTTGCATAGGACGTAGGACTGATGATCGTCTAACAAAGGTTGAGCTTTGTGAATATAGTCTTTGCTGTCCAATACAACAGTGGACCGCCACTTGTCCGCCGGCACAATAACGAGGTTATTGTCGGCTCTAGGTTCTTTAAGTGCCTCACTTTCGACCTTTGAGAGAGTGTCGCGTGGTCAATGTGGCATAAGGAGGGATGAAACCTGGGACCGTATAAGGAATTGTTGTACGGCAGATGTGTGGTCCGAGTGCTCCTTCAAGACTGTCACACGAGGCTTCGCAAGTACCGTCAGAGGATCGAGGAAGAGAAGGCAAAGTGCTTGGAGTTCATGGATGAGAATGGTACACAATTGCTCTAGCAGAGGGTGGCATATAACAATTTTTAATTATAATTTTTACCTTGTTTTTGAACGAAAGTGTGACTTCTTAAACTTGGCTTTAAATGCTTATTTCTTAAATTCAAGACTAGATTATTCAGTTCTACTGGGATACATTTTGAATTTACTATGCTTATGTTAGTGTCCTCCCATAGCACAACGCATATTGAGGCAAATGTTTGCATCCCAGGTCTGTTTTGTTGTCAGCGGCCGCGAATTGATTAAAGCCTGGGCCTCGGATGATAACTCAATCAATCGATTAATCGATCTGGCGCCGGCATACATCGCGCTGCGCAGGCATCTCCGGAATGATGGCAGTATCGGTTGACTGTTACCTCTTCCCCCTGCCCCTCTAACCATGACGGTTGATTGGTCCCTGCGTTCTATAACTGTTGCTCGTCTTTCGATGACGATGGACTCTAGAAGGAGTCCGAAAGCTCAGTCAAGTAAAAGTATGATTCTGGTGATCGCAACGCCTTCTACTTCTCTATCTACAACGCATACTTTTATAATCCGTCGTATTTGACTTCAGAATCACTAAAGAACCCGAGATATTTGTAGTTTTATAATATCCGTCGCGTAATTTATAACCTGGACACATTTGCGCTTACCTGACTTGTGTGTGCATTCTCGAACATCTGAAGGATCTTCTGCTCGGTGAGCATTCAGTACATAAGGCCAAACTCCGAACCAAGCAGCTGCAAATATAGACCATTAGTACTGCGCACTAATCTAAAGGCTGATGCTCAACAAAAAGCGTGCAGGAAGCCTGCCCAGTAGACATACGTTTAAGGCAACCTGAGAATAAACAGCATGTTGTATATCACCTTTCATTTCAATTTTGTCCTCTTCGTCTGTAAAAGGCACTTCATAATTTCGAACATTCTTTTACCTCCTGGCTCTTGTATCTGTATATTAAATTTATAGACATTCTACGGTTACCTGGCAAACTTAAACAACCATATTCATCCGGACGCGAGAATTTCCTTTTACTATCTGTTGAGGACAAATAAATAGTATATTTATCCAACTGCCTTCCTCAAACTCAATTCCTTTTGCTTCTCTTGTCCTCGTGGTCAATCCAGCGGCTGCTACGTAAACTGTAGTCAAGCAAATAAGGTAATATTACTAAGTGATAAGAGAGGTACAACTATTGAGTTGATCCGACACAGACAAGGGAGACCGGAATGGCCATTTCTGGCTTATAAGCCGTCACCAGTCAGTCATACATGATGACGATGGGAACTTTATTTTGATGGTTATATCAAACATTCAGCAAAAAATGGTTCCATTCAAGGAGAGCAAGAACCAAAGTAATTTAAAGAGTCCAAAACTCAAGAGTAAATAGTCAAAGATCACAGAAAACTCAAGGAAGAAGTCGACACGGTTACCACATCAGTTATGGAGTCAGGTTGGTCTTCAGCTTCTCAATTGCCATTTCTTTACGCGTGGGGACGCGTGCTAAGAATAGGAGTATCGAGTTCTGGTAGGCTGATGTACGACATGTTATATGTCGGAAGTTTCGGCGCGTCGTACGAGAAGACTTCGCAGCCATAAGTTCGGAGTGGAGAGGGTGAGCATCCTCACTAATAGTACGGTCCACGAAATTCTTGACCGATTTGAAATGTCGCTGAATTATAAGGTCAGCTAAAAAAGCATAGGAATAGCCGGCAGCTGAAGAGAGCATGTGGAGAATACGTATAATAATAATAAAGTCTAAATAAATATGCGAAAATATTCGCGGTCCAGAGATAATTTTACCTTCATTTTCCCCAGAAGAGGAAGAAGAAGTGGAGGCGATTCCTGGGACCTGGTTATAATTAAGCTGACGTTTCGGAAACTCTCTCATCTCCATCGTCAGAGCCATGTCCGTTTCCTGCCGTTTGTATTGAGAGAATGCGTCCTGTCTTAAGTCGGGTTTCATAACGGTGCCTCTTACGCGCGTGTAAATCGATCGGACCGATCGATTGGAGGTGGTTGTTTGAATTTCCCTCTTTCTCGCGGGCGCCTTCACGGGAATGAGTGCCACCTTTTTTACACGACTCCTGATAATTGAGACTTTCTTCATTCGTGGGTTTATGGTCGTTTGCGTCTTTTTCGCCTTTGCGGGCGCACCCACGAGCAATTTTGCCATATTGTTTAGGAGATCCTTGTTCGGTGACACGTTCCTCCTTTGTGGGCGTCGGCCGTCTGTCCTGTTTGCCTTCTTTTGCCTGGCCTGTTGCCCCGTTTCGGGCGGAGGTGAGCCCTGCGCGGAGCGCTTGGTAGGCCGGATGAAGGTCCATGGCTCTGTTAAGTGTGCCATTGGAGGACCAACTTTCCAATAGTAATCTGGCCATCTTGTCATTGGCTCGGCCTACTATTCTTGCTTTTTCAAAGGTGAAGGTGTGGCTCTCCTGCTGTACATGCTCATAGACCATAGACAGTTCATTCTTGTATTTGATTGCGAGCTGATGCTCATGCAATCTTGTGCCCAGGCGCCTGCCCGTTTCACCAACATACCTTGCATTGCAATTTTGGCATGGAAAGCTGTAGACCCCTGACGATTGTTCTGTCAATGGAAGCGGGTCTGTGGGCTTCATCACTTGCTGTCTGATAGTGGATTCAGGTCTATGGGCCACACCAATCCCAAAAGGTTTAAGGATTCGCGCAGTCGCCTCTGAAACGTTTTTGATGCAGGGGATTGCGAGCCAAAATTTGGGGTCTTCTCCTTTTGACCGCTCAGGGTGCGGCTTCTTGAGGCATCTGCGTATGAAGGACTTCGGATAACCGTTGGCTTGAAATAGTGTATACAAGTACGCAATCTCCTCCTTCCTCCCTTTGTCGTCTCTGCAGTGTGTCTGATTGCGTTGGAAGGGGGTCCTAACACAACTGCGTTTATGACCAACGGGGTGACTGCTTCTGAAGTGGAGAATGCGCATCGTGTTAGTTGCCTTGCGGTAGACCGTTGTCCTTATCTTCCCGTTTTCCAACCTTGTCACTTGTACGTCGAGGAAGGGTAACTGATTGTTGGCCTCTTCTTCCATAGTGAACTGGATGTCGGGAAAGATAGAATTCAACAGCTCCTTAAAAGCCTACACTTTGCTCCTTTTGATTATAACAAACGTGTCGTCCACGTATCTGGCCCAGAATTTCCGGGGAGAAGAGCTGAAGACCAGTTGCTTGAGCCGCTGTAAAACAGCCTCGGCAACAAGGCCAGACAGGGGCGAGCCCATTGGTGTCCCCTACTTTTGTTCGTAGATCTGGCTATTAAACGTGAAGAAAGTTTTTAGACACAGTTCCAGGAGCTCGATTATATGAACTCGCTTGAGCTTTTGGTCTGTTTCATCATATTTCTCTTGGAGAAGACTGTCAATCGTGTCGATAGCCAGAGCGGGTGGAATAGAGGTGAACAAGGAGGTCACGTCAAACGACACTATCACTTCGTCTGCCTCCACTTCCAGGTGTTGGATGCGGGTTAAAAATTCTTTAGCAGACTTTACGGTCCATTGTGAATCCTTGGTAAGGAAGCACAGTCGCTGGTACAGCCACTTCGATAGCCCAAAAGTTGGGGTGCCACATAAGGATACGATAGGGCGTAAGGGTACTCCAGGTTTGTGCACCTTTGGTAGGCCGTAGAAACATGCCATTGCAGCATCGGTCGCCTTTGCAGCAAGCGCTTACCTTCTTGTCAGAGCACCTGACTTCTTCCGCTTGTCGATCACCTTGTTAATGCTGTTCACGAGCCTTTTGAACTCGGTGGCAGTCGACGCTGTATAGGATTCCTTGTCCACCAAAAGGAAAGGTTACTGGAGAGCAGTAAAGAATGAGAGGGAGGATACAAGCGTCTATAAAACGCCAGATGAGGGCTTGCGGGGTGTGATAAGAACGCAAGCGGTGGATATAATATAAAAAATTGCGGATTTTAATAAAAAGTCTTCAATATGAAGAGTAAATGAGAAGTTGAAAGCTATTGTTACGCCAAGGTATCAGAAGGAGGATACCTTGTTGGGCAGAAAGTCGATGGTTTTAGGACTGGAGGAGGATCGCAGCCTGAAGATACTCTGGACTGACTTCCGCTCATTAAGTAAAAGGCCATTTTCTGACGACCATGCTGTGACATGGTCCAGTCCATCCTTCAGTGTTTGGAGATGGGTCTTGCTTTTGATAGGATGGCGATCGTAGGTCATCATTATGGAGGGAAAAAGTTGAGGGGAAAATATAGACCCCTGCAGAACTCCATAATTGTTGAGAAAGATCGTGGATATTCGCTTCCTGCTCTGAACGAATTGGGTGCGGGAAGTAAACTAGTCCCCAAGCCAAGAGACGGCCCAGCCAGGAGAGCCGCATGCAGAGGTTTTATTAAGAAGAAGATTTCGCGGGATCGTGTTGAAGGCTGACGAGTAGTCGAGAAAGGCACATGCGTATTAACGCCATCATTTGTCCAAGTCTCTAAGAGCAGAGTGGACTAACAGAGCAACAGCATCTAGTGTACTACGCCTAGCCTTATACGCAAACTGCAGGGGATCAGAAAAAAGGATCAAGACGGCTTAATGATGTCCAAAGCTGCTCGTTCTGTAAGTTTGAGGAGTGCAGAAGAGCAGGCAATTTGGCGAAATGATTAAGGACACGTTGAAGTGGTTTTTTAGGGATAGGATTGATTTTGACCAAACGCCATCCGTCAGGAATCTTGGGCTCCATGAAAGATGAAAAAGTAAGGTGTGCCAAGACAAAAGCTAATTGAAAAGAGCAAGATTTAAGGAGAAATAGGGAGACGCCCTCTGGTCTGGCAGCTGTTGTACTTTAAAAATTGTTTAGGTGTTTCATGACTGTTGCCACGGACGCTGGAGAAAAATCACTTCGTGGTAAAGAAATATCATTTGTCGGGAGATAGGATTCGGTGGGAATGTGGATGAAGTTTGAGTTAAATATGTCTAGGTCAGCATCAACATGTTCTAGTGTATTGCGTTGACCAGTGAGACGTTTGAGACTTTTCCATATTTCGGAGGAAGTGAGAGCAGCGGAAGATGTGGAAGAAGTAAAACGCTGCCTAACAAATAGGTCATTCAGCCTGGAAATCTCACGCTTGATTTGGACGTTCAAATCCTTCAGTCTTTCTCGCAGACCTAGTTTATAGAACAATTCCGTTTGATGGCTCAAAGTTTTTAGCTGGGGAGAAGATATTCTGTCAGGTCTAACCATGACAGTGTCAAGAGGACAGCAGACATTAAAAATGTTGTTTAAAAAAGTAGTGAGATATCTACAGCATGATTCGACATCCAAGTACTCTGGAAGGGTAGAAATATTGCCAGATATGATGGTCTGGAGCAAAGAAATATTATGCGGGGAGGTGTCTCGAACCCTTAGTTTCCTCGCGGGAATTACTAACAGCCTTTTGTGAGAGCTACAATAGATGGTTGGCAAGCCCAATAACACAGAATGATCTGAGCTTGCCAATGGTGCTCTATTTTTGACGACAAAAAGTTTCGGATGGTTGGTCAATATGTGATCCAGAGGGGCGTCGGCACAAGTGTTGAAGGAAACTAAACCGTCAAAACCTAATAGTGTAAGGGGACAAAGATTTACACGGTTGAAAGCACCGCTGAGAATTATAACATGCTCGAAAGACAGTGCAGCAAATTTTTGGGAAAGAAAATCAAAAAGGTGCCTAAAGCACGTTGGCATGTGAGGAAGGAATGTAAATGCTGACAAAAATGATGCCTTTAGAATTGCTTAAAAATCTGGGCTCGTATACTACAGCAATGGCGTCTATAAAGTCATCTGAATACGAGAATAAGGACTTACAATGTGGGCACCATTGGTGGTTTACAAAGACAGCCACTCCACCACCTCTGCCGCTGGTTGAGTATTTTCTGTCCGAAAGATAGGCGTAAAAATATTGTGGGGTGATGAGTTCCGACTCAATGTCGCTGTTAAGCCAAGTTTCTTGCAGACAGATGACTGCAAGGTTTTTATGTTCACTTTTCAACATGAGTTCCGATAATTCGACACTCTTGTTAAACAGGGATCTGCAATTTGTCGACATGAAACCTGGAAGTGACAATTCTTGTAGAGGCTTACGTTTGTTTCCTTGTTGCCAACCTGATCTGTGTGTTCTTTTCCGTGTGGTGCGGATAATTGTCGAAGACCTTGAATTGCAAATGCGACAGATCTCAAGGGTTAGAACCCCTGAGATTAGAACCCGGGACCTTTGGTCATTGAGTTTAACACTGTACCTCGGCATGACGCACTCTTTACCTTGGAGTGTATCCGAGGTCGCTAATTGACAGCTTGCTATGACTCAACTATGAGCCTTTAGGCAATTCCGGGATAAGTACATGCCTTAACCAGATTGATCGGATATACATCCCAGTCCCAGAGTTACCACTGTTTTTCAGACTGCCTATTGCGTAAATAGCGTAGAGCGAAGTGTTAACCTGAACACATATGTGCTAAGCTTGATTGAGTACTCACACAAATGGCATGAGACGAGCCACTGAAACATGTCCTTAGTATGCAGTCCTTCCTCAAAGTCCCGTTCTATCTGGAAAGTTAACTAATGCCATCTCTGTTTTTTCTGTAACTCAGGCAGATGCTTTCCGATGTTTTTAATTAAGCACGGTATCTTAATATTTTGATGACTTTGTTACAAGACTTTGTGCTTTCTTGGGACAAATTTTGTCCTTTTCGAACAATGGCTGCCATAGTGTAGGCGAAAATGAAAAAATATTATGCAGAGTTTAGCAGAGGTCGTTCTCTAAAGCTACCAATCCCCGTTTGATAATGTGCAGTACGGTTATCGCATTTTTGATATTCTTCGTACATTTTCATTATGGTCTAGATTACTCTGCATGTAAACGCTGAGATTTTCCTTTGGAGATTGTGTTAGAAGTTGAATGTCCTTTACCTACTGTGTCATGATGCCGCCAATTGGATGACAATTACTAACACGCGGTTGGAGGACGCTACACAACATCCATGTATCAGGAAATAGTCAATACCTAAAACAGATTTAAGGAGAAGGAAGCATTTGCGAAGGACCATGCTGAAACATCTGTAAGACGCTACTTGCAACATAACATTGTAGTATATCACGCTTTGCGAGGACTTTCACTGTTTTGCAAAAAATATAAGTCATTTTTGGAGGCATGAAACTGCCTTCGGACATCTTCCAACCTATGTTAGCAGTCTTCCACAACGAAGGCACCCTCCCCGCTTCTTATTACCTGCTCAAAGATATGTCGCTTGATTCCTCAGGGCCCTTTTAACATCTGTGTAGGGTTTCAAATATGGTAGTTTAAGGTTCCATTGCAAACTATGGAATTTTTTTCAGTTAATTCACTGTAAAATGACAAAAAAATTGTCACCTTTCTATTGAAACGTTTCTGAACCCATCCCTCTGATCCGCAATTTTGTTTCTCCTTCTGTGAACGCACTCATAAAGTTACTTGGCTTCTGCTTTCAGTCAGCGCTTAAAAGCCATTCCAACCCTTTATATTTGCTGACGTCATGCAGGTCGTTGCATTTTCTAGATTTGGCAAATTATATGGGAGCAGAAAGCTGCAAGTACTTTTTTATGTCTCTGTTTCGTTTTTGACCATTTTTATCCTTTTACTGACCTATGGATGCCTACAACGATATTTTCAAGTAGACAATGAGCCTAGAATTCTGCGCTAGCAGTCGCTTCAAATTACCAGGTCTTCACTGAAGCATGATGGCGTATTGCATTCAAACCTCCCTTTCAAATGGCACAACTAAACGAAACTGCCGTAGAATTTTCCACAGGTCAAAATCGAAAGCTACCAACGCTCTCTTGGTAACGTGCGTTGTTTTCGTGGCTTTTGTTTCAGTCTTGGTGCATTAACATGACGGTTTAGATTGCCCTGCATGAAAATTGTCAGATCTTTCTGCGAAGATTACATCGGAAGCTGAATTTCTTTTACGTTATATCGCAAAATGCGTCATAAAAATTATTTGGACGCAGAAAGAGGATGGAACACATTGCACACTTAAATCTAGGAGCCAGCTCTCTATCCGCATTCGCAGTCTACACAGGCTATTTTGAAACATTATCGGCAAACATGATCTTATCGCAGTCCTCTTACTGAAGGCTGTCATCAACATAAAATATGAAGAACAAATATTACACAACTGAACCCTCAGCAGCAGCAAAAATAAAGTTCACCCAGTCTGAATTATCTTCTATCATACAAACGCGTTGTTTCAAAGCATTAAATAAAGTCTTCCCCTAGTTCAGAAACACTCCCTGATGCTAAGGACGCTTAACTTATGCACATTGCCAAAGGCTTTTGCGGAAATAGATGCACTTAACATCAGTTTTGCTGCCACCTTACTTCCTGTGCATTCTCCTACTGTGGGTTTGCTCAAAAACACTTATTGGGTCATAAATGGCTTCTTCTGTCAGGCAGCACTTAAAAAAAGTCTCTTTAATTCCTGATTGCTTACGACACTCACTTCGTCGCTCCTCACACTCAACAAATTATAATGCATTTTGATGGTGCATAAACGTTTTCTAATTCCCTTCCATCACTTTATGATACCTTTTATCGTTTCCATGCCCCATTGAGTTAGAGCACCTGATCTTGGGGTTATCGGAGGTCTGTGAGCTTCAATAAGACTGTCTATCAACTCTGAAAAACTGGCAGAAATTTTCATGAATAAGCATGTCAACTAAACAAGTCTCCTGCGAAGCATTATAGCTGAAGGCGTTCAAACCAAATTTTCGAATATTTCAAGAACAAATGGTTTCAGGTTGTGAATATCAGAGGCAACGCCCGCAGGTGACATAAATATGCTCACTGAACTAAATTGACAATTATGAATAGACCAACATTATTAATCCCTTTTCCTTAATAAAAACTATACCTTAACATTTGGATCACTTTCCACCTCAGAGCCTTCTTTCTGACTCTCTGTATTAGCTGGGAATGATTTGGTATGGGCCCAGAAGCGTTTAGGGCACATATCAATAAAAAGTTTGCCTACTTCCATATCAATTTCAATCGAATTATAAATTCCACGTAGGCGCCTTCATTCCCTCGGGGATGCCGATAAGACAAGCATAGGTTAAGTGTGGGCAACGTGTTGTTACTATTTTTGCACGAAATCTCTTCATAATTTTGAAGTGCCACGACGGAAAATTCCCACTGACTGTGGGAAATTTCATTGGATATAAAAAACGTGTGGCCTCTTCGTTTGTAAGTAAATAGCTCTCAAAATGGAATATTTGAAAGCCTTTGACACCAACTGCCTTGCTTCCCAAAATCTTGGTCAAAAAGGTCTATTTTAATGTATTTAGGTGGGATTTCTGTTCAGAGACTAGCTTGTTGAGCGGACTCTGGGAGTTAAATTGGACTGTATCCAGACAGCAGCCACTTATCCTCATAGTACCTTTGGACTTCGATATTTGTGTATTGATTAGCTGTTAGACTATATGCTTTCGATCAAACATATTTTCTTTTAACTTGAATTATCCTCCCGCTAGGTGGGTCTGGCCATTCCCTGACACGATCTCTTCGATAAAGATCTGTCGCGTTTACATATTTTTCTTTCAGTTTGTAATTTGATCGTGCAGCTGACGTCACTTTGGCTTAGTAAGAAGCTTTGTGATCATTACATATGTCCTTATTTTCTACAAAGCCTTTTAATCCGAACCAAAGGGCACGTCCTGTCAGTTTGTGCTAATTTAAAAGGTGTTACTGTCAATTTGTCAATACTACTTTTATAGTAAAAATATTATTTTAAATACGTGCACATTTGCATATGAAGCACTGGCGATAAGGTTTTTAACGGAAATTGCCCATCACCCAACAAAATTAAAATTATGCGTCAAAAAATATGTTTAATAATTTTCATTTTTGCATACAAGTATGCGTATGAGACCTGCTTTCTCAACTTGATTGTGGTTGCCAATGTTGCTGCAAGCAGGCGGCTACACGGAAACCTGACTGACTTGACGTGCGCCTTGGTTCGGACTAAAAAGTATAGTGTAAAATTAGGACATCTGTAATGATCACAACCCTTCTTAATTAAGTATTGCGAGTCCTGCAAGCAACTTGCTTAAGTTTGTAAATGTTTGATTATTCCTCCCATACCAACGAGGAAGCATTACCGAAAACTTATTAATAATAATTAGCAGCATAAGGCAGATTCAGCACTGAAAAGAATTGTAAGAAGTACTAAGTGTGGGTTACGAAAAATAAAATTTTCTTGATATTTTCCAGGATGTGGAGACGTTGAAAATAGCTATAAATAAGAACAATAAATTCAAATATTTGGTTAAGTATACAAATTGCAGAAACCACTTTTTAATATAAAAATAACTTGCCTTTAGTCAAAATATTTTGTACATATGTCGAATATCGTGGAATACTGTTTCTCTTCATTTCGCTCGTTTTCCGTGTCTTCATTGATGAGTTGATTAATTACGCTTCTGTTTGACCTTTACATCAAAACCTCTAAATTAAGATATAATTAAACAGCGTTTGAAGTATTTTTTCCCAGGTGCAAATTTAAAGATTGCATATACAGCAGAAATTAATGGTACCACTAATTTCGCGAGCGCTCATCAGCTTCATCCACTTGCTGCATAAAGTGATTAACGAATAACAAAATACATCAATTGAATTCATACAGAAGAGGTCAAAAACAGGTCAGGGAAGGCCAATTAATAAATTGGGCTAATTAGTCTTATTAGAAACGTAAATGAAACATAGTGAAACGATGAGGTGGGGGAAAGAACGTTCAAGAAAAAATGCGGGCAAGGGGAGGTGTGAATGAGGGAGCTGGATGTTCCCAGAACAAAGCAAGTTTCACAACATGTTTCAGCTGTTTACATAGGACGGGCTTTGACCATCGTATAGACGCTGCCTCCAGGTAGCGCAATGTATGAGTTGTTCGTGTCCGAACAAGTACTCGGAAAGATGTTTTGCGGTCAACAGAGTGTCCCGTAATCACTACCGAAAAAGCAAGCTTTTGGATATTATTTCCTATGCGGATGGCCATGTAGGTCAAATGTTGAAATGCTTCAAAACAGCAAACCACATTATCGTGCATACAACATGTCTGCTAGATACCACGCATATTGTTATTCCTACGATTAATAAAAAAAACCTTCCATAATAGGTATTCTATTTGAAACGTGCTTTTATTGGATACTTGGCTGACGAACTTCTGTGTATATTAACTTTTTCCAAGGCAATGTCACAGTGAAATTGGAGACTTTTGATAATTTCTTTAATTAACCTGAAGAAAAACGATTAAATTTGACTGGCGATGAAAGAATATACCTTTCGATTTATGACGTATTACTTTCCGCTCAAGGGGATTAACTACACGTTCCATAATAAGCTTGCATGTGCAGAAAAAGCAGGCCACGCATATGAAGTTCTTATTATTCTTCTCTCTGTTCCGTTTCTAAATAACGCTTGAGCGGAACCTATTGCTTACAAAAAAAGTATATTTCTACCTGACTTACATACAAGAAGGCCTTCTTTAATTCCTCTTCGCGGTAACATGTATGGCAAGGTTTGGTTGTGTGTAAGGTAAGTGGTGAGGTTTAAACTAAATGTGACGAAGCGTTTTTGTTACTGCATTTTGTGCCAAGCACTTCACAGGATAGCTAAATATACTTTTTAAAGCTTCTATCGCTGCTTGTTTCAGAAAATAAATGCGATTACTTAAATTTCGCTTTACTTCCATTTGATCAACTTTGCACAAAATTTATTAAATCTAGAAAGGATAATTATTCCACTTTCTTATCTAATAATGAAATTCTTCTACAGCACAATGTATGTTAGAAGAAAGTTTGGTAATGTCTTTCTTATAGCACAGAAAATTCCTTTAACATAACCTTACTCATTAGTTAGCCAAAATGAGTGCCTATTTCCCTCACTAATTTTAAATAAGAGGGCAATTTCCCAAACCAAAGCCCTTCTTATTATTAAATCCACTCAGTTGCTCAAAATAACCTGTCCAGATATACGCTTAACTACCGAGTTAAATTTCGTCCTGAAAGTTTTTGCAGGATTCGCAGGGCTGTAAGCCGAAGAGATCTCGTCTGCACGACTAAATTACAAACCGAAAGAAAAAAATCTGTAAACGCGACAGATCCTAATGTAGGAGATAGAGTGTGGGAGAACGGCGAAACCCACCTATAAATAAGACACGGGAGGATAATTCAAGTCAAATGAAAATTTTCTTGATCAAATCAGATAGTTTAACAGTCTGACTAATATATAAATACCAAAGTCTAAAGGTACCATGAGGACAGGTGGCTGCTGTCTGTATATATTCACGTTTTACTCTAAGAGTCCCCTCCACAACGTAGCCTCCTGTTAGACCTTTTTGACCAAGATTTTAGGAAGCAAGGCCGTCGGTGTCGGAGGCTTTTAAATATTCCATTTTAAGAGATATGAACCTAGAGTTGGAGACGCCACACCTTTTTACATCCAATGAAATTTCCTACACTCAGTGGGAAATTGCCGTCTCGGAACTTCAAAATTATGAAGAGATTTCGTGCAAAAGTAGTAACAACTTATTGGTCACACTTAACCTATGCTTGCCTTATCGGCATCCCCGCATGAATGAAAGTGCCTACGTGGAATTTATAATTCCATTGAAATTCATATGGAAGTATTCAAACTTTTTACACACATGTGACTTTAACGCACCTGGGAGAAACTAGCAAATTTCCCCTGTAGGGGCCCAAGCCAAATAATTCAACAGCGAACTCTTGCAGTTACCGCTGTACAGATATCTCAGCTAATGCAGAGGGCCATAAACAGGGCTCTGAGGTGGACAGTGATCCACATTTGTCAATACAAGCGAACATCCGTGTCCCAGGAAGCAATTGAGAAGAAGACTAGATCGCTGGGACAATATTTTTATTCGACTGACGTTTCGATATCTGATGCGGATTCGTCGTCAGAGACATGAGTAGCAGAAACAGGTTAAGCATGCACAGAAGTTTGCAGTATTTATAGGACACAGTTTTTACTGCAAGCATACAGCGACAATTAACGTTAATTACCTTCTTGTGCGTGGATGGCTCGGTGTTGGCCCTTGGGCTCTGACCTGTTGAACTTTCATCACGGGCGGTGAGCGAGGGCGTGATGATTGCTCGGCCGTTTGGCTCCCCGGTGTTGGCGTACGATGAGGCGGTCGCCTGCCTATTCCTCAAGTGACGGCTTGCTTTGGCCAAATTAAATCTCGGGATTTAAATATGGATTGGGCAAATCGTTGCACTTGTTTATGGATTGGGGGCCCGTGAATCATGACTCAAGTAGTTCTAGGCTCACTCGATTGTCACCTCTTGCGAGAATTTTGGCCTCATCAAATTTTAAAGTGTGACCGGGTCTCGTCGAAAGAGCCGCAACTTGAGAATTGGCATCATTTGCCTCCACTGCTGCCGCGTGTTCGGCACTTCGCGTCCTGAGAAGTCTGCCAGTTTGTCCGACATAGTTGCTGTGACCGCAACTGCACTAGATCCTGTAGACGACCCCAGATGTTTCTTTCCGTGGCAGTAGGTCTTTTGGCTTCATTACCTGACGCCTTATGGTTGCCGCCGGCCTGTGTGTGACTCCAACTCCAAGTGGTGCGAAAAGGCGGCCGACTGCTTCCAATACTTTTTTGACGTACGGGATCGAACGCTAAACCTTGGGGTTGGTGCGCTTTTGTTGACCATCTCGTTTGCGCGGGCAACCATTTTCTCTGAACACCCGTCGAAGTTATCCTACCTCGGCAACTTTGTCTTCTTCTTCGCTGCAGTGCGTCTCAACACGCCAATAGAGTGTTTTTACACAACTGCGTTTGTGGCTAATTGGGTGGTTGCTGTTGTAATTCAGTACTTGCATCGTGTTTGCACTTTCCTGAAAGGCTAGCTGGTTGTTCTCTTCTTCCTCCATCGTAAATTGGATGTCCAAGAAGACGCTGTTGAGACGTTCCTTGAATGTGAGCACTTGATCCCCTTCGATGATGACGATGGTGTCATCCACAAACCGAGCCTTGAATTTCGGTCTGTGGTGTTGGAAAACCAGCAACTCCAGCGGCCGCAGGACCACCTCGGCCCTGAGTCCCGAAATCGGTAAACCCATTGGTGTCCCCTTAACCTGCTCGTAGATTGTTCCATCAAACGTGAAGTACGTCCTGAGACAGAACTTCAGGAGCTGTAGGATTTGCGCGTGTCCAAGGCGATTCTCCGTCTCATCGTATTTGTTTCGTAGGAGTAATCCGACGGTCTGGATTACCAGATCCTGGGGGAAAGATGTGAAATGGGACGTGCTATCGAAGGAAACCATAATATCACTTGGAAAGAGACTTTCCCCTTCAAGTTTCTCCAAGAACTGTGTTGACAAGAGGACCGTGGCCTCCAAATCAGCGGTCAGAAATTTGAGAAGCCAAAGAAGCTACTTTGCTAGTCCGTACGTTGAAGTGCATTTTAGTGATACGATGGGTCGGAGAGGAGCGCCTTCCTTGTGCACTTTGGGGAGGCCATAGAAACGGGTCAAGGCCGTTTCTTGTGCCCTCGCCATGCGTCGGTCGGACGGCGTTATTGCACCCGAGTTCTCTAGAGCCAACAGGGTCAAATTGATTTCGCGTGTTAGCCTTTTGATGGGATTGGTTTCATAAGGAACATCAAACTGACGATCCTTCAGTAAGTTTTTCGCCCTCTGAAGGAAGTCGGTTCTGTCTTATATGACCGTAGAACGTTATTTATCGGCTGACATGAGGGCGATGTCCCGATCGGCCTTGAGTGCTCTTAATGCAACGCGTTTGACCTTGGGAAGCACTTCCCGCGGTTGGTGACCAATCAGGAGGGACGATACCTAGTGTCGGATAAGGTTCTTCGTCTCCTCCGTTGCTTCTGTCTGAATGTTGACTGATTCCACAGCTGCAATCATGTTAGCAGGTTTAGCATCAGCCGTGTTATATGAGGCTTCATGCTGTAGAACCTGTATTTGGTCCTTCCTCAGTTCTTTCGACGACAGATTGTGTACCAGTACGTCGTTTCTGGATGACGTTGGATTGTGCAGTCTGCGGAACTTTTTCTCCAGTGCCGCCTCATGAATTGCTTGTTTGTCGCGGGCTCGTTCAAGCACTCTCTGCTGAAGCATTTTTGTGCTTTCCTCCCCCATGTGGTTTTCTCATGGTCAATTATCTGGTGATATTTGCGAAGCCTCGCGTGGCAATCTTGAATGAACAGACGGACCATTGGCTTGCCAGTTTGGAACATTACGCATCTCGCCACCTCCGTGTTCAGCGCCGGCTTGCATCTCACACTCTTCGACAACAAGTTATTGTCAAGACGTCTGTGTAAAAACCGGATTTGTGAATAGGTTGAGGCCTCACGAAGGGTAAATGTATCCCATCCGTGATGAAAGTTCAACAGGTCAGAACCCGCGGGCCGTCCAACAAGCAATCCACGCACAAGAAGGCAATTTACGTTAATTGTCGCTGTATGCTTGCAGTAATGACTGTTTCCTATAAATACTGCAATTTTCTGTGCATGCTTAACCTGTTTCTAAAACTCATGTCTCTGATGACGAATCCGCGATGGATATCAAAACGTCAGGCGAATAAACATATTGGTTCAGCGATCGAGTCTTCTTCTTATTCTTCTTC
Source organism: Ligula intestinalis (assembly GCA_036362985.1). Classification (NCBI taxonomy): domain Eukaryota; kingdom Metazoa; phylum Platyhelminthes; class Cestoda; order Diphyllobothriidea; family Diphyllobothriidae; genus Ligula; species Ligula intestinalis. Next base: position 40,473,378 of record JAYGXS010000003.1, read on the forward strand.
TCAAGTGATCCAAATGTGTAGATTTTGTCTTAAGTAAGGAAGAGTGCGTCATCATATAAGTAAACACTTTGCCATTAATGGAGCCCAATGCAAGTAGCTTTCCTTAGCAGTTATGCCACATTCATCATGTTCAAATCCTGGAGAGTTTTGCCAACTGGACTATATCTTTCAGCTCACCTAGTTAATCCACGACTTCGACGGGCCGTCAATAAGATGGCTGACATATTGTTTAGGCTTTCATCTGCTCATCTGCTACTCCCTCCTCATATTGGCCTGCTGGTTCACTCTTTGAAGAGCATGTTTCGTCTGTGACATCTCCACATCAATGCACTGCTAATGTGTGCCCCGTCTTATTAATGGAATGCATTTTCATACTTCTGTAACCTATATCCTACTGGGGTGGGAGCCACAACAAACTGGTTTACGACCGCTACACCTGGTCTGGGATGCACAATTATCAAAAAGCTTGGACATGGGAGTTTCTTGCATGTCCACGAAGTAAAGCCCAACCGCTGAACAAAGCTTCCATAGGCAGCTTTCCAGCTACAATGTTAGGTTCAGTCACGTCCATCTAGACATTGTAGGCCTCCTGTCTCAGCCCAAAGGCTTTTCCTATATCGTTCACTCACATTGTACACCTCACGCTCACTGTCGTGTTGCTGCCGCGCGAACAATGGCCCTAGCCTCGCGAAAGCTTGAAGCTAACGAGTCTGCACCATTTACCTTATTGGCTGCAAGCAACAAAGGACATAACCTGGTGTCGTCTAAATTCCGCGCGCAAACACACAGGAGAGACTGCGAGTAATACTTGTTATTATTAAGCTCTTTCTTACATTGAATGTTGTCACTGTCCCTCGATTTGTTATTTTGGAAACTTTCCGTTGTCGACTCTTAACAACAGCGTATGCTCCGTCCATATGTGTACCGTGATAACACTGACAGTTTTGGAACCTTCCAAAAATTTGGATGCTGCTAATTCGACAAAAAATACAATAACCACACACAATGCGATCAGACCCAACTCATTTCTACGATACTAGTTCACCGAGGCCTATTTGAATTCCGATACAATATTCTTCCACCAGACTATATCTATATGCATTTGCGTTGATGTGATAGAGCAAGGACGTATGAATATGCAAGCCGTTGGAAGTGACGTCCGGTCTAGCGTTTTAAGCTTCCCCTTCCTCGTCAGCGAGCATTTCTTCTGAGCAAGCGTAAGCACAGTTATCCGCCGGTGAACCCGTTTATGTTTGGCCTGTCAAAAAGCCAATCTCGACTGGCACAGCAAAGCACCCATTGACACGTTTTGCACACATCCATATCGCTAACATTCCGTGGTTGCAACTATTTACTTACTGCGATTGACCAATTTATTCATTAGCCTATGGCAACTCCACAGTCTAATATAACTGCAGATTCGGTTGCTCATGCCTTTTTGAAACACTGCATCTCCCACTAGGGCCGGGGTCGGCAACCCATGGCTCACGAGCCATATATGGCTTTTTTGATGATCGCATATGGCTCTATCAGAAACTTCAGATTTAATGATTTTGGTAACTCTTTAGCGGTCTAAGTGGTGGGTTGAACTCGGATAACTACAATCATCAGGCCAAATCTCAGGTTGGAAGTTAAAAGACACAAGTCACAAGAAGGAGTGGTTTATTATGTACAGAACTCCCAATTGCTGCCCCAGGTAGCAGTGGCCAATGACGAAGCCAGGGCTAGTGTTGATTGCGCCCAGCCAGACCTGAGAGAGCTTGAGACATTGGTGACGGCTGATTCAGTAGGATTGCGGAGTACGCTCAATTGTTCTGTTATTGGTGTCCTGCAATTGCCCGAGGGGATGTCGCCTGCGGAGATCTTTGCTACATCGGCCGAGGGGGTGGAGTACTTAAATGGCCCTTAGGTATTTGGACGCACCTGTATGCTCGGGTGTGTGTGCGTGACTGAATAAACTGCGGTCGCCAGGGCGGCGGTCTCGGAGCCGCCAGAAAACCGGATAAAAAAGGACGCTCGCGCAGCTGCTATCGGTTTTCCAGACGCAGATGAAAGGTCAAGCCTCGGTGGACGGGGTTGTCAGTGCAAAAGAGCATTGAAAAAGTGGCTTGTAGCAACACATGATTTTGGGACAGTGGGTCTTGAAGAACGAAGGGGGGCGGAGGGCACGCATTATAGCCGTCCACCTCTAATGACGTGCCGCCACCGCGACTCATATTAGAATCAATTTAATCTCGACCAATCTCTGGAGTCTCGGCACCCCTAGGTTTGACCTGGCTGGTCCATTTTCGGCCTGCCGACAACAATTGTTTCCCATTTTTTCCTGCGTCCCAATAGCGGCGACAAGCTCGATTAATAACAGACGCTCTACTAAAGCACGACAGCCCGCAGATTTGACTTCAGCTTGGTCAAGGCCACGATGACAGACAAGGCTACCTTACACGCATAGGCCAGCTTGTTTTGTTACATATAGTGCCTCGTGTTCATGTCCCCCAGACGGAGCAAACAGTCCATTCGCGAACACTTGCCTTGTGGACTAATACATCGATCCTAACATCTGACTGCTTTCTTTCATCAGATGGATCGCACATTTTTGAACAATACACTCTCAATCTCATTTGCCTAAAATTAACCTCTGCAACAAAGAGTATGGCGAAACGAAAAAGGGGTGAGGAGTATCGTACATTTCAGGACGAATAGGCCGAAGAATTTGCCTTCGTGCACAGAACAAATTATGCGGTGTGTCTAATTTGCAATGACAAGATTACATCGATGAAACAGTCGAATGTAAAGTGACACTTCAGCAAACTCTATGATACCTTTGCATAAAAATACCCTGAGGGAGGTAGCCGAAAGAAAGCATTTCAAGAGCTAATGAGCAGGATGCAAACCAGCCAGAAGCAACTCCACGTATGGGCTCAACAAGGTGATTACAACTCCGCTAGCTTTGGTGGATCTTTAGCAATAGTTAGGAACGGAAAATCATTCACAGATGGCAAGTTTGCTAAAAAGTTCATGCTGGATGTAGCCAATAAACTTTTTGATGATATTCCGAACAAAGATAAGATAATTAAATGGATACAAGCATGTGCTTGTCGGCAAAAACTGTTCATGAGCGTACTATCATGACGGCAACTCACGTGGAGGAAACGCAAGTGAAAGACATGAGTACGGCACCGTTCTTTTCCATAGCTTTGAATGAGGCAACAAACGTTAGCCATTTGGCGCAGTTTAGGGTGATTGCAAGATATGCTGCTGGTGATATACTGCACGAAGAACGTCTTGTGGTTCTACCAATAAAAGGGTGCATAAAAGATTAGGATTTATCCAAGTCTTTCATGGATTTCGCTCAAGAAAAAAACTACCTATAGATAAACTTATCGCGGTGTGTACTGATGATGCTCCATGTATGCTGAGGAAAAACAAAGGATTTGTGGCACTTCTCTGCGAATATGAAAAAAGACCCATCCTACGTTTCCATTGCATTCCACACCAGGAAGCTCTTTGTGCTCAGATATGTGACGAGCAGCTTGGCAAAGTGATGTCGCTGGTCATTCGTGCGATTAACTTTATTGAGAAGACAAAGAAGAAGACTCGATCGCTGGGACAATATGTTTATTCGCCTGACGTTTCGATATCCGTCGCGGATTCATCATCAGAGACATGAATAGCATGAGTTTACCGAGCCTCAAATGATCGACAGTTTAAAACACTGCTGGATGAAGTTGGAAATAACTATCATGGTCTAATTTTGCACAGCAAGGCACGTTGGTTGTCAAAAGGGAAGGTGCTTAGCCGTTTTGCAGCTTGCCTGAACGAAATCCGAACGTTTCTCGAAATGAAGGGCATTGAGCATCGTGAGCTAGCCGAAACTGGGTGGCTCCTCACATTTTACTATCTCGTGGATATGACCGAAAATCTGAACCAACTTAACGTTAAATTGCAAGGCAATGGAAATAAAGTGCTGTCTTTACAATAATCCGTGCTTATTTTGAAAACAAGCTTGAATTCTTTATCATGGATCTTGAAACAGATCGATTGCTACATTTTTAAAATTTAAAACAATATAAAGATGCGTGCACAGTGATAGAGTCCACTCAAAACTTTGATCTCCACCAGCTAGTTAGCGTCAAATCCAGTCTACTACAGTCATTCAAAGCACGCTCTGGAGAATTTTGAGAGCATACTCTTCTTTATTAAGTTCATCACCCATCCAACTGAGTGTTAACTGAACACAGCCGACCTACGTTATATTCCTGGCCTTTTCGTTAGAGATTTCGAAAAAAAAATTGGCTGACCTTAAGGCCTTAGACAAGTGGGTGAATAAGTTCGAGTCACTCAATGAAGATTTGGAAAGGATCTATGTATATATGTGAACAGTCATTCCCACATCTTTGATACATCAATTCCATAATAAATTCACGTCTAACGGATGAAACCCTCAAAGCTTGGATGAAGCTCAACCTCACCAACTACCGAACAGACTATAAAACCATCGGCAAATCCATGCATTCAACAACGGACTTACGCGTGTAAGTGCGGAGGGGGATATAAGGTTGTTACTGGGCACCGCGTAAAAATCCGTGGCTTTGAAATTTACCAATAACGGCATGACTCAGGTGGAATCTAAACCGTCAGTTTGTTGATGTGAAAACCCGGTCCATTGTCCGTAAACCAGGTGCATGTGGTAAATGAAGCCGAGGTGTTTAAATGTATCGGTCATTGAAACCAATCCCACCTTCTATCCTGTTGTATTCTTCTTTCCGTCAGACCTAGATTGATGAGGAATGCATCAGTGCGGTAGATGCATTGCATTTCCACCATTATAACCTTCGTTCGCAACGTGCGAGCTGTCATTTTCCGAGCTTGAATTAGTCAGACCCGTGTGAAAATGATAAATGCTACACTCAACCTCAGAAGGAAGTCAACCTGTATTACTGCTAATTTCTAACCAAATCTGCGATGCCTCTTCATTTTTACGAAAGCCGTTGCTATAACTATCGTATACGTCAATGTTTTGTCACTCCACGTTTAATTTCAGAATACTCTTAGCTGGCTAGATCCATTTTCATGCCTGGTTAGAAAGACATCGAGTTGAGAAGAAGAAGACAACTTGATCGCTGGAACACTTTGTATATTTGCCTGACGTTTCGAAATCCGTCGCGGATTCATCTTCAGAGTCATACTCCCAGAAGAGTAGCAGAAGCAGTTTGTGTGTGCACAGGGTTCCGCCATAAAATTTAAGCTTACAGCAAAAATTGATAAATGCGCTGAATGTGTTCGAATTCGTCACGTCAGCCATAACCATCTGGCCTTGCGGTGTGGGCAAAAGATGATATAGTGGCCCATCTGTTCTCCGTACGGCGATTTGCTTTGGCCAAATTAAGTCTCAACACCGAATATGGATCGGGTAAGTCGTTGTATTTGTTGATAGATTGGAGGCCCGTGAACCATGGCTCAAGTAATTATCGGCTCACTCGATTGTCACTTCTTGCGGGAATTTCGGCCTCATCTTATGTCAACACCGCAAGGCCAGATGGTCATGACTGACGCGACGAATCAGAACACCCTCAGCACATTTATCGATTTTTTCTGTACGTTTAAATTTTATGGCGGAACCCTGTGCACAAACAAACTGTTTCTCCTACTGTTCCGTGAGTATGTCTCTGAAGATGAATTCGCTATGTATTCCGAAACTTCAGGCAAATAAAAATAGTGTCCCAGCGATCGAGTTGTCTTCTACTTACCGATTACTCCCTGGGACTCGCATGTTTGCTTGCATTGGATATCGAGTTATCCACCTCAGACTATACAGAAAACTTGAGTGGAGCTGCGCTCTATTACAGTTTCGGAGCAGAACCGTGATGCTGGTGTAATGGTCTACATGGCGGAAAAGGATATCCACATACTGGCATCCATTATGCGATACAATACTTGCGACTTAGAGTTATCACCCCAAATAGAGCTTTATCAGGACGTACTGAAGAATACTTATGGAGGTAATATTCCGGAATGTTCGAATAAGCAGTCTGTGCTTTCACTACTTGAATGAAAATAGTCAGCCGAATGCTATTTTTCTCTGAATTTGGCATTCAAATAGTTTCCTGGCATTTTGGGCCCATTTCTCCTAAAATCGCAGTCGTAAGAACAATGATTGAACCCTGCGGTTTATTAAAACTGAGACAACTACCGCACCGATTCCTGAACGTCGGTGCGCAAAATTGTCTATGACGTACAGTTATCGCTGTCATCCTCAGAAGACGTACTGTCTCAAATGTGTTTACACGCTGCTCGTTCTAAGCTGCCGTCAGACGGAGTTATGGCTGTAGGTTATCTGACGATGGTTCACGGGCAGCCAATAAACATCATACATACCAACAGTCAGTGCGAAGTTACGGCGCGGTGTGTGTGTGCGCGCTTGTGGCTAAAGAACCACTTAATTGGCTGTCAGGCTTAAACTTAAATAGCACTTTAATGATTTGCAGTTTCAAACTGCACCGTCCCATCAATGCAGAAACGTGACAAAATGAAAGTTCCACTGGCAATACCGAGCTTTGGAGTCCGTGTCTGTGCTGCCGTCCATACTGTCATCATTTCATGGCTTATTTATTACCTACTAGTTGAAGGTAAACTGTTCACTTTGGGACCATATTTTACTTCAATATTCGAAACTCACAGAGGTTACAGACTGCCACAGTTTAACTAACACAGAAGAGTCTGTACTCTTCGGTTTCAGTGTATGCCTTTTGAAACGCTTATAACGTATATTTAGCAAACTAGTATCAGTGACTATGCGGACTTGGAAATATTCTTGAAGACAGGGCAGTACGCCTGTGTGCTGGTCATCTTTTGTCTTGTAGCAAATATATTAAACCTTCCGAAAGTATGTCAAACTGTCAAATGAAGCCTAACGACTTTTCCTGTACAGAAATTTCTTCTTCTTGACACCGTTTCCGTGCTTCTGATCTGGCGCATTCATGGATGGGAATTTACAATCGTTATCATTGCCATTTCTATAGCTTTCTCAGTCGTTGGAGCTTATATTGGAAGAAGTCCTCTTTTTATGTTGTTTGTGGGGATACTGGTGCTTGGATACATTCAAGAAGCCCTCAGATTCTGTCTGCCACAGGTAAATTATTACAAATTTGTTTTAATTGGTGTTTTTTATTTATTTTATTTTATTTTATTTATTTGATCACCCGTACGAGGTGGCTATAATCGACAGCAGTATATGTGGCGCTTTCAATGCAAACTTAAATTTCCTTCTTTATGGTGAAGTCCGTTGTTTTCAGCTAGCCAAAGCAGTTGTTAGCATTTGAGCAAGAAATTAGACTTTTTTGCTAAATAGTGACAAGACAAAGGTAAAAGTTCTTAGTTCAGCAGACAGCTAACGAAAATCAGCACTTCAAGCAAATTGGTCATCTTATCTAGATTATATTTTCGATCCAAAATCTTGCTTAAGTGAAGTTGGATATCCTTTTTGGTGCAAGATAGCCCACATATCTCTTCGCATACGACAGTGCTCCAGTTTTCAAAAGGACTTCATTCCGGCCGCCTGCAAACCCAGTAATATAGCATCTATCAACTCAGTTGTATGCATTTTCTCGTTGATTTACGGTGTCCGTCTACATTCAAATACAGTTTTTACAAAAAAGCATTTAAAAAATATTAACCATTTATTCATTTGTTAATAAATTAAACGTAACTTAAAACTAAGAGTTGATAAAGAGGTAGGCTTACATTTGGTAAAAACCTTCGCAGTTTCCGTATAATGGTGAAGCTCACTGACTTTACATTTGCATGTAGTGTATCTAAAATGCATATTTTATCACCAGCGCAAAACTCATATATTTCTCGGGGCATTTATGATGGATACTTGGATGTTTTTTAATCTTTTTCAGTTGTTGTGAAAAACAATGTTTTTCTTTCGACGCGGTATCGATATAAATATCGATATCACGATTTGCGAATGGATATTCCACGCTTTAAAGAAAACTCATATCAAATTTAATTTTTGTCGGAACTAAGTATCCGATTTTTGTCAGCAAACTTTAAACAATCCTTAATTTCCGAAGAAGAAGATGCGATCACTGGAACAAGGACTTTATTTTCCTGACGCTTCGGATTCCGTCGGGAATCCTTAGTCATAGGTAATCGTAAACAGGTCTGAGACATGCGCAGATAGGGGGTGATACATGCACAGATTGCACGGTATTTATAGTTCACAGCGGTCACCCACATGTGTACTATAATTGTCCGTTCCTGTAGCCACCACTGGAGGTCTTAATTGAGCAATCACCGGACCAATTAAGACCTCCAGTGGTGGCTACAGGAACGGACAATTATAGTAC